>JAJKFI010000024.1:10267095-10282509 GCA_029204185.1 Lerista edwardsae
TTCTTTCTTTCTTTCTTTCTTTCTTTCTTTCTTTCTTTCTTTCTTTCTTTCTTTCTTCTCTCTACTTCATATAGCATCATATCTTGTGAACAGTTGCTGGAGCAGGCCTGCAATTCCAGTGGCTTGCTCTCCAGCCCTCCTTGCCATCAAGAAAAAATGCATGCAACTCTTTCAAAGGGGATAGGAAGTATTTGTCCCAGGGGAAAAGGTATCACCTGTTGACCGTCGCTTGCTCAGAAGAATCCCCCAGGAAAACTGAAACAGTAATCAGGCCCCCTCCCCAATTGATCCACAGTGCAATCCAAAGCCCGCATTGGGCTGATGCATGTCTACTGTGTTGGCCCAGCACTGACACAAACATACTGTAAGGCAGCAGAATGCACCAGTGCAAGAATTCTTGCACCACTGCGAGAATCGTTGGGCTGATGCAGAGAGCTGTGGCAGCCCAGTGATGCTGTCATGACCAGCTCAGGGCCCTTTTAATCAATCAATCAATCAATCAATCAATCAATCAATCAATATTTATATACCACTTTTCAACACAAGTTCACAAAGTGGTTTCAGGGTGGGGGGGAAGGCAGGAGGAAAGTAGAGGGAGGGTGTAAAGGGTAGAGGGAGGGCGATGGCCAGATCCTAACCCCGTGTTGTGAACCCTCTCTAGTTATGCCACTGCTGGGACTAGTCTAAACAGCGGGCGCAGATCCAAAGAGCCCCATTGGCCCGGCTGGGGAAATATTTCCCTTGCCCCCTGGTGAGCTCCAGTGCAGTCCAACTTGCGTTAGGTGCTCTGGCCACCTGAAATGGCTCCAAAGGGGAGAGGGAGGGACCGCTTGCATGGAGTTCAAACTTAATGTTGTGACCCCCTCTAGCTATGCTACTGGCAGGACTAGCTGTCACACCCCTGGCTTTTCCCCTCCCAGAAACACTACACCCGGCGTTCTGAAGAAGCACAGCATCTACTAGCCACGAGACGGTCCCACCTCGTGACAGTTTCCAAGTCTATAACTTGTGCAACCTCCTTATATAGGTGATGGGCTACTGGTACCAGGTGCAAGGGAGTGGCAACAGGATGCAAGCATCTTGTAGTCTCATGCCTTCCTGGGGCACCTGGTGGGCCGCTGTGAGATACAGGAAGCTGGACTAGATGGGCCTTTGGCCTGATCCAGCAGGGCTCTTCTTATGTTCTTATGTTCTTAACTTGAAAGCCATCGGATCACTGCAAACGCAGCACCAGCAGCTTAGCTCTGCTCAGCATCTCGGCTTGGCTGTGTCTACGGCATCAGCAGAAAAGGCCCCCAGCTCTGTTCAGTAACTTGCATCTTTCTTTCGTGCTTCTATTTTAACCCAACACCTTCAGCTGGCTGAATGATGCCTTGGTTAAGGTCAAATCCCTTTATTCCACTGCCCTTCAAGCAATATTGAACTAGTAAAGTATCTTTTCACTTACAATTATATTAGAGATAGGTATTGACTTCCTTCTTTTTTATGGCTCCATAAAACATGCTGTTGCAGAAAATATAAAGGTTTACTTTGCAATCGAGGATTGCAGGGCATCGTTTACAGCGGACTCTTCAGGTCCTTGGCCACATGTCGTGATGCTCGTGGTGCTCGAGCTCTTCCGAAAACCAATTAACTCCCCTCCAACCAGCGACGTCGACGTGTATAATTAGAGCAGACTCTGTTACGCACAGCTCTAAAGAGATGCTAAAACGGTCCCCTGAGTCTTTGGTTGTATAATCAAAATACAAATGAAAGGTTATGGGCGCCCATTTCTTTGCTTTATTGTTGGGAGTCAACAAACTGTTTTCCCTGCACTGATTCACAAGTGGTTGCAGGCGTTTCCTGCTTCTTGGGGGCTGCCTCCTACCTGCCCTTTCCATCCCGAGTGTCAGTGGTGATGTCAGTGGAAGGCATTCCAAAAAGCTTGGCAGCTTTTGAAAGGCAGCAGCTGCCAGGAAAAGCAGCCAGTGGAACGGAATCAGGAAACCAAATCAGCACTGAAGTAACTGAGCCAATGTTATCAATTCATTAATTATTAGTTATTAGTATTATATTAGTATACTCTTCAGCAGGGCAGAAGATTTAGTCGAGAGGGTTAATGCCGCCGTTTGCCTGAAGATGAGAACTGAAGATCTGAAGGTCACCAGTTCAGGACTACTGGAAGTCTCTGTGAGCGGCAGACCTTGTAAATTGCGACTGATTAACAGCTGAGCTGTCTTCAGCTGCCTTGTGAGAGGGGGAGTTGTGCCGAAGTCAGCTGCTTCTCTGGTGGGAGCAGGGAAGACGCTTATCAGCCAGCAGAAGACAAACGGGTGGCCAGAAAGAAGGATTAAATCCAGAAAGATCCATCTGTATGTGTGTAGTTCTTGCAAGATAGAACGTCTGTAAAATTGTACAAACCTTTGGGTTTACAAATAAAGTCTGCCTATGTAAACCGCCTTGAGTTATAGTCATTAGAGAAATCTGGTGACCTAAGAAAGGCGGTATATAAATACAAGTATTATTATTATTATTATTATTATTATTATTATTATTATTATTATTGGCACAATGGTGAGCTGCTTCTTCCATAGCCATTCTACTTCAATCTGCAAGTCCTTGTATTTTGTGATCTTTTCAAATTCCTTGTCTTCCACTCTTGCATCTCCTAGGTATTGCTACCTCTATTATCGCAACGTTCTCCTTTTCCTTGTCTATGACAGTCAGGTCAGGGGTATGGAGGTTCAGGTGTTTATCCATCTGTATCCTAAAATCACGTAACACTTTTGCACACTCATTTTCCATGATGCTTTCTGGCTTGTGGTCCCACCATTTTCATGCCACTGGAAGATTATACTATTATTAGGGACTTCAGGATACAGATGCCCTGTATGGGGCCAGTGGGGCGGTGCCCAGTGCCATACCACTGCTGCAAACCACCACTGCCCACTCTCCAGAGCCCTCCTGAGGGTCAGGCAGGCCACATGCAACGTCCTATGGCCCTTGAAGCCTTCTCCTTCTCCTTCTCCTTGTAGGCTTCTCCTCTCCAGAGGGCCATTAAACAGTATTCCCGGATTTTGTTGGAAAACCAGAAGTATTGTTTAAAGGCCTTCCGAAGGGCCGCAGGATATTGCGGGAGGCTCGGGAGGCTCCAGGTGGATCAAGGGTGGCAGTCTCTGGGAGGGGCAGCTGTCTGTGGCCCTGGCCTTGAGCAGCGAAAGGGCAAGGTACGCAACTGGCCTAGGGGTTCAATAACAGGGTAATACAAAAGCCCTCTGTACACATTGTACATATGGGCAGCCTTGCCCTGAACTGCCTGGAAGTAGGATCAGCAGTACCAAAACGGCTACCGTTGCATCCTGCAGCAGCCAGGCAGCTCCTCGGGAGAAGGGGATGTTTGTCCCCTTCCTCTGGGGAAAGCCACACAACCCACAATGGGGCTCCTTGGCTTAAAGGTAAAGGTAAAGGTCTCCCCAAGAGCGAATGGTCTAATTGTGACTGACTGTAGGGGGCGGTGCTCATCTCCGTTGCTAAGCCGAAGAGCCGGCATTTGTCCTAGGATAAGCTTCCGTGGTCATGTGGCCAGCATGACTATACGCCGTAGCGCACGGAATGCCGTTACCTTCCCACCGAAGTGGTCCCTATTTGTCTATTCGCATTTTTAGGTGCTTTCGAACTGCTAGGTTGGCAGCAGCTGGGACAAGCGACGGGAGCTCACTCCATCACGTGGTCTCGAACTGCCAACCTTCTGGTCAACAGCTTGGCAGTTTAACCCACAGCGCCACCACATCCCTCTCCTTGGCTTGCCACCACCTATTTTGCTGGCAGTGAAAAGAGCAACCCATTGTCGGGCTGCCCAGGTCCAGGCCAGGAATAAGACCTTGCGATGGAAGCCACTGCCAGTTACAACCCCCTCCCAGGCCGAATCCTTCTTCCACCCAGTTCCACCCCTTCCCTGCCTTCCCTCGCCCCAATCAGGCTTACCAGTGGCCGGCGCTGCTGGAGTGCCAGCCATCAGTCTGCCCACATTGGGGCCTGGTGTCAACTGAGCACCAGCCCAGCACAACCAGTGAGGTATACGCCACATTCGCGATACTATTAGGCTGGGGCACACACGTACCTCCGGAGACAACTGGGTCAGCTGTCCTTTGAGCCCTTAGAGACGGTACTTCCAATCAGGACCATATAAACCCTATGTACTGTTTCCATTTTTGACCTAGCGCCAAAAAAATAAAAGAAGTTAGAGGTGACAACGGATGTACAGAGGTTGGGATAGGGCCAGGTGGTGCCATCTTACTTTTCTTTACCTTCTTTACTCATCTGCCTTCTTTACCTTTCACTCTATGTGTGGATCTAAATGTACGAAGAGTACTCCATTGACTGGACAAGAATATATGGATTCAGGGGTGGAGCTTAGCAGACAGGGGCTCAAGAGTTCCCATTGAAATCTATAGCAGTGGTATTCAAACTTTTTAGACTGGGACCCACTTTTTAGAATGGCACTTGTGTCGGGACGCACCGGAGGTGATGTCATTAACCTGGAAGGGATGTTGTGGCAGGAAGTGACATCATCAAGCAGAAAGTGCCGTCATAATGAAATGGCAGACTTGGACTGAAGCAATTGTATAACCATGAAACATCCCTTACAGAAAGCAAGATGAGGACAAAATATGATGTAAAAACACTGAACTAAAAACACAATTTTTTTTAAAAAAAACCCTCACTTTAAAATTCAAACTCACAAAAGGAATATAGCAAGAGTAAAGACTGCACTATCCAAGATGGCTGCTCTCACCTTCCCGTGACCCACCTGACATCAGGTCACAACCCACCAAGTGGGTCCCGACCCACAGTTTGAATACCACTGATCTATAGGATATACTGGAAGCTAGACTAGATGGGCCTTTGGCCTGATCCAGTAGGGCTCTTCTTATGTTCTTAAGGCCCAGATTGGGTTACAATTTATTACAGCTCTCTCCTCACAGACAGGACAGAAAATTCTGTTTTACTTACCTCATTTTTACCTCAGAATGCCAGGTGCAAGGGAGTGGCAACAGGATGTAGGCAGCCTATTGTCTTGCATGTTCCCTGAGGTACCTGGTGGCAGTGATGTCATCCGGGCGCGCCAGGAACCAGAACGCCCGGCTGATTGACAGCCCTCCGCCCCTATGGCGAAGGGCTGCCACACCTCCCTGCGCCTCACAGTGCCCGAATCATTCCATTTCAGAGCAATTCAGGACGCGAAGGAGGGCGGGCGGGCAGGCGGGCCCAGGAGCAGTTCGCCTGTCCTCTGGAGAGGCGGTGCGACCCGGGCCCGTCTGCAGAACTGGTGGAACAGCGTACCGGGCCGTTCCACCTGGATGATACCACTGCCTGGTGGGTCACTGTGCGATACAGGAAGCTGGACTAGGTGGGCCTTTGGCCTGATCCAGCAGGGCTCTTCTTATGTTCTTGACAGGCTGCAGTTAAGAGGGGACAATACGTGTCCCTTGCCCCAGACATTAGGTCATCAATCAGATTTCGTCCTACCACATCAGGTGCCCAGGCATGTGCAGGACTGTGCCAAGCCCATACTCCACTCAAGTTGATGCTCTGCGCCTGTTGCGTCCACTCTCTGCCTCTCCCCGCCCATTGACACACATTTTGGAGCCGTACGGCAGCAAGGGAGGGTGGGAGTGCCGAAACCATGCAGCTCTTCAAGAAGTAACGCACCTCTCCACCACCTTCTGCCACCCCAGGAGCTCTGTGCCCTGAGGCCTTTGCTCCCCCCCTCCCCAATGGTAGGTCCGCGACTAGGCATGTGCGCTGGGCTTGTTGACTGAGAAGTGATTTGGACCCAGATCTTCACAGCTCAGATTCATCCCCAGAGCCTCGCGACAGCTAAAGCAAGTGCAAAAGGATGAAAAAGAGCTGGGTACCACTTATGTCCTTCTCCCCCGCCCCCCTTTTATTCTGCCGGCTAACAAAGAGCTGCAGCTTAATTGCCTGATTTGATCTATTTCATTAAAGCTCTTTCCCCCTCCACTTCAAAAGGTTAATACCACTCATATTTCCTTCTTTTATTGTCGAGCTTCACGTAACACCATGGGACAAGGTGGAATAAGCAGTCGCTCTATCGAGCCATCATTCATGCCAGCCGAGCAGCGGCGGGTTGTAACTCAGGCTATTTTTAAATACAAAATGTAATGAACACGGCTAAAAATACAGCCTCGCACCATGGCCAGACAAATAGACCTCCGAATGGGTAACAATTAGCACGCGGCCTCCGGAGTGCCAGGCTTTGATGTGTGTTATGACTGTAAGATTTGTTCTTTGCTATCGAACTACCGCATTGGTTGCCACTTAATGACTTTATTAGAAACAGATCTGCCTTGTTCCCACTCTTTTTAAAGCCGCAGAGACACGTAACAGCCGCCGCAGCACGTAGATGGCAGAAGAGCAGCCCCGTCCACTGCAGCGCTGTTCCTGGAACCGATCAATCTCCAACTGGTTTCCTCACTGAAACCACTGGGATAAAATTGAGAGCAGTGGCGGATCTAGGGGGCAGGGGGGGGGCAAGAGCCCTGGGCAACATTGTGCGGGTAGACCTGGGCTCCGGAGCCCAGATCTACCCATTGGGACCAGCCGCGAGTAGACCTGGGCTCCCTCAAGGGGAGGTCCACTATTGGCCGTTTCTATTGGGTAGACCTGGGCACCCTCGAGGGGAGCCCAGGTCTACCCGTGGCTGGTCCCAATGGGTAGACCTGGGCTCTGTGGAGCCCAGGTCTACCCGGGGCTGCTTCTGGTGGGCAGACCTGGGCTCCCATGGGGGTGCACTTCTATTGGGTGCCCTGGGCGCCATTTTGACTAGGTCCGCCCCTGATTGAGAGGTAGACAGTGACTGAGGGCGCAATCCTATGCTGCGCTGGAAGGGCGAGGCCAGCCGGCCTGCAAGATATCCAGTGCACCGTAGGTGCGCTGTGGAGCCTCCCCAGGGCAAGGGAATGTTTATGCCCTGGCCTCAGGGGAGGCTCCATGTGGAAACCATGTGGTTTCTCGGATGTGCAGCTGCTAAATAGCTGGAGCAGAGCCGAGGAAGCTGCGCGGCCCAAATCAGGGCAATGCGGCCTCGGGGCGGAGTCTTAGATATGGCCTACTGGCCGCATCACATTCCCATCCCCCTCCCTGGGCCGGCACGCCTACCAGCCCACCTACCTCCCACCCAGAACCAGCCTCCTGCCCGCCCACTTTTTTTCTGGAGTGCCCAGCTCCCTCGCCACAGCTGATTGCAGATGCTACACTGCACCGCTGGAGCAGAGCTGGGCTTAGAAGTTGGAGGTCAAGACCGCGAGAAGCGATCACGCGGGATGATATCAAGAACTCAGTTTTGTTAAAGTAGCACCATTATTGGATTGGATCCAAGACCTCTTTTGTGTAGGCTTTGATAGGATTCTGCAAGCCCCCAAATGGGGCTTCACGATCACATTTGAGGTGTGACCCACATGTTGAAGAACCCTGGCCTAGAGCATCTCAGATCTGCCACTCTCCCCACCACCACCACCACCACCACCACAGTACTCTCCTACAAATGTCCTCTTCGGTGCTTTCCCCCTTTTGGTTTTCCAACCTGGATGGTGGGAAAAGGAGCAGTGGAAGTGAGTAGATGGATGGACATGGGCGCCTCCCCTTCAGCAATCTTCTGCCAAAGCCAACACACTATGATGCTTTGGGTGACATGCCAGCATTTGCCAACACCCAACAACAGCTGTGGTGCACTCCTAACCTGGAGTTAGGCCGGCACAGTTAGGCCAACAAAGTTTGGCTGTAGTCCAGTCAATCTGTCATCAGACCTGCAAACAATTAGAATAAAAGGTCTGACAACTGATCCTGTCAGTACTAGGTGTACAGATTGACAGAAAAAAAGTCCCGCCCAATCCCACCACCAGAAGTGGGTTTTCTCCAAGATGGCAGCCGCAAGCCATGAAAATGGGTCAAAATCATGTACCTGTGTTATTTTTAAGCTTAGAAAAAGTCCAACAACTGTTCTGTCAACTGTTCCTGTCAGTGCCAGGTGTACTGATTGACAGGGAAAAAATCCACCAAAATCCCACAACCTGGAAGTGGGTTTTTTTTCCAAGGTGGCAGCCCCAAACCATGAAAATGGGCCAGAATCATGTAACCGTGTTA
The DNA here is from genome assembly GCA_029204185.1 of Lerista edwardsae. Classification (NCBI taxonomy): domain Eukaryota; kingdom Metazoa; phylum Chordata; class Lepidosauria; order Squamata; family Scincidae; genus Lerista; species Lerista edwardsae. Next base: position 10,275,241 of record JAJKFI010000024.1, read on the forward strand.
TTTATAAGCTTAGAACTTTTTCTCTCGCTACAAACTCAAGGTTTTTTTATGGTCAAGTAATTGATTTCAACCAACTACTTGGTCCATGGGTTGAAGATTGGATTCCAATGTAATGAGCATTGCAGGTACAACACCAGCCATAACAAATATCAAGTTGTATGTTTTTATTAGAACTGAACTCTTTCCTTTTATTTTTTTTAAAACTATACTACATATTCTTTGTTGAATATGTGTATAAAACAGTAATTCCTTAATGTTGTACACTATTCATCCTCATCACTGCCCCCTAGGTCACCTGACACCTGGTTGTCACAATGCATCACTTGACACATTCCACATGCAGAACTGCATGGAAGTCCATATGTTCTGCAACGGCAGTGCATATGTTCTGCAACCAGTTGTACAATTGCAGTGTATTATTTGCAGTAGAGTGTCTGGTGCAGCCTTCATATCACACATGACAAGTTCACCGCCATCGAGTTTCCACCCCCAGTCCACAGGATTCATTTCCCCAGCCATATCCATCCAAGTCATGGTCTGATAGTACACTCTCAGACAATGGAATTTTGTGGAAGACTCAGTTGGAGGCAGGCGTTCTGGATTCACAAATGATTTGGCTGTGACGTCTTTCTTGGAGAGTGTCTGGTAACACAAGGCTGCCAAAGAACTGCCGCTGTTGCCACCAAAAATAACAGCCATCGCCTGACTGCCAAGACTTCCAGGTTGTGGGATTTTGGTGGATTTTTTCCCTGTCAATCAGTACACCTGGTACTGACAAGAACAATTGACAGACCAGTTGTTGGACTTTTTCTAAGCTTAAAAATAACACAGGTACATGATTTTGGCCCATTTTCATGGCTTGCAGCTGCCATCTTGGAGAAAACCCACTTCTGGTGGTGGGATTGGGCGGGACTTTTTTTCTGTCAATCTGTACACCTAGTACTGACAGGATCAGTTGTCAGACCTTTTATTCTAATTGTTTGCAGGTTAGGGGGTTTGTAGCCCTAAATTGACTGGACTACTGGCACAAGGGACACTTAAAAGTATGTCTGGACCACTCACGAAGTCAGAGATGCCAGCACACAGAAGTGCGCCTTCCTTCCTAACTCTGAGATCTGGTTCAAACACGCTTTTCGGTGTCCCTTGGGCTGGCCAAACTTTGCTGGCTTAACTGTGTCAGACTAACTCCAGGTTAGGATTGCGCCCTGAGTTTGGTTTTGTCATGATTTGAAATGATACAATGTTTCTTTATATAATGCATCGCGCCACACATTATTGGACTTAATTTTTAAAAGAAATGAATATATAAATAATTGTTTCCCTGTTGTTTGGGGAGTGGCACACTGGCAGAGTCAGGTTAGACATTTTTGACACAGCAAACCAAAAAGGTTCACCATCACTGGCCCGAGGCGATGACCTAAGTTGGCCTTATGGTTGGGCTGACCCTGGGGAAAAAAATCCTCAGTCCTCATTTGTAGCTCCCTGCTAGGCAAAACAGATAGTAGGCCTCTTTGACTCCATCCGCATTAACCCCTATTTATATCCCAAACAAAGCAAGAATCTATATCAATACAAAGGAAAAACTACCTTGCCTGGCCCATCCCAGCAATCTCAATTCTGATAGCCTGCTGATAAGTGTCACCTGTATTTTAATGTGGTGTGCAGGGATACCTGCCCAAATGCCCTGCCTTCTGCAAGTTGCCAGAGCATCTCAGGGCACCACAAACACCTGCAAAAGTGCTGACGAACCTTTGCAGGTGAGGCAAGAAGCCAGCCACTGTCACAGTGTCTCATCAGAAGTTGTGCAGGCTTTGTGGTTTTTTCTAATTTTATTAGTTCATGATCCCTGACAAAAAAAAATCTAATTATTTCAGCGCCCTCCATTTGGTAGTTTGCACATCTGGAGATGAGCCATAGGGACTCACAAAGCAATTGCCTGGGAATCCCACGCAAATGTTGAAATAAAACAGTCGTCTTTTTCCTCTCAAATATAGGCTACTTGAGGATATTTCAGACTCATTGGTTAAGAACATAAGAAGAGCCCTGCTGGATCAGGCCCATCTCGTCCGCAAATGGAGAAAGTGAGTGACCCATTTTACCTTTCGTAAGCAGCTCAATATATAGGTCAAAACTTATGGCGATCTCATGTACATGGAATGTAGCAATTTCCCGGTTATGCCACCATCAGCCCTGTGCTAATCATCAGAGCGATGTGGATTGCACATTGAGCATACCTAACCAGCCTCCCACACCTTGGAATTGTCCTTAGGAGCAGTGTTCCTTTAAAGCTAGGCTGCAGCCCAGCTCAAAATGAGAGCTCCACACCCCTTCCATCGCAGTGCTCTGGGGCTTGGCAGTGTCGATGACGTAATCCCATTCCGGAGCTGGGTGATGACGATGACATCATTGCCGAGTGCTCTGGAGCTGCCCCTATGCAGCTCCTTGTGGGTTCATAAGAACATAAGAAGAGCCCACTGGATCAGGCCGAGAACCCATCTAGTCCAGCTTCCTATATCTCACAGTGGCCCACCAAATGCCTCAGGGAGCACACAATAAGATGCCTGCATCCTGTGGCCACTCCCCTGCACCTGGAGTTTGGAAGTAGTCTACTTCTAACGTAAGGAGGTTGCACAGCCCATCACAGCCTATAGCCCACGGTGGACTTTTCCTCCAGAAATCTGTCCAGTCCCTTTAAAGGTGCCTAGGTCAGATGCCATTACCACCTCCTGTGGCAAGGAGTTCCACAGATTAATTACCTGCTGGATTAAAAAAAGTATGTCCTTTTATCTGTTCTCACTCTCCCAACACTCAATTTTAGTGGCTGTCCCCTGGTTCTGGTGTTGTGAGAGAAGGAAAAGAATATTCCTCTATCCACTCAATTCATCACATGCATAATGTTGTATATCTCAATCATGCCCTCCCTCAGGCACCCAGAAGCCATTATAAAAACCAATTTTGGGTGGCCAGAGGATAGGGGCTAATAAGGTAGAAAAGGGAATTAGCACATAGTTACCCAGCCAAGTCTTTGGGGTGGGGTGAATTGCAAAACCTGAAAGAATGAAGTGAGTGCATGCATGAACTTGTACATGGGGCATTGAACTTGTCTTGGGGAGATGTTAATTTACAATTGTGGTGGTAAGGAAATCACTTTCCCCCTACCTCAGTTTCCCATAAGTAAATGGGAATAAAAATGATCTGCTCCACAGATGTTATGGAGATGGAGGTTTAGGATTGCGCCCTAAATCGAGTTAGGCCGGCATAAGCTAAACCAGCAAAATTTGGCCAGCACAAGGGCCACCGTAAAGTATGTTCAGATCACTCTCTGAGTTAGCATACAGACGTGCGCCATCCTCCCTGACTCTGGGAGTGGTCCAAACACGCTTTACGGTGTCCCTCGTGCTGGCCAAAGTTTGCTGGTTTAGTTTATACCGGCCTAACTCCAGTTTAGGATTGCGCTCTTAGTGGAAGATGAAAGCCTGTTCTACCATCTTAAGTCCTGCATAAAGAATTAATGATAGTTCATTTGTCTTCATTGAAGCTGAATTAAGTATATGTTTTGAACAATCCCTGACAGATGTTTATCCAACGTGCTATTTAAAAAAGCTTTAGAAGATGGGAACATCACAACTACTATTGATTCTGGCATTCTTGCGGTTGGAAGGTTGTCTGTACCATTTAGAATTTCCTTTGGCAGTTCATGGCCATTACCTGACACATTGAGCCCACTCACTTTCTACAGCGAAGCGCACTGACAAGAGCAATTGCATCCATGCCTCTATCATGACAACGGGAAATTTCTCAAAGGCCGAGTCCCAAAGCAAACAGTGACACAAAGAAACAACAGTGATGGGCATGAGGAAATGCAGTCCTCTAAGCAAAAAATAATTGCATTATGATGCATGGCTATAGAGATGGTGTAACTTGGAGGTTTTGTCTTCATATTTGTTTTGGGAAGCTTACAGCACAGTCCTGTGCGTGTCTACTTAGAAGTAAACCCGACTGTATTCACTGGGTCAGGGGCGTAGCTAATGGAAGTGTGGCCCAGTGCAGAGCACAAAATGTTGCCCTGGAAATGATGTCACAACAGGAAGTGACATCATAGTTATATTTTTATTTTCTTTCTTTTTTTTGCCATAACGTTTGATAGAATGAAAGTATTACATTCTGGTTTGATTCATTGCATTCTGCATTAAATTACCTTTCCAACGGTATTTAACATGATGGTGTTGTTCATATGTACCAAGGTTTTCACCATTTTGGCCACTAATGTCAAGTTCAACTTGTTGCTCCCCTAATATAAAGCTTGTTGCCTGGTGCAATTGCACCCCCTGCACTTCTTTAGCTATGCCCTTGGAATGGATCTTAAATAATAATAATAATAATACTTGGATTTATATACCGCCTTTCTTAGGTCACCAGATTTCTCTAATGACTATAACTCAAGGCGGTTTACATGGGCAGACTTTATTCAGAAACCCAAAGGTTTTTACAATTTATACAGAAATGTTCTATCTTACAAGAACTACACACATACAGATGGATCTTTCTGGATTTAGTCCTTCTTTCTGGCCACCCGTTTGTCTTCTTGCTGGCTGATATATGGCTTCCCTGCTCCCACCAGAGAAGCGGCTGAACTTCGGCACAACTCCCCCTCACACAAGGCAGCCGAAGCTCAGCTGTTAATCAGCCGCAATTAACGAGGTCTGCTGCTCACAGAGACTTCCGGCTGTCCCGAACTGGCGACCTTCAGATCTTCAGTTCTTATCTTCAGGTAAACTGAGGCATTAACCCTCTCGACTAAATCTTACTCCCAGGAAAGTGCGTACTGTTTATGATTTACCAGTTCATCCAGGAAGACTCCACACAGAGGGTTATCCACAAAAAGGTACATTAAGCAGAATTATATGCAGTTCTCTGGTAGGAATACAATCCTGCAGTATGTTTTCCCCTAAGACAGTATTTCTCAAACTGTGGGTCGGGACCCACTTGGTGGATCACAACCTGATGTCAGCTGGGTCCCGGAAAGCTGGGAGCAACCATCTTGGAAGATACAGACCTTATTCTTGCTATATTCCTTTTGTGAATGTCAACGGTTTGAATTTTCAAGTGAGGGTTTTGTTTAAATTTTGTTTTTTGTTCAGTGCTTCTACACTGTATTTTGTTGTTTTCTAAACTTGTTCTCTGTCAAGGATTTTTCTTGGTTGTCCAATTGCTGCAGTCCAAGAATGCCAGTTTGCATTCTAGGAGTATCATTTTATGATGCCACAATGATGGCATTTGCAGCTTGATGATGTCATTCCCCGCAATGACATCACTACCAGGTTGATGACATCACTTCCAGAGGGTACCAAAACGTGTGCCACTCTTAAAAAGAGGGCTTCAAACGTTTGATAACCACTGCCCTAAGGTAAAAAGGGAACAGGGAGGCTATGTAATAGTCAAAGGGGCGATGCCTGGTTACTTCCATATGTAGTTGAGGGCACAATCCGAACCTGGAGTTAGGCTGACACAGTTAGGCAGCAAGGTTTGGCCAGCACAAGGGACATCGTCAAGTATGTTTGGACCACTCTGAGTTAGAGAGGCCAGCACACAGACATGCGCCATCCTCCCTGATCACAACAGTGGTCCAAATGCGCTTTATGACATGCGCCCTTGAACCAGCCAAACTTTGCTGGCCTAACTCCAGGTTCGGACTGCACTCTGACTCATAGTTATTCCATGTTACTCCAGGAATGGCATCAGGTTTTGGTAGGCCTCGAGGCAAAGCTGTCTACACTGCTTTGAAATGGCGTATAGCCCCCCCCCCCCCGCAAGCTGGCTCCTAGCCCAGAAACCTTACTGGGCAAGTCAGCCCCAGGTGAAGCAGAACTCAAGGTGGCCACTTCACCTCCTGCTTTGTGTGTACAGTATGTGCGTGCCAGCACGCGCACACACACACCCTGACCCATCACCACAATGCCCAACCAGCCTGCTTTGAGGGCACGGCCAAGCCGGGAAGACAGTGGTGATGGAGAAGCAGTCCTGTTTGGACAGGAATGGGCTCGGAGCAGCCTCTGGCTGTGGCTTTGTACTCCAGCCCCACCGCCGTGATGGCTTTGTTCATGGCAACCGTCACCGCTGCTGTTCCAGGGTCCTCTCTTACGGTCAGAGTGGACAACCGGATCAGAGCTGAGGATGAAGCAGCCCAGTGGTTCCCCCTCCAACTTGCCATCTCCCCCACCCCAGCCTGCAGTTCAGTTCAGCCAGTTCACTTTGTCTCATGGATGGGCCAGCACAGTTAGTGGGTGGCGGCAGCAGCAGCAGCAGCAGCTCATTCTTCAGCATCTCTGCTGGCTGCCTTCAGCACCAGGTGTGGTTCTCCACCAGCTGAGAGTCCCACCATCACAGCTGCTGCAGGCACCGGATGAGCAGGCAGGCCTCAGGGGCAGAGGCATATCTGGGCAGGTGCAAGTAGGACACATGCCCTGCGTGCCACGTGAAGGGAGTTGCTGGATGGTGGGGTTGCTGCCACCACCAGGGCCTCTGCTTCCTGTTTGGGCAGCCCCCGGTCCGACCTCTGCCCTGCACCTTCTGAAGGCTCAATGACAGCCTCCAAGGGAGGGGGCAGCCATATCGTGGGGTCACTGCCACCACCAGTGCCGCCTCCTCCCCATGGTCCAACCACTGCCCGTTCCTTCTCGGGGCTCAATGAGAGCCCACTGGAGAAAAGAGGGGGAGGCCAGACCATGGAGCCACTGCACCAGGAGGCACCGGCACTGGCAACAGTGACCCCCCACCCACCCAGCCACCCCTTTCTTTTCGGGAGGTTCTCGTTGATCCTCTGTAGGAGAAGGAGAGGACAAGCGTGGCAGGATGGTAGGTTTGCTCCCGTCCACACCTCCTCCTAGGAACCAGGAAGTGATGTCACAAGGTTGTGATGTCATTGCCCTGGGTGCCACTGCCTTCAGCAAAGCCTCTGGGGTCTTGGAGGGGCAGGGGTCCCTGGACTTGCTAACTGGGCAAGAGGCACTTTTCCAAATGGTGCTCCTCTTATATTTAGCAGGGGGAGAGCAACTGTCCCTCTTCACCCCAGCTCAGTGTCTTTTCTAGTGGCTGTTGCTGGGGGTGCTCTGCATTTTTTAGATTGTGAGCCTTTTGGGACAGGGAGCCATTTAACTGTATTATTATTTGCCTGTAAACCGCTTTGGGAACTTCACGTTGAAAAGCGGTATATAGATACTTTTTGATTGATTGATTGATTGATTGATTGATTGATTGATTGATTGATTG
>JAJKFI010000024.1:10282519-10297618 GCA_029204185.1 Lerista edwardsae
TTGATTGATTGATTGATTGATTGATTGATTGATTGATTGATTGATTGATTGATTGATTGATTGATTGATTGATTGTGTCCAACCCCTGACTCCTGTTTTATCCTCACAAGAACCCCTGAGTTAGGCCAGGCGTAGAGCGAGTGAGCCTCCCACAGCCCTTGGTAATTCTGTGGCCGTTCCTTTCTTCCTACGGGAGCCTCTTGAGATTGCACAGCAGTTCTCCGAGCACCTGATTTTCCTAATAAGCAGCAGCTGCTAAAGCCATCAAGCAGCTTAAAGAGCTGTCAAAGGCAGCACTCCTCCTCCCTGGGAAGACAGTTGTTTTCTTCCATCAAGTGCCGCTTGGAGAGATGTTTTGTTTGTTCGGAGGGGAAGGGAAGGGGCCCAGAGGGATGCCACAATTGCCATCACCTCCTTTTAACTCTTCCATCCCTCTGTTGCCTGTCACCAGGTATTGGGGATTGAAAAGCACTCCAGAGGACCGTGGCGTATTGGACACTCAGACCCTTTTGACATACTTTGCGATGAGAGAAAGCTGAGCTCAGAGGAGAGACAAAGGGTCAGGTTAGTCAACTAGAACTGTGGTTCCCAAACTGGTGGGTTGTGACCCACCAGGGAAACCAGAGGCAGGGCATTCCCCTTTGAAGGGAGTGGCCAAGCTCCCCTAGCAGTGATAATAATAATAATAATACATGTATTTATATACCGCCTTTCTTAAAGTCACTAGATTTCTCTAATGATTACAACTCAAGGCGGTTTACATAGGCAGACTTTTTCACAAACCCGAAGGTTTTTACAATTTACAGAATGTTCTATCTTTCAAGAACCACATTCAAACAGATCTTTCTTTCTGGATTTAGCCTTCTTTCTTTAGCCACCCGTCTGTCGTCTGCTGGCTGATGAGGCTTCCCTGCTCTCACCAGAGACGCAGCTGCGTTCAGCACACTCCTCCTCCCACGGGCAGCTGAAACTCAGCTTTTAATCAGCCGCAGCTTGCAAGGTCTGCAGCTCACACAGACTTCCGGGAGTCTCGAGCTCACGACCTTGAGATCTTTAGTTGTTATCTTCGGGCAAACGGAGGCATTAACCCTCTCGGCTAAATCTTCTGCTAAATCTCGGCTAGATAGTGCTGCCGAGATCTCTTGCAGGGTCCTGGAACCTCGCAGCCCCCTCTGATCTCTGCAGCTGCTGTAAGAACATAAGAACATAAGAACATAAGGACATAAGAAGAGCCCTGCTGGATCAGGCCAAAGGCCCCTCTAGTCCAGCTTCCTGTATCACACAGCGGCCCACCAGGTGCCCCAGGGAGGCATGCGACAACAAGATGCTTGCATCCTGTTGCCACTCCCTTGCACCTGGTACCAGTAGCCAGTAGTGTCATTCAGTAATGAACAGACGGAACGCTGGGCGGGACTTACCGCCTGATTGGCTGCGCGTTGCTGATGCGGCGCTGCCTTTCCGAGCGCTGCGCGGTGCACCCCTGGCTTCAGAGGGGGTGCCTGCTTGCCTGGGGGGCGCGCTGGGTGCTGCGGAGAGCCGCGGAGGGGCGCGCCACCCGGAAGAAGCCCCCGCGGCGGAATGGCAGGTGGCGACGCGTTGCGGGCTCCCTGTCAATCAAGGGGTAAGTCCCGCCTAGCGTTCCGCTTCCTCATTACTGAATGACACTACTGCCAGTAGCCCACCACCTTTGTAAGGAGGTTGCACAATCCATCTTTGCCTATAGCCCACGATGGACCTTTCCTCCAGGAATCCGTCCAATCCCCTCTTAAAGGCATCAAGACCAGATGCCATCACCACCTCCTGTGGCAAACAGTTCCACAGATTAACTACCCGCTGAGTAAAAAAGTACTTCCTTTTATCTGTTTTAACTCTCCCAACCCTCAGTTTTAGCGGATGCCCCCTGGTTCTGGTGTTTTGAGAGAGGGAAAAGAACATCCCCTTATCGACTCTATCCCTTCCGTGCATAATTTTGTATGTCTCAATCATGTCCCCCCTCAGGCGCCTCTTTTCTAGACTGAAGAGCCCCAAACGCTGCAGTCTTTCTTCATAAGGGAGGTGTACAAGGTCCTTGGCGCCAATCCACTGATTGTCTGGGAAACCAACAAAACCAACACATAAGGGATCACTGTTCTGGGCAACTGCTCTTCTGGAATGGGAGGGGCGGCCAGTGCAAATGGTTGGTGACTGCAAGCACACACCCCTGGAGCACCCAGCCACTGCCGGAGGGAATATGTTGGTGGTGGGAGTGGGCAGGGGATGGAGAGGGATGCAGATGCTCTAATTTTTATTAGACCAGTGGTACTGGAGGAAGAAGAAAGAATCATGGGTCTCATGTAACATATCTGGTTTTCCCAAGGTCAACATGGTTAAAAGTATCAGTAGTCATGTAGCAACAAAGTGTGCTACTGTTTGGTTCGGTTCAGCAACCAAACTGGATAAGCAACGGCTCCAGAGGACTGTTAGTACTGCTGAAAAAATAATTAGAACTGGCCTGCCCTCAATAGAAGACTTGTATACTGCTCGGGTTAAAAAGCGAGCAGTGAATATTGCTGCAGATCCTTTACACCCTGGTCATAACTTGTTCGCCCTTCTTCCTTCTGGTCATCCATATAGGACTCTGTACACCAAAACATCTAGGCACAAAAATAGTTTTTTCTCCTGTGCCATTAAACTGTTGAACTCGTAAATATGCTGAGGTGACTTGGAGTTTGAGGCAGTGTTTTATTCTGAATAATGCCCTTATTTGTCTTGTGTATTTATTGTTTATTATGTATGTGTAGTATTGTATGTATGTAGCCGGTAGCCGTATCAAATTCCAGGTATGGTTTACATACTTGGCCAATAAAATCATCTAATCTAATCTAACAAAGTGACGAGGACGTCTCTCTTTTTCTAGCAGTTTCAACGGATGTTGCCAACTTACTAAGGAAGTCTATCTCTGCACACAAAAATGCTAGAAATTTGCTGGTTACAAGCAAAAATATTTACTAAGGTGGTCTAGGAGCCTGAAGTGTGCTTCCCATGACAAATGCCTTCCTTTTGCTGCAGTTGCATGAAAAAGTGAAGTACTGACAATAAATCACACCAAGCACCTTGTTAAAAAAAGAGACTGGGGGCGCAATTCTAACCTGGAATTAGGCCAGCACAGTTAGGCCAACACAAGGGACACCATAAAGGATGTTTGGACCACCCTTGAAGTCAGAGAGGCCAGCACACAGACGTGCGCCATCCTCCCTGACTCCAAGCGTGGTCCAAATGCGCTTTATGGTGGCTCTTGGGCCGGTCAAACCTTGCTGACCTAACTGTGCCGGCCTAATTCTAGGTTAGGATTGCACCCTGTATTTCTGTTCTATCCAATATTGAGGCCGCAATCCTAGCCTGGAGATAGGCCAGCACGAGTCACTTGTGCAGGCCCAGGAGTGTTGCAAATGTGCCATAAAGCACATCTGGAACAGTCTTGGAGTTAGGGAGGCCAGCACATGTCTGTGTGCCATCCTCCCTGATTCTCACAGTGGTGCCAACCAGTGGTGCAATTCAAATGAATTAACAACCAGTTCTATGACGTCATAGCTGGAGCAAAAAAAAACCCGAAACCAGCCAAGGTAAACGAGTGGGTGGGGCCCAGCCATTTAACAACCGGTTCTATAGAACCTGGGTGAACCCCCTGAATTTCACTAGTGGTGCAAACGTGTTTTATGGTATGTGTGCAACACATCTGAGCCAATACAAGTGACTTGTGCCGGCCTAACTCCAGGGTAGGATTGCGATCTTAGAGAATACTCAGACATTCACAGGAGATCCTCTCAATATTTCTCGGTTCATGGGATTATATCTTGGGGACGCTATCCTAACCTGGTTTTAGGCTGGCACAAGGGCCACCATACCATATGTTAGGACAACTGTCAGAGTCAGAGAGGCCAGCACACAGACATACGCCATCCTCCCTGACTCTGAGTGTGGTCCAAATGAGCTTTATGGTGTCCCTTGTGCTGGTCAAATTTTGCTGGTCTAACTGTGCCGGCCTAACTCCAGGTTAGAATTGCTCCCTAAAAATGCTAAGGAGAATGTATTTTGAAGCAAAGACATTTCATCTCAAATCATTCAATTCTGAGTGGTCCTGAGTACCAACTAAGCACCCGAAGACTAGCCTGTCAATCACATACTTGTGTGTGTCCCCCCAAATATCCAAAGGGAGGAGGGCTTGGATCAGGGCTACAATGTGGTGGGAAAAACTTAACGCTGCACCCCCCCCCAAATAAAGCGCTGGACAATGGCTGGTTTGGTATAAAGAAGTCTTTATTGAACAAGATCATAAACCTGCAGCAGGGAATAAACTAACACCCAAGCGTGCTGGCTCTGGTGATTCAGGGGAAACGACCCTAGCCGTCTACCTCCCCCAGACTTCCCATCAGAGCGTCACACCCTGGCTCAAGGCCTCACCCAATCCAGATTGGGCTTGCCTATCACAGCCAATCCAAAGGATCGAGGCAGTTTGGCTGGCACAGACCCGCACAGGCAAAGCCTAGTGTTGGCCTTTGCTCAACCAGCCAAGGGGTTCGCCAGCCAGCATCCCAAACCGGAAATGAATTGTCAGACCAGTACTGGCTTGCCCCTTGACCTTTCTTGCCGACAGGATGTACGTGAGCATCACCTGCCTACCCAGCCAGCACGTGACCTGCCAACCCAACTAGAAAGACATCCTAACAACACCACAACCACAGCACCAGTCTGGGATAGGCGAAAAAAACTGCCAATCAGCGCCAATTAGATATGACAGCAAAAAATTCCTACCCGGCCCCGAAACCGGCAACCAGCTAATCCCAGACTGTACACAGGGCGGGTGGGAGGCCCCCAAAATCCGGCGAGACTGAGCTGGAAAGCGCTCCGCCTCCAGCTAATGGTTGCACAGAGGCCCCATGTGACCTTGGACAGCCAATCACTGGCCCAGAAATTCCCGCCCTTGCCCAGCTCAAGGGTGGGGGCCGCACAAAGGGCAGCGAGGCTCTAAAGACCCCCACTGGCAATCTGCCGCTCCCTTTGTCCTGATATGGATCTCCCAGCTGTGGTTTAGGGAGAAAAGAAACAAGCACACAATTGACAGCGTTGTGCTCATCATAATGCGTAGTTTTGCCCGAGTTCTGCATGGTCCTAGGCTCCCCTCTTCTATTACGTAATAGCAGCACTGGGTGGCAAAGATCAGAAACAGCCTCATCCAGTTCAAAGCACCGCAATCACTAATCAATGTGTTAATCTATTCAAGAGGCAAACAGTCACTTTTTCAATCGCAGTGCAAATCAATCATTTCGAAACTGATCTCTCCATTCTGCCCTCGCCAAATTCTAATCACCCATGTGCAGCTGGAAACGAGGGATTTGAATTGCCAATTGCTAATAGCTCTGAAAGTAATACATTAAAAGTCCATGTTTAAACATTGTTAGAGCAATGAAGCCGTTAATTGGCCCTGGGTGCACATGAGCTGCGTGAGTCTCAAGGCCAGCACACCTCCACGACAACCTTGGCGTTTTTTTCTTTGCATACGATCCCATGATGCCCTTGTCTGTCATATCTTTGGATCCTTCCATGTCCTGTTCCCTTACAGTAAATATAGACCTTTGTCTGTTCAAGTGGGCTGTTATTGTCCTTTTTGTAGGGCATCAACATACCTCCAAAAATGGCAGAAGAAAACGTTAAAAAAAAAAAAGATTTGTTACTGGAGCGTATGTGGAGGTGTACACTTAACACAGAACACTACTTGACTTGCAGTGTGCCTGGGGTGGGGCGATGTCACGGTGCCCCTAGCACAGCCACCCTGCCCCTGTGTGCAGGGACGAATGAAGCCCTGAGTACGCCCATGGCAGGGCAACGAAACTGCGCCCCCAGCATATCGCCCCGCCCCATGCGTCGCCCAGCCACGCCTCCTTGCGCCCGGAATAGCTCCATTTTGGAGCAGAATGGACGCGAGGGAGGGAGGGAGGGAGGGAGGGCCAGACAGTACGCGGGTTAGTCCGCGGACTCCATGCAATGGCGCCCCGCCACTGCCAGCGCCCATGGCTCGCGCCACCCCGGGCTACACCCTTCTTCCTCCTCTGCCTGTGTGTTGCCCAGCCACACCTCAGCTACACACACAGTAGCTGGAATTGCTCCATTTAGGAGTGATCCAAGTACAAGGGAAGGGGGGCAAAAAGTGCACAGTTTTTTCTGCACTGCAGCGCCCAACCACCAGCGCCCGCCACGTTTGCCTCCCCCCCCCCGCAGCAACCTCCTTATGCTTCTGGCTTATTATTAAATAAGATATATGGCTTAAGATATTAAATAGCTTTGTCATGCCACAACTGCATATCACTTTTATAACTTAATCATGGGATAATTATGGGATTGCATTTTGGTGACAGTGGAAAACTCTCCTTGAGATGCTGAGCTCCCTTTATTAAACTGATGTCAGCAGGGGGTGCAGATATACTCCTGAACAGGGGGACAAGAAGGAGGGACCAGTGGAGGGGCGGCAATGGATGTAGCTGCAAAGCATTTGCCCAGGGCAAGAGATCCGGTGATTATCAAAGTTTGCATTTAAAAATATAGCCTTGGAATTAATGCATAGACTGCAAAGAAGTAGAATCGGGGAACAATTGAACTATGAGGATGTCAGAACTGTCCTGGCAGTGGCGTTTCCATGGGGAGTCAAGTGCTAAGTTTTTCAGAGCCATCTGCAGCTGCGATTGCAAAGTGGAGAAGACACTCTCTGGGAACGCCGCTGTGTTCTGGATAATCAGATTTGTGTGATCTCATACAACGTTCCGTTTCCTGTGACAGTCAAATAGCTAGTTGCAAGCAACCAGGCCTGGAAGGCCAAAGGGCCCTTTGTCCAGCACCTGGTCTTTTGAGGCACGCTGCCTTGGCGCAGCTATCCTGTACTGGCATTCCTAGAGGGGGTGCAAAATGCTATGTTCTGCAGAAGGCTGAGTTCCTGGGTAGAGCAGCCCCTCGCCCATGAGTCATGAGTGGCTGTGAAGGGGAGTGGGAGTGGGCCGCTTGACCCAGGAGCTCAGGCTCCTGCAAAACATAGCATTTTGCACCCCCTCTAGGAATGCCACTGCTATCATGGCTGTTGACCGAATCTATCTTCCATGAATTTGTGTGGAGGAGACGCTCTGGCCCACCACTCTACTGCTTCTCACACTTCCTCTTGATCCCTCTCTTCCTTTTTCCAGGCCAGGGAACAGAAGGAGCAAAGGCAGCCACATCACCAGGTAAGGGGGAAGGGCAGCATTTGGCATCCCACCTCATGTACTTGAGGTCTTGGGGGCCAGAGTCACATGGTGCCAAACCCCCTAAGTAAATAAAATGTGAAGTGGATAATTGTTTCTTTTGGATTACTGCAAGACTTCATCCTTTCAGCATCATTGCTCAACCCACATACACCCCCCAATGTCATGAAATAAAGAGAATCACAGAACAAATGGCCAGCGCAGGCCACAGACCAGCCATTTTCAACCACTGTGCCGTGGCACATTGGTGTGCCATGGATGGTCAACGGGTGTGCCATGGGAATTTGGGGAATGATCATTGATTAGTTGGGCCACTGGGGGTGGAACTCCCCACTGGTAGCATGGTATGCCTCGTCAATTGTCAAAAAGCTGATGGTGTGACTAGACCATTTTAACACCTTGACGGTGTGCTGGGAGATGAAAAAGGTTGAAAATCTCTGCCATAGACTGTCAGTGCCCGTGATATATTTATTTGAGTTTGCTGTGCGCTGCCAACAGGTTAATGCAAACCAAGCTCCCATGGGGTTAATCTATTACAAATCATCAGGCCTTTTCAACGAGACGTTTAACCCCACACTCAGTTGGGTGAGCCCTTCATCAATACCAGTTCATTAAACCAGAAGGGAAGAAAAAAAATCATCTTGTAATTATATTTCTTGCTTACAGGAAAGTGTATCAATAATAAACACTGCTCAGGTCAATGAAGCAGAGGAATCTGCCCCAGAGTGGATCAGACCCTTGGCTCATTCAAGCCAGATTGGCAATGGGTTGTAGACAGGAATTATCTGCCCTCCTTGCAGATTGTGCACTCTCTGTCATGTTCCCTTCAATCACCTGCCTTTCTAAACGAAAACATTCCAAATGCTTTAGTGCAGCGCTTCCAGGGGTGTAGCTAATGAAACTGTAGCCCAGTGCAGAGGGTAAAATGTTGGCCTGGAAGTGACATCACAACAGGAAGTGACATCACAGATGTAGTTTCATTTTCAGGTTTTTTGGCCATAACTTTTGATAAAGTTATTACACTCTGGTTCGTTTCACTGCATTCTGCATTACATTCTGCATCAAATAGTATACAACATGATGGTATTATTCAAACATACCAATGTTTTCACAATTTTGGCACACTAGTGTCAAGCTCAGCCTGTTGCCCAAATAAAGTTTGTTGCCCGGTGCAATTACACACCCCTGCACTTCTTTAGCTATGCCCAGTGGTGTCATCTAAATGATTTAAGAACAGGTACTCACTTTTGATTGGCACATGTCGGGACCCGCCCACCGGAAGTGATGTCATAAGCCGGAAGTGATGTCGTGGCAGGAAGTGACATGGAAAAAGCCCTTTTTGAGACCTCAGACAATTTTAAACTGACCCAACAGTTGCAACAGTATTCCACAGCACCCCCAGAACATGTTAAGGAGGCCTGGCATCATGTTAAAACCCCAGAGCAACTCATTTTTCAGTGGCAAGGCAAGGCAAGGCTCCGCTCGCTGCCTGCCTGCCTGCCTGCCTGGCTCTGAGAACGTGCAGGCAACTCAAACGTGCAGGAAATTCAAATGTTGCAGGGGGCGGAGTCAACGAGTGGGCGGGCGAATGGGCAGGGCCAGCCATAATCCTAGAAACCGGTACTCGCGTACCCCCGCGTACCCCCTGCATGGCATCACTGGCTATGCCCCTGAGTGGCTCCCAAATTTTTCAGCATCGGGACCCACCTTAAAAAATGGCTTCACTTTACCAGCTGCTCAAGCTGCTGTGGCTATAAGGATGATTGGGCAGCATTGCTCCCCGCTTCCAATAGCAGGTTGTTTAACCCTTGATGCATTTAATCTGCCTTTTCAGTTTCGTGACCCACCAAGAATTAGGTTGTACTGATCTAGTGGACCACAGACCCACAGTTTGGGAACCATTTATTTTTATTATTTATTTATTAATAGATTTTTACCCCGCCTTTTGTGCCCGAAGGCACCCAAGGCGGCATTACAAAATATATATTAAAAATACAGCATAACAATTAACATTAAAAACAGTTAAAACAGTATTAAACAACAATAGCAAACAAAATAAAAACACAATTTAAAAACAATTTAAAAACAATTTAAAAAAACAAAACAAAAAAGTGACATGCTTTAGTGCATCTCCTGAAAAAGCCATGCAATGGAGGGGGGGGGGAGAGAGATTGTAGTTCACTCTAAGAGGGATATAGCTTTGCTAAAATCATTTTTATATTCTACAGAGTTGCTTAACATTCTCATGCCACAACTCCTAAACCAAAATCTTCACATGGCACAGAATCAAGTGTTTTACAGTATGTTTCTTGTGGCTTTTAGCCACAAGAAATTTCTGGCACACGCGCAACTCTTATTTTGGCTGAAACCATTTGAACATTCAAGATACGCTATGGAAATTGTCTGCTGAGACTGAAACTGTTAATAACACTAATGACAGCGAAACACCAAAATGCATGTTCCTGCCTGATGCAGAAAATCCAGCTGGCAAACCTTTCTACTAAGTAAGCTGGGGACAAGCCACTAGATCAGTGGTTCCCAAACTGTGGGTCAGGACCCACCATTGGGTTGCAAGCCAATTTCAAATGGGTTGCTGCGAAGCACCTAGAGCAGCCATGTTGAAAATGTGGGAAGATGGGATGCTGGAAAGGGGGAGGGCTGTGTGGTTGTTTTGCTTGTGCCAAGGTTGTAAATAGGCTTTCCCCCCCCCCTTTCTTTGCAATTGGAAAATTGCTGAGAAATAACCCAACTTATTGCTGCTTTCTCAGGGAAAGCAGCAGGCTCTGACATCACAATGATGGCACTTCGGGTCATGACATCACTTCCGGTGGGTCCTGGACAGATTGCCATTCTAAAAAGTGGGTCCCCGCGACAAAACGTTTGAAAACCACTGCACTCGATAGAATGTTCTCCTGCGCAAGTTACATTGCAAGAATGGGAATTGTGCAAGTGTGTTATGATTGCAAAATTGTCTTCTGTTTTCTCTAGGCTTTTTTACATAGTTATAGTTAAGAGCAGAAGATGCTTTTTTAATGGCCTTTGATGACTGGTGGCTACTTATGGAATGTGCATCCAATCATTTCTGCCTGTGCGAGAGCTAAAAAAACAGCTTTGCTCCTTGCATTTGTAGAAAGAAAAGGATGGAGAAAGAAGACTGATGCTTTCCAAACCTCTGTCCTCTGTCTTGTCCTTGCATGTCATGTTCAATGCATGTGCAACTACAGTATATTCATAATTTGCATGCATGCACATGAGGGGTCGACTTCCTGGGTTCACTTTAAACATGAAATCAAGTTGAGAGCCGGCACAAGGACCACCATAAAGTATGTTTGAACTACTCGTGGAGTCAGAGAGGCCAGCACACAGACGTGCACCATCCTCCTTCACTCCAAGAGTGGTCCAAATGCCCTTTACAGTGGCCCTTGTGCCAGTCAAACTTTGCTGGCCTCACTGTGCCGGCCTAACTCCAGGTTAGAATTTTGCGCACAGTCATTCACACAAGCATGCGTGCAAAACCTGTTTGCACATGCAACATAATGTGCAAATAACTGTTCACAAAATGTTCATTTCCAATGCTCCTGGGGATGAAGGAGAGTATTAAACCAGTTTATGTCTGTGCTGCTCAAACATGCACACCTGCGTCTGCCATTTCAACATTAAAGAGCATTGTTGTGTTACAGATACACAGACGGGCTAGCAAGAATCACAGGCCTAATATTGCTTAGCCAAACCTACTGTCCCATGAGCCTTTGTTTAGGATAGGAATCTCAATGTATTCCATACGTTTTTCTCACATTCCTGAGTACATAAAGCTCATTACAAAGTTGCTGGTGAGTTTTTTAACAGCTTATTAAAAGACTGGGTTGTGGCTGTCTTCCATGTATTTTTCTTCCATGCTACATGTGTTAATTTTATCCTCTTTCTGTCAAAACTCTAGGTAGACATTTCCCCAAAGTTAATCATTTTCCCCATGTGCATACGAGATTTACCTAAAACATAACCCAGAGAGATGCAAGGAGAGAGAATCCATCTAGATAGAATTACTACCAGCTTCCATGAAGGTATCACAATTATTTCAGAAAATGCAAGAGGGAGGGTGTGTGGGAATTACGGCTGCTTGAAGCGCTATGTGGCTCTTGGTGTTATCCTTTGACTGTTAATCACTATTGTGGCGAGTGAGAGAGCATGAAATTGCAATGCCTGGTGACAGTGGTTTTGCTCCCAGTGGAAGGCAGTTTCAAATTGTCGAAGGCAGCTAGACGTGTGCATGTATTTGGCTGATCATGTACACAGGAACAATTTAGGGCAGTGGTTCTCAAACGTTTTAGTACCGGAACCCACTTTTTAGAATGGCAATCTGTCCAGGACCCACCGGAAGTGATGATACGGCTGAGAGGGCTGTCATTGTTCCAGAGCCTGCCACTCCCCTGAGAATGCAGCCATAAACTGGGTTATTTCTCAGCCCTTTTCCAACAGCAAAGTGAATCAGAAAGAAAAAAGCCTATTTACAACCTTGAACACAAGGAAACAACCACACAACTCTCCCCTTTTCCAGCATCCCTTCCCCTTTCCAGCATCTTCTCATATTTTCAATATGGTGGCTCTAGGTGCTTTGAGACCCACCTGAAATTGGCTCGCGACTCACTGGTGGGTCCCAACCCACAGTTTGGGATCCATTGGTTCAGGGTCAATGAATCACTCAGGGCACAATCCGAACCTCTGAGTAGACCAGCAGAAGTCCCTTATGCTGGCCTAAGAGTGTCACAAATGCGCTGTAAAGCACATTTGCGACCACTCGAAATCAGGGCAGGCCAGCGCATGGATGTGCCACAACCCAGGCCTGCAGAACCCAGGTATGGCTGGCCTAGGGAAGCCGGTGCTAGGGATTGGGGGAAATGAAGGGAAGGCGGGATGGGGTGGGGAGCTAGGAATGTGGGTGGACCAGCTCAGGGAGGGGGTGGAGCCAGCACCCGAGCTCCACTTAGTGCACAGGCTGGATCTGGCTCCAGACTGGGCAGCCCTATATGGGCAGTGAAGTAACTAGAAAGTGGCTCTGAATCTGACTGTAGTCCATGAAGTCCAGCTAATGGTGTTGAGCTACATGAACAGCAGAATCATGTGATGGAGCTTGGGCTGGACCACCCATGAGACTGGCTGAAGCAAGCCCATCAGGCAGAGCCTTGGTGCGTGGTGCATGTTCCTACTACTCTGTTGTCTTCTGCTCCTTGGATCGAGAAGGGAAGAGGAGAATGGAGCAGAAGAGGAAGTATGGAGGAGAGCAACACTCTAGGCCGCAACTCTCTTCTCCTCCATCCTTCCTCTCCTGCTCCCTTCCCTTCTTCCCTTCTCAATGCAGGGGGCAGAACACAAAGGAGCAGATAGCAACTGGTGCATTACCAGAAAAGCAGGGAGGTGGTGTTTGGCATGCTGCCGCAGGCAGGAGAACACCTTGGGCCTGCCCTGGGTGCATGCACCTCTGCAGGTGTGGCAATCACATGCTTGATTGCTCTGTTATATAAATAGAAGTCTTGCATGTAGATAGCCAATGAGTCCGGGTTTAGGAACCCTACCCGCTGAATGGTGCTTTGCTCGGTGAATTGCAGCTGAATTTGTGAACAGCTTCCAGAGAAAAGCATTGTGGTGCACTGCTAGAATTAATCGGCTGTACATGTAGCTCTACACCATTAGCAGGACTTCATGGACTACAGTCAGATTCAGAGCCACTTTTTAGTCAGTTCACTGCCACTTCAACCTGCAGAGAGGGGAGGATCATGTTTGTAAATGTTTCCCCAAATCATTATTTGCATGTTCCCCCAAATTATTATTCTTAT
This sequence comes from Lerista edwardsae, assembly GCA_029204185.1. Lineage (NCBI taxonomy): Eukaryota > Metazoa > Chordata > Lepidosauria > Squamata > Scincidae > Lerista > Lerista edwardsae. The sequence goes on from JAJKFI010000024.1 coordinate 10,295,616, forward strand.
GAGTAATACATTTCCTTGATAGCATATTGGGAGGAAAAAGGTCTGCTAGCTTACTTGATGCAAGGAATGTTTGACAAGGGGGAGCATTCAAAGATATGCGCTCCCGACTGCAGACAGAAGTGGTGCAGTTCACATTTCTACCACTTCAGTCCATTTATGCAGCATCACTGAGTCAAAGCCCCACATTTCCTTAACTCACCCTCTAACATTATAACTCCCACAAAATTTTACAGAGAAATCACTTTGGTTTAAAAAAAAATGGCTATCACTGAAAAGATGTTCCACCTTTAAACCCCCTTTGTTAGGAAAGCATTTTGCTATTTCTGCTACTTTTGCCATGTAGAAAATGAGGGATATGGAATGATTGAGAATGATGGAAACTATTTGCTGAATTGCTCCGTGCAGGAAATTTGGCAGGGTGCTGAACTGCACACTTTCTCCCAGATCACATCCCTGGAATGGAAACCAAGAGACAATAGGACAATCCGCCAACCATTGCTGCACCACCTCCATTCATTTCCGCGAACCTTGTGCTGCACTGGATTTTCACAGCATTTCTAAGACTTATTTCTCAGAAGAGATGGCCAATGATGAGGATGAGGATGCACAGCCCACCAGATGCTAGTGGCTGGATTTAGCCTGTTGAATATTGGGTCCTGCCAATGATGAAAGCCGCTAATGATGAGAGCTGCCAATGATGAAAGCCGCTAATGAAAATGCGGCCCTGTGCAGGGGGCAAAATGATGCCCCAAAAGTGACATTACAACAGGAAGTGACATCACAGTTGTATTTTCGTTTTCTTGGGGGGGGTTGGTCATATCTTTCGATTGGATGAAGATATTACAATCCAGTTTGTTTCATTTCTGTATAAAATTCTGCATTGAATGATATGTAACATGATAGTATTATTCCTACAAATCATGATTTTAACAAACCACAATTTTTACATGACAATTAGATTTTTGTTTTCTGGGTTTCTTGGCCATAGCTTTTGATAGAGTAAAGCTATTATAGGTTTGTTTCATTGTATTCTGCATTAAATTACCTTTCCAAGGATATATAACATGATGGTGTTACTCATACATGCCAAGGTTTTCACACAATTCTGACCACAATTTTGGCTCAGCTTGTTGCCCCCTAAAGCTTGTTGCCCAATGCAATTGCACCCCCCTGCACCACTGAAGCTATGCCCCTGCCAAGGACCTTGAATTTTTATATATTTTCCCTAAATGTATGCAGTTCTAGTTGCTGCGGCGGCGGCAGCGGTTGTTGTTGTTAGGTCTGTCCTGCCTTTTGAGACTTAAGATGGCTTACAACACGATAAAAACAAACATTAAACAACATTAAAATTTAACACGAACATTAAAAAAAAATCATACAAATCCCAGGGCAAAAGCGACAAAACAGGGAGGGAGGGGGTGCTGGCCCAGGGAGGGGGGGGGGGTGGGATACAGCAGGCGCAGATCTGAGGAACCTATAGGGGAGGTTGGATCCTGCCCTGGAGCAAGGGCGCGAACATGGATCCAGCGGCACTGTATACAACTTTGCTAAGCTGCTCTTAGTTCAGCCACTCCCATTCTCTGGAAAATTTAGAACATTGATGGAGGGGATCTCTTAGAATTTGTCTTGGGAACCAGGTTCAATGGTAGGGCCATTTCCATCACAGGGTAAAGTCTGAAAACAATGCCCAGGAAATTACCCAGGGGGAATGTGGTAGAGATTTAAAGAATTGTGCATGTTATCTTAAGTCCCACCAATAACCCCCAGTGTCAGCATATGGCCCTGTTCCTTCTCGTCCTGCTACACAGAGGCTCCTGTGGAAGGCAGAAAACTCGCATGCTCTCCCTGTGGCAGCTCACTAGCTGATTGTTGGCAGCACTGGACAGCAGCTCGGGTACCACTGCTGATTCATTTAAAGTGGGATGAATCCACTTCACAAAGTTGAATGAATGAAGTTGAATGAATGAATGAATGAATGAATGAATGAATGAATGAATGAATGA
>JAJKFI010000024.1:10304346-10317563 GCA_029204185.1 Lerista edwardsae
TGATTGATTGATTGATTGATTGATTGATTGATTGATTGATTGATTGAAAATGAAAAGGTGATCGGGTGCATGTATTTATAAGACAAGGGGTGGATCCCAGCAATCAAGTTCTCTTCCCTCTTCACCCAGTCTCTCTTCTACACCTGGGTCCATCATGTATAGATTTTTTAGATTTAGATTTAGATTTTATCTAAAATAAAATGTATGGAGTATACATTGCACTGGTAAGCCTAAATGAGAGCTCACATTCCCCAGTCATTCAAGTTCAAGAAGAGCCTGCTCAACAGTGGTTAAAACAGATGAATGATCCCTTCTCCTTTTAGGATGAACCTGGAGTTAGGCCAGCACAGTTAGGCCAGCACAGTTTGGCTGGCACCAGGGACACTCTTAGAGTCAGGTAAAGCGGACCACTCTTAGAGTCAGGGAGGATGGTGCACTCTCTGACTCTGAGAGTGGTCCAAACACACTTAAGGTGTCCCTTGTGCTGGCCAAAGTTTGCTGGCCTAACTGTGCTGGCCTAACTCCAGGTTAGGATTGCGCTCTTACAGTCTGATCCTAACAAATTCTTTGAGAGCACAATCCTAACCTGAAGTTACACTGTCACAGTTAGGCCAGCAAAGCTTGGCTGGCACAAGGTACACTGTAAAGCACGTTTGGACCACTCTCGGAGTCAGGGAGGATGACACACGTCTGTGTGCTGGCCTGTCTGACTCTGAGGGTGGTCCAAACATACTTTACGGTGTCCCTTGTGCCAGCCAATCTTTGCTGGCCTAACTGTGCCAGCCCAACTCCAGGTTAGGATTGCACCCACAGAGTAGTCCGAACACACTTTACGGTGCCCCTTGTGCCAGCCAAACTTTGCTGGCCTAAATGTGCAGTCCTAACTCCAGATTAGGGTTGCGCCTTTAGTCATTCAAATCCTCTCTGATTCAAATTACCAGGATTTGTTGAATTCAGGCATAGTACGTAACACCACACAAGTTGTTGGGAAGAGCTCAATGGCAGAGCGCATGATTTGTCTGCAGAAGTTTCCATGTTCTGTCTCCAGTTAAAGGACTTTAGGGTCCAGAAATAAGGACTGTCACAAGACATTACACTCTTTGGAGTGTAGGTTCCCCCATCCCAATCCCTCCAGCTTCTCCCATCTGCTCTTTTTACCTCCCAAGGGTTGTGTAAGTAAGGGATGCCCATCCCAAATTTTGCTTCCACCATCTAGAGCCTCCATCTGTTTTCATCCAGCAATGCAGAAGTAGCAGTTGCTATGGAGATTCAAGTGGGTAGCAAATTCTATCCCCAGTGCCAAGATCCAAGCTTGAAAACTGTTTTCTACCACTGTGAACAACATTCTGTGCATGAGCAACATACTCCCTCCCTTAAGTAAAATCCACCGAAAGCCAGCGATGGCTTAATCAGAGGCAGCGCCTGGCATTATAATTGCTCCCTATTGGTTGGTGTTTGACACATCACAATAATTCATACCCAGCATCAGGCTTGACTACCATCCAGCTTACAATGTTGCAATTCTGTTGCCACAGCTATTTTTAAGACCGTGCATCCTCCGGAGTCTTTTGGATGTGCTGAAGCCAAGTTCTGCCGTCGTAATGCAATCCTTGTGAATTACACAGCATCGCTGCTAAGTGCAATGCTGAACGCAGCATGGTGGAGCCCTGAAAGATGTGATTGTGCAGCCATGGTTAACAGCCACCCAGCTGACCCTTTCCCTTCGCAAGGCACCCTCAGGAAAGAGTGTTTTGCAATGGAGAAGGGTCCGGAGATAAGGGAACACTTATCCTTTCCCTGTCTAGTCACTTTCACCTGAAACTCTCTCCCTTGTCACAAGGTTTGCCCTGCAAGATTGCCACATCCAGACTTGCAGAGTAAACACAAAACTCCACAACATTGTTGGAGCAAAAGCAGCTGGTAGGAGTTTCAGGCGGGGAATGTGGCTGAAAGCTGATGGGTTATTATGTCTTCCTGTGGTCAACGTTTCTATTGGTTTATAACAGTAGTCTGCAGCAGACTTGCACGGAGGTCTTTTTCAGAGAACCTGCTCTGGGTGCAGCTAGCTTCAGAGAGCAATCGTAACCTGGACTTAGGGCAGCACAGTTAGGCCAGCCCAAGAGACACTGTAAGTTCTTCAAATAAACTAACAAACAAAGGATGTTTGGACCACTCGGAGTCAGAGAGGCCAGCACACAGACGTGTGTCATCCTCCCTGACTCTGAGAGTGGTCCAAACGTGCTTTACGGTGTCCCTTGTGCCAGGTAAACTTTGCTGGCCCAACTATGACAGCGTAACTTCAGGTTAGGATTGTGCCCTCAAAGAATTTGTTAGGATCAGACTGTAAGAGCGCAATCCTAACCTGGAGTTAGGCCAGCACAGTTAGGCCAGCAAACTTTGGCCAGCACTAGGCGCAAGAGACACCTTAAGTGTGTTTGGACCACTCTCAGAGTCAGAGAGTGCGCCATCCTCCCTGACTCTAAGAGTGGTCCGCTTTACCTGACTCTAAGAGTGTCCCTGGTGCCAGCCAAACTGTGCTGGCCTAACTCCAGGTTCCTCCTAAAAGGAGAAGGGATCATTCATTTGTTTTAATCGCTGTTGAGCAGGCTCTTCTTGAACTTGAATGACTGGGGAATGTGAGCTCTCATTTAGGCTTACCAGTGCAATGTATACTCCATACATGATGGACCCACTCCATCATGGAGTGCCGGCCTCACTCCAGTTTAGGATTGCACCCTGACTTACAGCCCACAGAGATTCCAGTTGCTGGAGCAGGTGATATGCTCGCTGTGCTGGTGCGCCCCCCCCCAAAAAAAAAACGCGGGGCCCAATGCGACGACATTGGTCACATTGCCTTAAGGCTGACCCTGGGCACAGGCGGGCTATGCCGCAGCTGCAATCTTAACATTGGGCTGTGGGATCCATGTGCTTCCTTTCAATATGATCCCTTAAAAACAAAAAAAACACTTCTGCTGTCATTGTTTAGCTAACTTTGAACATGGCTTCAGGTATGGAACCTCTGTTGCTCCCCAAGAGATGTCTCTTTCCGCAGTCTGAGGTCTTACTGTTCTTTTCCTATGATTTAGCCCATGTTTCCAATTCATCCCATAATTGCTTCCTCTCCTCCTGCATCAGTTCCTTGGATCCCATGAAATGATTATCCTCCTTCCAGCGCCCATTCAATCCATTGTTGTTCACATCTGGCCAAACTCTTTGTATTCATTTCTTTGGCTCTTCCAAAGAACTAAATTTGAACTCCAAAGAGGCAATTCCCAATTTTGTCAATAAAAGAAAAGAGTTTCACGTGTAAAACAAGAAGGGCTATTCTTCAGCTTCACTCGGCATCACAGAAGCTTCTGACAAAGGGTTGGATTCCCTCTTAGCAGCTGCTCTTTATGGACAATCACTAAAAAGTGGGAGACAACTCGGGGTGCAATCCTAACCTGGAGTTAGGCTGGCACAGTTAGGCCGGCACAAGGGACACCGTAAAGTATGTTTGGACCACTCTTGGAGTCAAAGAGGCCAGCACACAGACGTGCGCCATCCTCCCTGACTCCGAGACTGGTCCCAACGTGCTTTACAGTGTCTCTTGTGCCGGCCAAACGTTGCTCGTCTAACTGTGCCGGCCTAACTCCAGGTTAGGATTGCGCTCTCAGAAGAGTGCCAAATAATATTTTTTTAAAAAATTTTTAAAAAATGGAGAAGGACATCATGTTCAACGTGTAAGGACAAACAGAGGGAACACATACTAGCTGTCTGAACATTCATGAAGTTCAGACTTCATGTCTGAAGTCTCCATGTCTACATGAAGTTCAGACTTCATGTCTGAAGTATAATAATAATAATAATAATAATAATAATAATAATAATAATAATAATAATAATAATAATGAAAAGGAGGAGCCAGATTGTCTCAGACCTAGAGCGCAATCCTAACCTTAATCCTAACTTTAAATAGCCCAACAGTGGCCCTATCTTTGCACATTCAAAGTACCTTCTACACCCGTGGTACATTAATCCCATTGTTACATTTGTCCCATTGTTCTACACCAGTGGTATATTAGTCCCTAACGTACCTTCTACGCCAGTGGTGCATTAGTCTCACTGTCACAAAAGGTCCATAGGATTGGGCCATAAAGTGCGCTTTTTCGGGCAGCCTGAGCCACTGTTTCAGCCTAGCATTTTAAAATTATTAATCATGTTTCTCTTCCAAATACAGTTTGCAGCATAGAAAGATGTAGATGCCTTTTCCCTCTTATTTGCTGAAGACTTTATTCTTTATTATTTAAACTTTTCCCCCAATACGATGATTAGCTCCCTGGAGCCAATGGATAGTTAACATACACGTATTTTTTTAAAAAACTGGTTCGCAACGACACTCAGCCTGGCGAGAAGCCCCCTGGCATTCACAAGCATCGATCTGGCCAACTTTTGCTACAGTGCTTGCATCCAAAGGATTCCGCCCACGGAGAAGATGTCTGGCTGGACTCCCTGGTTTCCAGCCCCAGTTGGCATCTGAACAAACAACATAAACTGGAGTTCCCAAAACTGGAAGCGAGTCAGAAGAAAGCAGAGGGCCAGAAGAGTTTTCATTCCACAACTCTTCTTGAAGCACTGCTAGCTGGCTACCTTGGGCTGCTGTCTGATTTGAGAGCTCCATTAGTCATGTGCGTTGTAATTGACTAATTGGTGCAGCCAGACCAATTAAATCTGCATGAATTTGCATCTGCATAAAATGCCAGTGTGGAAGAACACAAAAAGCATTATTTGTGTTTTAAACAAGGCATTTATGTAACATACCACCCCAATTCGAGGTACTCTCTCCAACGGCAGATGGGCAGACCAGTCCTGAGATGGCGCCTGCAATTCTGAGAAGCGTTGCCCAATTATTTGGAGACATCTTCATGGTTGATCAAAAGATTCTGGATTAATTAGCCTACAGCCGAGACCGATCCCACACACACTACAGCATGCAGCCAAACTAACAAGAGCCTGCTCCACATGCTATTTGGGGGGAAGCAATCAGAAGGCAAACTAGAGATAAGTGCAGTACTTTTTTTACTTCTGGGCATCTGTGGGTCAATATATCTATCTGAAGCTCAAATACTTTGGCCACCTCATGAGAAGAGAGGACTTTTTAGAAAAGACCCTCATGCTGGGAAAGATTGAAGGCAGAAGGAGAAGGGGGCGGCAGGGGATGAGATGGTTAGATGGTGTCACCAAAGCAACGTACATGAATTTGGGTGAATCCCGGAAGCTAGTGGAGGACAGGGAGGCCTGGCGTGCTGTGGTCCATGGGGTCGCGAAGAGTCGGACATGACTTGGCGACTGAACAACAATCTATAGGTCTCCTTGGATCCATGCCAGCTATGGAGCTGGTGTAAGTCCAAGGAGAGTCAGGGAGCATTCTGGGGTAGGGTTACAGGGACAGAATCCAGTATCATACATGACTCCTGCAGGATCCACCCCCTCCCTCCCCCAACATGCCCGGGAACATCCTAATCCTCCCACCCACGGCTCAACCCTACTGCCAGCTTTCCACACCAGCAGTGGCTGGGCAATCCAGGACTGAGCACACACAATGTGCAGTGGCAACCCTGTTCTGTGTGCAGCCACTGTTCTGTGTGCAGCCACTGTGTGCAGTCACTGGAAGATCCAGATCAGTTTGGGCTGCTAGCTAGTTAAGTGACATGAGGGAAATGAGGTTTACATAAGCAGGGAAAATTCTTCCCAAGCCACCATAAAACCCTCGAGCTGCTGGAAATCTTCCCCGAAGGCACCACCATGAGCAAACCGAAGGCACTGAGTTGATGGATTTTTCTCTAGTCACCGTGAAGCCAGAGAATCCCTGGCTTGAAGAGAGCAAGGAGCAGGAACTTCAAGGCCATTAATAAGTAGGGGTGGGTTTTTGTCCAAAAAAAATTATTTTATTTTATTTTATTTATTTTTTCCAAAATTTCTTGATTAAAATAGCAAATTGCGGTGTTATATGTTTTTATCCAAATTTGTATTGCAAATTGTACAAACAGCGCAATAAATAAGGGTGAATGGCCCTACAAAGGCAAGCAATCACTGGCACACACACCCCAGCCCAAAATGACCTGCTCAAAAATTCCCAAGCTGCACTCTGCTTGCTGCTTGGAGCATCAAGAAACTGCTACTTACTACTTCTGCATTCCATTAAAGACACCCCAGCGTGCACTGCGAACTATGAACATGCATGCTCATAGTTTTAGCAAAGTTCCTCCTGTTTCTTCCATTCCTCCTCCTGATCCCTTGCTGAAAACTATTTGTGGATTCCTCAAAACTGTGACAAAAATAAACAAAAGTGGTGTTATTTTTGTGAAATTTGATTTGATTGATCTATCAAAAGTGAGCAAAAGCGGTGTTATTTCATGATTTGATCTAAATTTTATTTTATGTAGTGTTTTCACTGGAAATTCTGTGGTTGTGGTTCTGATCCAAATCAGTGGTCCCTGTGATTGCTCTTAACATGAGAGTTAATAACCACGAAACCAGGAGAGCTTAGAATCATAGAATCATAGAATCATAGAGTTGGAAGGGACCTACAAGGTCATCTAGTCCAACCCCCTGCCTGTAGCAGGACATCCTCCTAGAGCATCTCCAGCAGGTGCCTGTTGAGTCTTTGCTTCTTCCAGTGAGGAAGAATCCACCACCTCCCTTGGCAATCTGCTCCACTGTCAAACTGCCCTGAATTTCTTCTTTGCAAATCTACCACATCACAGCGAGTTTGGCCCCAAGGAATAGTTTTCCAAGGGCTTGTGGAGGGATCGGTCACACAGAGTTGTTGCTTTCGGATTTTTAAAGCTTGTCAAGTTGATTGCCTAGGCTTGCAGTTCTGCATATCATCAGGCTGTCTGATTCCCATAGACTAAAACCCACTGAAAGTCTATGGGAATCAGACAGCCTGATGATGTGCAGAAAGTGTCTACTTATGTATAGGACCGTAGTCAAAATATTTTGCAGAAGTTCTCAGATGGAATTCACAGATGTGGACCCGCTCAAATGATGTTACCTCAAGCCTATGTAGGAATTTCTGATGAAACTCTCCATTTTTTTTAATATGGAACCTTGGCCCAGACTAGCAATTTTGTAATGAAAGATCAGGCAGGTATTAGATCCCTCCAGCATTCAGAATTCCATGGAAAAGAATATGAATGAGAGAAAGTAGTAGGAGTGTTGGGATGGAGCCAGAACAATGCAAAATGTTTCCAGACAGAAATCAGTTGCTATCTCAATGCAGTCCTTTTAGGATGCAAAACCAACTCACATTGAGTGGTGAGAAAGAAAAGCACCTCTGATCAAAGCAGCTCTGTGGGACTTCTAATTAGCAAAACAAACACCACAGGAAATCCTAATCAAGTGAAGTTTTCCTGGCCCTTAGAGCACAATCCTAACCTGCAGTTAGGCCGGCACAGTTAGGCCAGCAAATTTTGGCCAGCACAAGGTCACCATAAAGCACGTTTGGACCACTCTCAGAGTCAGGGAGGATGGCGCATGTCAGGGTCAACAAAGGATGTGAAACAAGTACTCCCCCCCTCGAAGCCAGTGGCATACCAAAGTCATTTGGCACTCAGTCATTTGGCACTTACCATTCATTTGGCACTTACCATAAATTTTTGGTAACCCCAAAATTATTTTCCGTAATAATCACAACATGAAATGAAGCATCACAATGGCCAGAGAAGAAATGCAGACCATGGATATTTTCTCTTACCAACTTTGTATGTTTGTAAATTTATATTTGGATATTATATAGCACTTTGCAACTTTGTATATATAATCATGAACTAAACAATGGAAAATAAGTTTTAAAGGAACCAGTTTTCTACTTGGAAAAAAAAGAAGTTTAAGCACCTCGGGGCAGCCCCACCGACACCCCCCTGCAGCCTAGTACATAGGGCAACCTTTCCCCATCTACCTCCGTCATCCTCTTCATACACCACTGTGATCTGCATTTCAGTGAGGGCGCAATCCTAACCCACTTTCCAGCACTGACATAGCTGTGCTAATGGGGCATGCATGCATCCTGCAGTTGGGGGGCAGTCGTGGAGGCCTCCTCAAAGTAAGGGAGTGTTGGTTCCCTTCACTGGTGTTTCTACAGGGATGGCAAAGCTCTAAGTTTTGCAAGAAGCCTTACCTTGCAGTGGAAACCACTCCTGCACCGGTTTAGCCAATCCTCACAGGGAACAGCAACATCTTGGCGTTGCTTACTGGCTACAGCAGCAAGGGAGAGGAGGGATTTACATGACAAGGTAAGGCTTCTTGCAACACTTAGAGCTTTGCCATCCCTGTAGAAACGCCTCAGGTTCCCTTATGTTAAGCTACATTGCCCTTACCCCCAGTGCTGAAAAGTGCTGCATTGGGCACAGAGTCACTTACAGGCTGCAGAGTGTAAGGCAACCGAAGCAGGATTATCTTCTGCAGAGTCCGAAATAGCTCTGCCTCTCCTATAGCCGTTGGTCTTCCCTGATCCAGGGGCATAGCTAATCAAAGTGTCGCCCAGGGCAGAGGGCAAAATGTTGCCCAGGAAGTGACATCACAACAGGAAGTGATGTCACAGTCATATTTTTATTTTCTTTGAGGTTTTTGGTCGTAACTTTTAATAAAGATATTACACTCTGGTTCGTGTTATTGCATTCTGCATTAAATTACTTTTCCAATGATATATAACATGGTGGTCTTCTTCATACAGTACATACCAGAAGATTTAGCAGAAGATTTAGTCGAGAGGGTTAATGCCTCCGTTTGCCTGAAGATAAGAGCTGAAGATCTGAAGGTCGCCAGTTCGGGACAGCCGGAAGTCTCTGTGAGCGGCAGACCTCGTTAATTGCGACTGATTAACAGCTGAGCTTCGGCTGCCTTGTGTGAGGGGGAGTTGTGCCGAAGTTCAGCCGCTTCTCTGGTGGGAGCAGGGAAGCAGTTTATCAGCCAGCAAGAAGACAAACGGGTGGCCAGAAAGAAGGACTAAATCCAGAAAGATCCATCTGCATGTGTGTAGTTCTTGAAAGATAGAACATTTCTGTATAAATTGTAAAAACCTTCGAGTTTCTGAATAAAGTCTGCCTGTGTAAACCGCCTTGAGTTATAGTCATCAGAGAAATCTGGTGACCTAAGAAAGGCGGTATATAAATACAAGTATTATTATTATTATTATTATTATTATTATTATTATTATTATTATTATACCAAGGCTTTCACAATTTTGGCCATTAATGTCAAGCTCAGCTAGTTGCCCGGTGCAGTTGCACCCCCCTGCCCTTCTTTAGCTACGCCCCTGCCCTGATCCAGCCTAGTTAGACAGTACTGTACATCCTTCCAGGTTGGGCGTGGCTTTATCCAGGCAACATTCCAGGGCTGGACCTTCCCTTACTATTCTCTTGCACTTGCCTGTCCGATCAGTGTCTTTCTGCATTATGAAAGCCTCCCAGTTCCTGGCCTTTCGTTCAGCCTCACTGGAAGATGTCTATTTTTCCTTTTCCACATGCAATGTGAGTACCTGATTTTGGAATTCATTGAGGTCATCAGAACGAAAGGGTACATCCCTTGGTACATCTCACTAAATCCTTGCCTTGCAAACAGCCATTATCTTCAAATGAGCCAGGCTGTAGCGGCAAATTCAAACAAACCTGAATTCAGGAGTGGTCCAAGTCTGAATCCACTCTTTGTGGGTTAATCCTACGTCTGTTTCTCAGCAGCCATAACAGCAACCTCACCCGTGCACCTCTCGAGTCTAATCCTGCCAGAGTCTGCAATCTTATCTTGCCACATACCAAAAAGTACACTCAGACAAAAGTCGAGCAGGAAGATCCTAAAGATTTTCTAATCCACGAGGTGGCTATTTGGCAGGCTTTTGCCCATTAAAGTTTCCCCCCAGGACCAAAAACATTCCATAGATTCAAATGGCCCATGCAGCATGTTCTAGTCCAGGGGTTCCCAAACTGTAGGTCGGAACCCACCAATGGGTTGTGAGCAGCGGCGTCATGCAGCTGGAACGCTGGGCGGGAGGAATGGGTGAGCGGCAGCCCGCCCGTTGCCTACCGCTCCATTTTGCCGTCTTCCCCGCCCCCGCGGGGCTGCCGCTCACCCGTTCCTCCCGCCCAGCATTCCGGCTGCATGATGCCGCTGGTTGTGAGCCAATTTCAGGTGGGTTGCAAAGGTCCTAGAGCAGCCATATAGGAAAATGAAATGCTGGGAAGGGGGAGGGCTGTGTGGCTGTTCTGCTTGTGTCAAGGTTGTCAATAGGCTTTTTTTTCCTTTCTGATTCACTTTGCTATTGGAAAATGGTTGAGAAATAACCCAACATATTGCTGCATTCTCTGGTGTCACAGTGATGGCACTTCCTGCCTTGACATCACTTCTGGTGGCTCCCGGACAGATTGCCATTCTAAAAAGTGGCTTCCAGTTCTAAAAGATTTGAGAACCACTGTTCTAGTCAATTTCATCCAAATTTAGCCATTAAATATCTATTCCCATCAGAACAACAGCATCCACCCCTATCCACATTGCCATTAGGTGCATGATAGCCATAGACCTCCCTGGGCTGGCACATCTACTGGCCCACCCACTCCCCCCCCGAGCCGTCCTCCTCCCAAAACCACTTTTGCGCTAGCCGAATTCAGCTGGGGCAAGGGCGGCTTGGCACGGCCTCGTGCCAGCACCCTTGAGCCAACAAGCCGCCCTTGTGCCAACGCTAGTGCTAGCACCGGCGCAAGAGCTGTAGCACTGACACAGGGCTTCCGGTTGGCACCCCCGCGTCAGCACTAGTGACGTTGGGGCAACGTAATTACGTTGCGTCAGCCAAACAGAGGGTGCTGGATTATGCCCCGGGTCTTTTGTTAAAAAGGTAAAGGTTTCCCCACGACCAAATGGTCTAGTCATGACCGACTGTAGGGGGCGGTGCTCATCTCCGTTTCTAAGCCTGTAGAGCCGGCATTTTGTCCGAGGACAAGTTTCCGTGGTCATGTGGCCGGCATGACTATACACCGTAGCCAGTGATGTCATTCAGGGGGAACGGACCAGAACGGGCGTTCCGGATCCTAACGGGCTCCGTGGCTGGTTCCGGGTTCCCGACAAGTGCCAATCAAAAGTGAGTTCCTGTTCCTAAATCATTTGAATGACACCACTGACCGTAGCACACGGAATGCTGTTACCTTCCCACCGAAGTGGTACCTGTTTATCTACTTGCATTTTTAGGTGCTTTCGAACTGCTAGGTTGGCAGGAGCTGGGTCTTTTGTTGCACCACTGTAATACTGCAACTTGCCATGTTGTACAGAGCACGGGTCCCATCCTCTTATGCTTGCTTCACCCAGTAGGCATCCTTAAGATCAGGCTTCTGTGGTTAGAAGGGAAAGAATCCCACATCTGTCGTTCCCAGCCTTTTGCAGGCGTTGACAGAGCATGTGTACACGGCATCTCGCTTTCGCGCGTCACTAACCAACCACTCGCCACGCCCCACGCAATCCTGCAAAATCTCAGTCCGGACCACACTGTCTCTTGGCGAACGTTTCGGTGTGAAATGAGACGTTCTGCCCGAGAGCAGGCATCGCTGTGCTTTCAAAAAAGCCATTCCTGTTTTTTAAAGCACTGCTAAGCAATGGAGAGACTGGCTGAGATGATATCATCTTACAGTGCAAACAATATTGGTCTGTCTTTCCTTCATCGGCACACTGCTGTTTCCTGTCAAATATCTCACTGTTTAGCAATCCTCATTCCAGAAGGCCTGGAAAGAACCCCAGGACTGTCTGCCTGAAGCCCGTCTTAGTTTTCAGCTGGCTTTGAGTCCTTCTTTCTCTGCAAAGGGGGACTTGGCAGGAATGCTTACCATCGATTGGGAACCTGGGAAGCTGCCTCGAACTGCATCAGACCACTGGTCCCTATGGCTAACCATTGCTTGCCTGCACTGATTGGCAGCTGTTCCGTAGGGTTTCAAGCAGGGGTCTTTCCTAGCTCTACCTGGAGATGCCAGTGATTGACCCTGAGACCTTCTGCGTGCAAAGTACAGTGGGCCAGGGATGTGTAGTATAGGGGTGGAAGATGGAAGGGCAGAACAGCCCCATTGGAATTCTTTGAAAAGTGCCTCCACCATTGCTGCAGTGATCCTGCATACACTTACAACCTAGCTGCTCAAGCCTGTGGGTTGTGTTTGCATTATCACAGTGGCGGCAGCACTTTTCAAAGAACTCGCGGGGGGGGCAGTTCTGCCTCACCTTCCACCCCCACACTACAAGTCGCTGCAGTAGGCCCTCGGTATCCATTCCTCAGTGTTCTGTTCCAGAATCTCAAGGTGCACAGCACCACAGTTACTCTCCTTGGCTCGCATCAGGCCACCTGGAGGCCTCGCAAGTCTCTTAGCTCACTCCACAAGCTTCCCCACCTCCTCAGAACTCCTCTCTGATGCAACCAGAAGCCACTTCCCGTTTGTGGACGTGACCCAATCACAGACAGAAAGTGTTCTGAGGCAGGATGAGGCCCATAGAGGAAGCTGTGGCCTCAAGGGGGCCTGGTGTGACCCATGGCCCACTCCACAGGCCTACCCTGGCCTCAGAACACTTCCCAGATTCAACCGGATGTCATATCCATAACCAGTAGTGGCCTCCTGTTGTGTAAGAGTAGAGTTCTGAGGCCAGCGGTGGCCTGTGGAGTGGGCTGTGGGCCTCCCCGTAACTCAGAACATCTCCTGGATGCGACCAAGTCCAGAGTCACCCTGGAGGCCCTCTGAGGTTCAGTTTCAGAATCCGCGGATGGTGGAATCCACAGATGCCAAGCCCACGGATACAGAGGGCCCACTGCATGTGTTATTCCACTAAGCTACAGCCCCATCCTCTGTAATTTACCCATTGACTGCATTTTTTATGCATTCAGGATGATTACACACAGCTCCAACCTAACTTCACAAGCAACCCAAGCATTGCTTGGGATGGCAATATTTGTAAGGGTGTCAGATGGAGTAGCAGGTGATCCAGAATGTACATTTCCAGAGAATTGCTGAAAAATGCTGCCATTAATCATTAGTAGTATTACCATCCTGGGTCTCGGATCCTGTCTCGGATCCTGCAGTGGAACCACATGAATAAAGTTTTAAAATGCTGCAAGTAGGCTGAAAGCTTACTTTTCTCTAATAGAAGCAGTGTTCAGAAAATGGACAAGAATGAATGAATGAATGAATGAATGAATGAATGAATGAATGAATGAA
>JAJKFI010000024.1:10360654-10420998 GCA_029204185.1 Lerista edwardsae
TGCACATGTTCAAGAGGATAAGAACATAAGAGAAGCCTTGCTGGATCCGGCCAAAGGCCCATCTATTCCAGCTTCCTGTATCTCACAGTGGCCCACCAGGTGCCTCAAGGAGCACATGAGGCAACAACCCAACCCTATTTTCTGGGGGTGGATGGAAGGATTACAGAGATAATGTGTGTGCTTAGAACACCTGAGAGTCACTAAAAATAAACTTTATTATTAAAAGATAGGAAGCTGGTGGTTTGCATTTTCTTTCTTATGGAAACTTGATTTTTCCACAGCAGACAGTCTCACAGTTTTCTCCTGTTGGCTGTAGTTGGAGTTTCCATTTCTGTCATATAGTCTCCTAGCAACTATGAACATTTGACGGAGCCAATGCCTTTTCCCCCTTTGTCTCCCGCAAACTGGGAAGGGTAAAAAGGAGCAAAGAGGATTTGTGTATTCCTTGACTGTCTGCAACAAGGGGATAATAATGACACTCAGTAGAGATGCCTCACCCATGTATCTGGGCTGACAATCACTCGACTTGGGTCTGTTCTCAGGGCCAAACTTGGCATGAAGTCGGAAGAGCATCTCTCGCTTTCTAGAACAGCAGATGCAAGGGAGAAGGGGAGGGCGAGTCCAAGACCTGCAGGTGCCTGAAAGCACAATCCTAACCTGGAGTTAGGCTGGCAGAGTTAGGCCAGCAAAGTTTGGCCAGCACAAGGGACATGGTAAAGTATGATTGGACAAATGCTTGCGCCATCCACCCTGACTCCGAGAGTGGTCCAAACGTGCTTTACAGTGGCCCTTGTGCCGGCCAAACTTTGCTGGCCTAACTGTGCCGGCCAAATTCCAGGGTAGGATTGTGCTGTAAAGCAATGTGCCCAGTGGTGTCATTCAAATGATTTAGGAACAGGAACTCACTATTGAGTTCAAATTCAAATGTTGGGGGGGGGGGGAAAAACCCGGAAGCAGCCACTGAGCCCGTTAGGATCCGGAATGCCCGTACTGGTCCGTTCCCCCTGAATGACATCACTGCCTTCTCCCCAGTGGGCTGCAGACTCACCAGAACGGCTGCTGACTCCATGTGTGTGGCTGGAGGGAGTGAGGAAGGGGGCTGTGCAGGACGGGACTTCCCCACTGCAGCCCTTCCCCCTTTGCCCCCCTAGGAATCCAGAGTCGCTCCCTTTAACCCTCTGAGTGCTGGCCAACCAAGAAGAAAAGCTCTTTGCAGAGGAATTGGGAGGGGGGAGGAGGGAGAGTGAAGTGGGCGGAGTCAGCCCTAATTTTAACTAGTGGAACTGAGTTCCCCCGCGTTCCCCCTGCATGACATCACTGAATGTGCCTAAGCCTGCCCTCTTCATCTGCTGGTATGCCAGCTCCTGTTCCTTCCATTCCTTGCATAGGAAAAAGAGGAGCCAGACCAGAAGACAAAATGAGGAAGAGGAGTGGGCTTAAGTGTCTCTGAACTCCTTTGTTTCCATCCTTCTTTTGTTTCCATCCCACACTTCCTTTTTCAAGACAGAAAGGAAGAGGAGGAGCAATGCAGACAAGTGGGCACATCCACTGTCTGTATCCCCATAGAATGGCAATTATAACCTCCCAATCCACCCTAGCCAAATGGGCAGGTGTCACTGTGTGTGGTGTGAAAGAGCTATCCATTGGTTCACCTCTAACCCATAATGATTGGCTTGGACTGGCAGCACTTCTCTAGGGTCTCAAGCAAAGAGGTCTTCTCCATCACTTGCTAACTACTTCTCCAAGTAATGTATGATGAGCACCTGGTTCCCCTGCAGTCTTTCAAGAACTGAAATTCATGAAATGCATGATTTGCTTGTGTTTTTCAGGGCCCACAGATCTCACAGTTCTGGTAGGACATCATTCTCCTATATTCCCAGGCTCTGCGCTTTTCACCCTGGTTACATTATCTGCCATGTGCACTTGTGTTATGGCTAGCGCCTTCTCCAGACATGCAGTCAGACTTAGACAGGCGGGAATTCCACCGATGTGGAGCCTGATGGACTTTGATGTGGTTTTGCAAGGACCCACCCAGACCCAATTGCAGGAGCAAGAACTTTGCCTGATAAACACCTTCAGCAGTTGGATTTGCCTGCAGAGCACCAGACATGCCTACCCATGCTAAAGACTACATTCGTGGAACTATCGTCGCTTAGATTTTTGTCTCCCAAAATAGCACTCTTATCTCCAGCATTAATGTTACTTGCATGTTTATAAGCATGGCTTACCATTGCCTTTTGTCCTCTTTATCTTCCACAGTGCATACTCCTGTCGATAACATCAACAAACCAGGTTGCTCAGTAGATGGAACAGCAGAGCTCTTGCGATTTGATTTGCCACTTTCAATGGCATGGCTTTTTGCTGAGCAATTTGACCAGACCAATAGCCTACCAGGAATAAGTTATGGCTTGGAACAAGCAGCAGCAGTGGTGTATGGATCTTCCAAGTTCATGCGTCCCCACTTTTCATCTTCTGCGGTATTTCTGAAGCACCTGATAGCCAAAGCTTATTTTTTCTGAATTACTCACTCTCATCTAAATACTATTATCTATAACTCACCCTATCTCCGATCTCAGGTTTCTATGGATGATGTACATGAGATATCGCCCTTTAACTTCACAACAACCCTATGAGGTGAGTTAGACTCAAAGAGCATAATTGGCCCAAAAATAATTCAGAGTACAGTCCTAACCTGGAGTTAGGCTGGCACAGTTCGGCCAGCAAAGTTTGGCCGGCACATGGGCCACCGTAAAGCTCGTTTGGACCACTTTGAAGTCAGGGAGGATGGCACGCACCTGTGTGCTGGCCTCTCTGACTCCAAGAGTGGTCCAAACATACTTTATGGTGTCCCTTGCGGCAGCCTAACTGTGCCGGCCTAATTGCAGGTTAGGATTGCGCCCTGAGGTATGTAATGGGCTCAACAGTGGATTAAGAAGATGTTGTTTGCTGAGGTTAATCACAATATTGTCAAATCCAAAATTCACGACAATGTCTTAAGAAGTCTAACATTTTGAAACAGTGATTGTATATGACAGCGCAATCCTATGGACTGCATAGTGTCGGTGCAACAGGGTTGTGCTGACGCTGCGCACTTAGTGCCAACGTGGCCAGCGCGAGGGAGGCGCCATGATGGGGCGGCTCGAGGATTGGCGGGAGGCATGAGCAGTGGTGTCATCTAAATGATTTAAGAACAGGTACTCACTTTTGATTGGCACGTGTCGGGACCCGCCCACCGGAAGTGACGTCATAAGCCAGAAGTGAGGTCGTGGCAGGAAGTGACATGAAAAAAGCCTTGTTTGAGGCCTCAGATGATTTTAAACTGACCCAACAGTTGCAACAGTATTCCACAGCACCCCCAGAACATGTTAAGGAGGCCTGGCATCATGTTAAAACCCCAGAGCAACTCATTTTTCAGTGGCAAGGAAAGGAAAGGCTCCGCTCGCTGCCTGCCTCCCTGCCTGGCTCTGAGAACATGCAGGCAACTCAAACATGCAGGAAATTCAAACGTTGCAGAGGGCGGAGTCGACGAGTGGGCGGGCGAATGGGCGGGGCCAGCTGTAATCCTAGAAACCGGTACTCGCATACCCCCGCGTACCCCCTGCATGACATCACTGGGCATGAGGGAGGGGGCGGGATGTAGGCAGGACTTGGGCGGTTCTAGGATTCGGCCATATGGCCAAATCCAAGACCCGTTTGGGAGGCTCTGCAGCCCCAATTCGGGCCACGCGGTCTCCTCGGATCGGTGCCTGCTGTTCAGCAGTTTTGCAATGCAATGCAATTTTAACCTCACAATGCAATTTTAGCCAATGTAATGCAATTGCATTGCAATTTTAACTGCACAACAACCTTGCGAGGAAGGTTCTGGCTCAAGGCCACCCATGACCTCCATGGTCAAATGGGGATTTGAAATCCTTGGCCTTGGAGCTTGCAATTTCCAGTGCAACGCTTGAATGAAGTATGATGATTCCTTGATACACGCCTCTTAAAACTTAACAAACAAAAAGGACTTTTTTCCCCATTCTTGGTCATCTTTATTCAGGATGCCATTTTTATTAAGGACCCTCAGAGCGCAATCCTACCTTATGCCGGCCTAGTAAGGCCGACATAGCAGGGCCATATCCCAAGGCCGATTGGGAGGCGGCGGCAGCAATGTGCAAGGGGAGGTTTTCCTCTTGCACCCGCGTAAGCCCCAGTCACCCCTATGGGCCTACTCGGATGCAGAGGAACGTGGACAGGAGTGGCCCGAATCAGGGCTGCCGTGGCCGGGAACCGGCATTAGGATATGGCACTACGGCCATCTTGCATCACAACCACGTCATAACCGCCATTGTTGCCCACTGCACCGCCCAGTTACACCCCTCCCTGGAACGCCTGTGGAATGCCCTTGCAGAGGCCCTGCACGGATCGAGCAACGTCGACACTTGACTGGCGCACGGCCGGTGCTGCCAACAGTCATGGTGGTGCTCAAATGCTGGTGCTGCCGCTTGCGCCGGCTGAATGCCATAGCGCCAACACAGACACGCTTTACGGGACGCTCGTGACAGCATTCAGCCGGCGCAAGAGCGCAGCACCGGCGCTAAGGGGGGTATAGGATTGCACTGTCAGAGCGCAATCCTAACCTGAAGTTAGGCCGGCACAGTTAGGCCAGTAAAGTTAGGCCAGCACCAGGGCCACCGTAAAGCGTGTTTGGACCACTCTTGGAGTCAGGGAGGGTTGTGCATGTCTGTGTGCTGGCCTCTCTGACTCCAAGAGTGGTCCAAACATACTTTACAGTGCACCTTCTGCTGGCCAAACTTTGCTGGCCTAACTATGACAGCCTAACTCCAGGTTAGGATTATGCTCTCAGAAACACACCTTTGCAAAAAGCAACCTGACTCGTGTTTCCCTTCCCTTCTTCCTCAACCTGGACCGCGAGCAAGCCTGGCTGTTCTTTTCCCATTTGCATCTCAAATGCTTGCATTTTATGAGAGCTGCTGTGGAAAATGCCGGGTGACAGCTCCTGGATCGGAGACTCCGCAGCCCTCCGTGGGCCCATATAAGAAAAGAAAAAAACCACGAAGCCATAATACACATAAAACTCTAATGTGCCTCCAAAATTACCTCATCTTTTATTTAGAGGTTATCCCGCCCTTGTCTTTCTTTATAGCTCTTTATATGACTGAAGTGGGGAGGCTGAACAAAATGAGGCAATTTCTGTTGCCGAGTGGAATGGGGGCTCACCGTCAACATTCAGCATGAAAGAACAAACGAGTCTGTGTCCACCATTTCTGTCGGCTTCACTGTAGGGGGTGTCTCGGTGCTCTGCTTGCTCGGAAAGCTTCCTCCCAGAAGGCGGGGAAGGAGCTACAACAGGACGTGGAGAGGGTGGCAGTATCACCATCAGTGGTGGATCTGGGGGAGGCAAGGGGGCACGAGCCCTGGGCGCCATCTTGGGAGGGGGCGCCATAACCATGGTGCGCCCCGCCCCCAAAATGGCGCCCGCAGCCCGCCCAGGCCCTGTGCCGCGTTATCCTCGCTCCGGCTGGCCTTAAAGAGCCAGCTGGAGTGAGGAGAACCCGCTGCTGCCTGGCGCCCCTCCCACCTCTTAGAGTGGGGGACGGGGCGCCACACCCTCCACACTCCAGCTGGCTTTTTAAGGCCAGCTGGAGCACGGAGAACGCGCTGCCGCCCGGCACCCCCTCCCGCTTCTCAAGGCGGGGGGCAGGGCTCTGGGCAGCGCCACGTTCTGTTCGCTCCCACCGGCCCTTTAAGGCCCGCGGGAGCAAACAGAACACTGCACCCTGGCTGCGTTCTGTTCGCTCCCATTGGCTTTAAAAGGCCAGTGGGAGCAAACAGAACACTCTGGTCGCTCCCGCCGGCTCTTTAAGGCCGGCGGGAGCGAACAGAATGCGGTGCCCCGGCCACATTCTGTTCGCTCCCGTTGGCCTTAAAGGGCCAGCGGGAGCGAACAGAACGCGCTCCTTAGAGGGGGCGGGGCGCGACATCATCACGATGTTGTGACGTCATGACGTGCGTGCCCCTCTGGTGCCTTTTCATTGGGCAGCATGGGCACCATTTCAAGAAGATCCGCCCCTGATCACCATCGCTTGCATTTATTGGTTAGGCAACTATAGGCATCTGTCTGTAGGACAAGGAAGTACTTTCCACAGCCCCAATGGAGCTTGTGGAATTCATGGCCACAAGATTGCAAAAGCCGCTTGCAAGACCATTTCAGATAAGAGACTGGGAACACAATCCTAACCTGGAGTTAGGCCGGCACAGTTAGGCCAGCAAAGTTTGGCTGGCACCAGGGCCACCATAAAGCGCGTTTGGACCACTCTCAGAGTCAGGGAAGAGGGCGCATCTCTGTGTGATGGCCTCTCTGACTCCGAGAGTGGTCCAAACATGCTTTACGGTGTCCCTTGTGCTGGCCTAACTGTGCAGGCCTAACTCCAGGTTGGGATTGTGCCCTGGGTCAATTCAGGGCGGGTCATTGTCAGTTGACCCTATTTCCTACCCCAGTATTCCCATATAAAATGAGAGAAAAATCAATTCCTGATCATTCACTATTTATGTAGCTCCACATATTCAGGTGGCACTTCGCCAGTGGCACAGCTAAGGCATCTGCTACCCAGGGCAAAGAAGATATCGTAGCTCCCCCTCCACGGCAAAATCAAATCTAATTTATTAAGTAAATAAATGAATAAAATGTTTTATGGTTAATTGGCTATAACCTTTGATAGAATATAGATATGCCAACGTGGTTTGTTTCATTGCATTCAGCGTTAAGTTGCCTTTCCAATGATAACGTGGTGGTATTATTTGTACAAGCCAGATGGGATGGGAATCAACTGAGATGCCACATCCATCTCGTCCCCCATCCCTCTTTCTAGTCCTGGCCATCCTGTGTGTCTTTCTGATCGACCATCATAATGTTGATTTGGTAGAAAAGGCCATGTGTGGATTGTGCCTGCTAGTTGCTTGTTGTTCAGTCGCTAAGTCGTGTCCGACCCTTTGCGACCCCACGGATCACAGTACACCAGGCCTCCCTGTCCTCCACTAGCTTCCGGAGTTCGCCTAATTCCATGTTCATCTCTTCGGTGACACCATCTAACCATCTCATCCTCTGCCGCCCCCTTCTCCTTTTGCCTTCAATCTTTCCCAGCATGAGAGTCTTTTCTAAAGAGTCCTCTCTTCTCATGAGGTGGCCAAAGTCTTTGAGCTTCAGCTTCAGGATTTGTCCTTCCAGGGAGCAATCAGGCTTGGCTTCCTGTAGGATTGACCGATTGGGTCTCCTTGCAGTCCAGGGACTCTCAAGAGTCTTCTCCAACACCATAATTCAAAAGCATCTATTCTTTGGCACTCTGCCTTCCTCATGGTCCAGCTCTCACATCCATACATTGCTACTGGGGAAACCATCGCTTTGACTATGCGAACCTTTGTTGGCAGGGTGATGTCTCGGCTTTTGATTAAGTTGTCTAGGTTCGCCATAGCTTTCCTCCCAAGAAGTAAACGTCTTTTAATTTCATGGCTGCAGTCACCATCTGCGGTGATCTTGGAGCCCAGGAAAATAAACTCTGTCACTGCTTCCATTTCTTCCCCTTCTATTTGCCAGGAAGTGATGAGAGTGGTTGCCATGATCTTAGTTTTTTTAATGTTGAGCTTCAAGCCAATTTTGGCACTTTCCTCTGAAGGTTCTTTAGGTCTTCCTCACTTTCTGCCATTAGAGTGGTATCATCTGCATATCTGAAGTTGTTGATATTTCTCCCAGCAATTTTGATTCCAGCTTGTGACTCATCTAGCCCAGCCTTTCTCATGACGTACTCTGCATATAAGCTAAATAAGCAGGGTGACAGTTGCTAAGATGCTTTTTTTTTGCAGACTCAGCCAAGGGTTTTAAGCACTGGGGTGCATGGTCCAGCTGCAGTGCAGGCATCTTGTTGTCTCATGTGCATCCCTTGGATGTATCTGGTGGGCCACTGTGAGATGCAGGACGCTGGATTAGATGGGCCTTTGGCCTGATCCATGGAACTCTTATGTTCTTGTCTTAGCACATGTTCTTTGCACAGACCTTGCTAAACCCTACACCAAGTGAGTGCACGTTCCTTTCTTAGTTTCCATGGGGAAGCAAAAGCAACAAAGAGTCTTCGTTTTCTTTTCCTTAGTTTGTTTGCCCATCTTTTCATAAGAACATAAGAAGAGCCCTCCTGGATCAGGCCAAAGATCCATCTAGTCCAACTCCCTGTATCTCACAGTGGCCCAGCAGGTGCCTCAGGGAGGACACGAGACAACCAGATGCCTGCATCCTGCTGCCACTCCATCATCATTTCATGTCAGAACAAGCTTCGC
The DNA here is from genome assembly GCA_029204185.1 of Lerista edwardsae. Lineage (NCBI taxonomy): Eukaryota > Metazoa > Chordata > Lepidosauria > Squamata > Scincidae > Lerista > Lerista edwardsae. The sequence continues at coordinate 10,368,983 of JAJKFI010000024.1, forward strand.
TCCCAAAATCAATGTAATGTGGGACAGGTCACTGTTAAGGAGGAGCCTGCCCAAAATAAAGTTGGCCAGCTGAAAAGGTTTCCCCACGACTGAATGGTCTAGTCATGACCGACTGTAGGCAGCAATGCTCATCTCCGTTTCTAAGCCGGTGGAGCTGGCATTTGTCTGAGGACAAGCTTCCATGGTCATGTGGCCGGCATAACTATACGCCGTAGCACACAGAACACCATTACCTTCCCACCGAAGTTTAGTTATCTATTTGCATTTCTGAATGCTTTAGAACTGCTAGTTGGCAGGAGCTGGGACAAGCAACAGGAGATCACTCGGTCGCATGGTCTCAAACCGCCAACCTTCCAGTCAGAAAGCCCAGCAGCAGCAGTTTAACCCGTGGCGCCGCCACGGCCATTTTACCCTGCATTAAAGGACCAGTCATTCTTTTTCAGCTCAGAGCCAAGTTGGTTTCGACCACTCACCCTGCAACAGTTTATCTGCCCTGTGTAGTAATGCGAAATTATCATGCAAGCCCTTATCGTGATGGCTGCAGCGCAAGAGGCAGAGATAAGGATGCTGTGGAAAAATGGTGGGATACTTGGACAGAGGATGAGGGCATGATAAGATAGGCAGAGGAGTGGGGGAACTTATCTCCAGTTTTCCAAACATTGACAAAGAGTCACAGAGACAAAAGGAAAAAAAAGGAAACTAAGGAGAATGTGATGGAGAGTTATACGGTTTTGCAGGATTCAGAGAAGGGTAGGGAGGGAAGCTTCTCTCCCTTTTGTATAACACTAGAACTCAGGGACATGGTGGCGCTGCGGGTTAAATCACTGCTGCTGGGCTTTCTGACCGGAAGGTTGGGAGTTCAAGACCATGCGACCGAGTGAGCTCCTGTTGCTTGTCCCAGCTCCTGCCAACCTAGCTGTTCGAAAGCACGTAAAAATGCAAGTAGATGAATAGGGACCACTTCGGTGGGAAGGTAACGTCGTTGTGTGCGCTTTGGCGTATAGTCATGCTGGCCACATGACTACGGAAGCTTGTGCTTGGACAAACGCCAGCTCTACAGGCTTAGAAACAGAGATGAGCACCGCCCCCTACAGTCGGTCACGACTAGACCATTTGGTCGTGCGGAAACCTTTACCTTTTTAGAACTCAGAAGGGATGTTCAGATGGTGGGAATGCGCAATCTTGGGCTTGTGTGAGGCTTATGTCTGATAAGAGTAAATTGCAAGCACACCAAATTTTGGCACAGGGAACCATTTAGTTGTTGTCGTTGTTGTTTGGTAAACCACTTTGTGAATGTTTTTTTGGGGGGGGTTGAAAATTGGTATATTAAAATTATCATTATTATATGCTACATGACCATTATGGTGCTATCTATGTTCAGGGTGCTTTTACTAAGTCGGAGGAGACAAGACTCTGCCCTGAGCAGCTTATCGTCCCAGTTGTAAGCATTAGTCTCCATTTGACCACTCACAAATTCAGAGCGTAATCCTAACCTGGAGCTAGGCCAGCACAGTTAGGCCAGCAAAGTGTGGCCGGCACGTAAAACACATTTAGACCACTCTCGGAGTCAGGGAGGATGACGCACATTTCCGACTCTAGAAGTGGTCCAAACATACTTTATGGTGCCTCTTGTGCCAGCCAAACTTTGCTGGCCTAACTGTGCTGGCCTAGCTCCAGGTTAGGATTGAGCCCTCAGAGCAATTGCTGCGGTGCAAGAATGCCAATTTTAATTCCGGGAATGTCATTTGATTACGTCACGATGACAGCACTTCCTGCTTGAAGATGTCACATCCGGCTATGGCATCACTTCCAGGTCAAAGACATCGCTTCTGATGGGTCCATTTAGAACATGCCATTCTAAAAAGTGGGTCCCGTTCTAAAAAGTTTGAGAACCACTGGTCTAAATCATGACTAGGGTGTCCTCGATGTACTTTGTGGTTTACAGAGTTGCAAGGACACAGATCCCTGCCCCAAGGAGTTTACAATCTAATTTGAGAGAGGAAAGGAAGGTGAAGGTGAGGGTAAACAAGAGAAGGACACATGGCCAGTTTCAAAGAGTTTGGCTCAGCTTCAGTAGGGAATAAAGACTGAGGAAGTGTGGCCTGATTCAGGTAGTATTTTTCAGCCCAAACCAGCTCCATGCTATTGGGCCTCTGCATAATCCCAATCCTAGCCCCCAACCCTCAGATCCCTTCATTGTGTGGGAGGGGGGTGGTTTGAACAAACCAACCCTCTGGAGTGGGCCTCCCCACACAATGTAGGACTTCTGTCTGTTGGGAGAGCACCTAGCCATAATCATATGGAGTGGATTCAGGTTATATTGTCTGAACCAACCCTGAGCCAAAGCCTTCACAGGAAAAAGGAAAAGGGAGAGGAAAAGAGGAACATATCGGTACCAGCCAAAGGCAAAAGGATCTGTTTGAAAGGGGCAATCCAATCGGATCCTGTGGGATTGCCACTCTCAAACTGATCCTTTTGCCTTTGTCGTACCAGCCCAATAGTTGTGAGAGCGCAATCCTAAATTGGAATTTAAAAGGTAAAGGTTTCCCCACGACCGAATGGTCTAGTCGTGACCGACTGTAGGGGGCGGTGCTCATCTCCATTTCAAAGCCTGTAGAGCCAGCGTTTGTCCAAGGACAAGCTTCCGTGGTCATCTGGCCGGCATGACTATATGCCGTAGTGCACGGAACGCCGTTCCCTTCCCACCAAAGTGGTTCCTATTTATCTACTTGCATTTAGGTGCTTTTGAACTGCTAGGTTAGCAGGAGCTGGGACAAGCAACGGGAGCTCACTCCGTCGCGCAGTCTTGAACTCCCAACCTTGCGGTCGGAAAGCCCAGCAGCAATGGTTTAACTCGCTGCGCCACCACATCCCTTGGAATTAAATTGGAATTAGGCTCGCATAAACTAAGCCAGCAAAGTTTGGCCAGCACAAGGGCCACCATAAAGCATGTTTAGACCACTCTCAGAGTCAGGGCTGATGGCGCACGTCTGTGTGCTGGCCTGTCTGACTCTGAGAACGGCCCAAATATACTTTTCGGTGTCCCTTGTGCCAGCCAAACTTTGCTGACCTATCTGTGCTGGCCTAACTCCAGGTTAGGATTGCACTCAATTAGATTTAGGGGACAGTCTCTCAGCCAATAGAGTGCCTCCTGCGCAAGGGTGTTGTGAAGAGGAACAGACCCTATAGTTCTGTATGGCTTATATCATGCTGTGCAATTTACACATGAGGAATCGTGGTGCTTCCAGCCATTGCACACGAGCTTCTGAGTTACACAGACGTCTTCTTAAGCCTGGGAAAACAGGGGAATTACTTCCTGCCATGGGCTCTGGAATGGTTTCCACTTTGCGCCAGGTTTGTCTAGCCAAGCGAAGAGAAGATTTGGCTTTATTGCTACTATCTACCAGATGAGCATTGCACGCCTTGAATGTCGGTGCAAGGGATAAACCTCTTATCGGATAATGCGGGACAACGAAGCGCCCTCGTTCTGAGCAACAAATTGAGTTATCAGGCAGGAAAGGTAATTTCATTGTGGTGCTTCAGAGCGGCCAGAAGACAGGAAATGCTCAGCCAGCTACTTCTTTCCCCGCTTTCCACTTCCCACTTGTTTTAGCGCAGAACTGCCTCTGCCTGTCAGTGCGCCTTGAAGAGGGTCCATCGACGGGCTCTTAAGTACGTTGAATTTGTTCTGTGGATAGAATTTTACTGAAATAGCAAATGCGGTGCTAGAAGTGGAGGAGTCAAGAGCAGTTTGGTGTGTAAAGCTTGTTATCATGATTGCGGAAAACTGAAAGACCAGTCCTGAAACCCAGAAGGCCATTTTCCCAGGAACATCGCTAAGGCAAAGTGCCTCCTCCTCTTCCTCTCCCACTGCGCATCTTAGAAATTATTCTTCGTGACCAACACACAGGTTTTTATGCATAAGTTTGTAATGATGATTCCGTTACAGGCATGCCCTGGTATCCACTGGGGTTCTGTTCCCGACCCCCCCCCCCCCTTCCACGGGGATAAGAACATAAAAAGAGCCCTGCTGGATCAGGCCAAGGGCCCATCTTGTCCAGCTTCCTGTGGCTCACAGCGGCCCACCAGATGCATCAGAGAGCACACAAGACAACAAGATGCCTGCATAATGCCTGCTGAATTACATAATTTAGCCTGTTTTTCCCCCCAATTCTGCAGTTCTATTAAACTCTATTTAAATAGAACTGAAGAATTAAAAAGAACATGCCATCCATAATCTGACTGAGGGTGCAATCCTAATATGGATTTAGGCCGGCACAGTTAGGCCAGCAACAACAGATACCGTCAACTATGTTTGGACCACTCTCGGAGTCAGATAGGCCAGCGCACAGACGAGCACCATCCTCCTTGACTCCGGGAGTGGTCCAAACACGCTTTATGGTAGCCCTGATGCCAGCCTAACTCCACGTTAGGATTGCACCCCCCCCTCTCTCTCTCACACACACACACATACACACACCCTGAAATGTCACCCTTGTGTGCAAGGCCAGGCACGAGAGCTCCATGACTAGAATTTCAAACATAACTTTTTTTCATAAACCTGGGGTGGTAGAGGGACTTGGCCCAAAAGGCTTTCCTGCATGGAAACAAGATGGCAAGAAAAAGTGTCTCTAATCAAGTTATGTGCACAGAACTTGGCCACATCCAGAGTACAGAAGTAAACCCATTACAAATGATGGCACCCATGTTGTGGGCATCCTTGCCAACATTACCAGCCCCGCCCCCCCCTGTGTGTGTGTGTGTGTGTGTGTGTGTGTGTGTGTGTGTGTGTGTGTGAAAAACTTCAATCAAAGCAATCATGCAGCAGTTAAAGGAACAAGTGTAGGATCCGGGATTTTTGGGGGGAGGGGGGGAGGAATCATTCAGTTGGCAGCTCTGTTTCACCGCACGTGCACACACCAGCGAAGAGAATGCGAGAAAAGAAAGTCCAGTGAGAAGAGATCGATTATTCCGAGCACTGTGTGACTCACAACGCGCTGGGCAAGACTATTGTCAGAGAAGCAGTCTTGTGTTTCCTCTCTGCGGTTGAGCGCCATAAAGAGGCCGAGCAGCTCTAAGGATCCTGCCTCTCTTATCATGTAATCTGTACGGATCGGGTGAGTCACGCACTTTCCCTGGAGCCCCGCCCCTCCCTTTCTCTTTTGTCTTGCCGGCAACGCCCAAGGAGCCACTAGAGGGCGCGATGACTTTACTTTAGCCGGCGGCGGAACTTCTCAGGTTGCGAGCCAAGCGTGAGAATCGTCGTGCAAACGCGACCCCGGTTGTGTGCAACAAGTGATTGCTCCTCCTTTGAAGGATGTGCCCTTCTTCGCCTCAGCCCGCCGCGTCTCGGTTGCGTGATTTGCGCATGAAAGTAGCACTGCTGCGAAACGTTCTCCTTGGCTTCTGGAACGGAGTCTAGGAAATTGCTGTTTGATGCCAAATTGTAGCACCTCTTTGTTCGGGGAGCATTGCAGGGGAAACTGGGTTACATTTTGGGAGATGCCGCTTCTCCTGCAGGACAGGGCGTGCGCAGAAGCGCCACGTTATCTAGACTGTTATCTAGACTGGAGCCCGGTCTTTTGCATGCATGCCCAAGGAAGTGGCCCATTTGCATTTCAACGGGTCTGATTCCCAGTTGGGCATCCATAGAATTGCAACCGCTCTTCTTAATTAAATCTTGGAAAGCCGCCCCCGCCCTCTTGCTACCGTGAAGTTGGCCTCGCTGATTCGGCTTGACCAGGTGTTGATGTCAGCGCGATGACTACCATTTTAAAAGGAGCCGGCTGGTCCTCAGCTGATACACCTTAAACTGCAAGAGGGTGGGGGCGTACCTAAAGAAATACATAACGACTTGATAAGAGCTGCTTTGGGGGAATCGGCGAGCAGTTGAAGAATCAACAGCGTGGGTGGGGAAAGGAATGAGGCCCGATAAGAGCGATCCGCGGAGAGTCGTTTAAACAATGGAGCGTTTACATTTAAACCGATTTAATCTAAACAGAGGAGCCGCTTTGAAGCTGTGCGCCGCTACAGCTCTGGATCCAATCTGGTCAGAGCTTTCCTGCACTTCGGCCGCAGAGAAAGGATCCACATTGCGTCCCGGAAAGAGTGTTTGCACAGGCCACCGGCTCCAAACCGGTTTAATCAGGCAGTTAAATAACTCGTCTCGCTTGACTTCGGATTAAGTCAATCGATGGAGCAATTAAAAGTGGAAATCCGTAGCTGTAACCAATTTGCCACACACGCTCCCCGCTGAATTTGGGGCATTATATGCTAACTAAACCGGTTTAAATCAAGCTGTCAACGAGATCCAGTTTTAATAATTGCAATTTTTAGGGACCTTTCCAGCCCACCCGCACCCCCGCGTGGGGAGCGATCCCAGACTACGCTTCTCTGAACCCAAATGGGACTGCAAAGCGCATTTATTAAGAAACCATTGGCTCCAGTGACATGTCAGACCCTTCGGGGAGAGGAAAGCGGACTGCTCCCGCCGCCAGGAAAGACTTGGGAAATAGGTAGCTGTGAACCCAATAACTCTTTCCCTCCCCCCCCCCCAATAGGTGCCCCAGGGGACTCCGGGATGCCAAGTGCTTCAGCCTAGTCGTTCTACCTCACTCTCTGTGAACGCGTTATGCGGGCTCTGCTTTTTCCATGCACTGCGATCCACAGAACACTTAAGCTGGTGCCTATTTAAGCTTACGCCGGCCACTTGAAGGCGGAAAACGTCCGCTGCAAGCTTTAGTGGGAGTGGATCGCACGGGCACAAGAGTGGCCGGGTCGCCCTTACGTGGAGCATAGCCGGCTTCCACGCGAGAGGCTTGCGGGATCCCCGTCACCCTAATACTTGGGGCGGAGGGAGGGAGAGGCGCTTCTCTTCCCTAACCGCTCGAACAGTGGTGGTTCTTGGCGCGCGATCCTCTCGCGCTCCCTGGGACTTCCTCGCAGGTAAGGAAGCGCGCGCAAGGTCGCCGCTGCCCGAGCCCCTGCACCGAGCTCGCTCCCCAGCAAACCGTCTTGAGATCTAGCCGCTCCCACGGTCACAAGTGAAAGCTTCCGTTCCATTTCGACACAGGCGCGCACAACACCACAGTCTCCGGCCGCGTCGGGTGCCGGACCCGTACGCTGGCTGCGCGGCCCCGATCCCGCGCGTGTTTACTCGCAAGTAAGCACGCCCCCGCCCCGGGGGGGGGCTCCTCGCAGGTAAGTCAGCCGGCGCGCGCACGGCGGGCGGCGGCTCAAGGGGGGGGGGGGCCCGGGGGGGGGGGGGGGCGCATGCCCGCCCGCCCCGCCTCCGCCCTCCCGGCTCTTTTACTATGTTTACTTCCGCCGCTCTTCCGCGCGCCCGTGGCGGCCAGGAGCTGGCAGAGGGTGGAGGCCGGCCAGCGCCGCCGCCTTAACGCAGTGCAGAGGGCTCGCCGGCCCCCCCCCCCCTCCGGCCTCCCAGCGCAGCAGCCGCGCCCGCCGAGTCCCGGGGAGGGGGCGCGAGAGCCCATCAGCTGCACTGCGCGCTCGCTCGCTCCCTCCGCCTCCCTATGCAAAGCGCATTTGGCGGGAAAGGGGAGGCGAGGCGAGGCCACGCCCCCCCCGGGAAGCAGTCTATAAAAGGCCGCGGCGGCACGAACTCATCACTGTACTTGGCTGGCTGGCGACGCGAGGGGAGGCTTTCGCCGCGCGCTCGCCTTCGGTGGGAGAGGCACACACTGGCGAAGCCTCGGAGTGATCCACCCACCCGCCCCGTCCGCTGAGCCGGCGCTTTGGAGTGGCTGGAGCGAGCAGGGACGCGGAGCAGCCACCCCCTCCCTCCTTCCGTCCCTCCCTCCTCCGGGACGCTAAGCCGTGGGACTTACAATACGCCGAGCGCCGGGACTCGCGAGCGCTCCAGCCGGGAGGCGACGCGCACTTTCCCCCGCGCTGGTGGGGTCGGGGATTTTGTTTCCTCCTGCCTGTTTTGCACCGATCTTGACAACCGACCCGCTGACTTCTCTTGCCGGTGCCTGGGAGGAGCCGGTAAGTTGTCGCCTCTGCCAGTCCCGATGCGGGGCTTGACTTGCAGGCGCGGGCGATCCGAATTGGGCAGGCGGCGGCAGGGCGCCTAGAAAGAACCCGGCGTGTCCTAGAAAGAACCGCGCGCTCTCCGCGCAGTGGCGGGGTCGCGAAGGGGTTAATGTCGCTCTTCTCTGCCCCCTCCCTCTTGCCTCGGTGCGGGCGCTTCGGGGTCTCTCCGGGTTGCCTCTTCTGGAGTTCCAAGTGTCTCGCACCACGAGTTTGGAGGATCGCGCGTCTGGAGTGCAGGGTGTGGATCACTCCAAGGAGAAATCGGGGGGGGCGCTATAATTGCGGGGGGGGGAAAAGGGAAACCCCCCGGACATGGCCGGGGGGGGGCTCCGAGGGGCTTCTCGCATGTTGCGCTCGTCCAAGACTGGCGCGGAATAATTCTTCCGGAACGGGGGAAGAGGAAGGGAGAGCTCGAAGGGGAAGCGCCTCTGAGCCGCGGGGGGAGGGAATGGCTGGCTCGGGACGAGACGTCTCCCTCGCAGCGGGTCGGTGGGTTGAGGCCATCCCGGATCCCCGAGCCGGACGGGAGTTACTACCTCGCTGCGGCGGCGAGCCAGAGGAGCGGGGAGCCGGAGGGGGTGCGGGGGCGGCGGCGGCGGCGGCAGCAGAGGATGGGAGCGAAGCCCGGGGAGCCTCCGGGGGAGGTGCAGCTGGAGCCTCACTCTCAATTTTTAAGGTGGCTCCCGGGGCGTTGCTAGTGCGGATCCCGCGGTTTGTCCGCTGTCGAATCCGGAGACGCGCGCTGGGGTGAGCGGGGCAGTGCCCGCGTCCGCGCACGGGGCAGGGTCTGCGGAGGCTCCTGCCGGGTGGGCGATGTGGGGGGGGGGGGCCTGGCTGCCTTGTGTGCGATTCCGGGGGGTTCCCCGCACCTTCCAATGTTGGCAGGAGCCGGAGGCGCTCCGCTGGAGCGGCTGCCCCGCGAACGCTTTGCTTGTTGGGGGCGCGCAGGCAGCGCTGGGAGGTTGGCTGGAAGTTCCGGCTCGGTGACGCTGTGCCGGAGAGGGGCGGCAGAGGGTCCTACCTAGCGTAATATACGATGATTGTAGTGAACGGGGACGCGATCCGTGCCTGGAGTGTTACTCCCGCCGCTTTGCAGCCTGACCGGCGGCGAGTGCAGCTAACTGCGTGTAGCCGGAGAGCCATTTCGGGGGCTGCCGCCGTACCTTTTTCTAAGTATGCGGGGATGGCCCGCCTTAGCTGTTCACCATCCCGACTGCTCTGGCCGAGTTCGGTAACTCGGCGTTTCTTGGCGTGGATTAGTTACTCCTGAACGCTCGCTGCGCTCAAATTGGCCTCGGCGTTGCTTGCTTCCGAGAACGGGTTGTGTTCTAATCCGCATTAGAACCGGGGTAGTTACTCCGCTTGACTCAGTGTTGCAATACTCGTGCATGTGATGTGTAGGATTTAGGGGCGCCTCTCTGGGGAGGCTGGGCTAGACCCCCTCCCCCCCGACGGCCGTGTCGTGGGCTTGTGCGTCCCCCAAGTAACCGGTGCGGTTCCCCCCCCTGTCCTCCGCAGGCACCACCCGCCTCCACGATGCCGCTGACGGTCCCGAGTTTCCCCAGCCGGACTTACGATTACGACTATGACTCGGTGCAGCCGTACTTCTACTTCGAGGAGGAGGAGGAGAACTTCTACCTGACGGCGCAGCACCGGGGCTGCGAGCTGCAGCCGCCCGCCCCCTCGGAGGACATCTGGAAGAAGTTCGAGCTGCTGCCCACGCCGCCCCTCTCGCCCAGCCGCCGCTCGGGCTGCTTCCCCTCCGGCGCCGACCAGCTGGAGATGGTCACGGAGCTGCTGGGCAGCGACGTGGTCAGCCAGAGCTTCATCTGCGACCCGGACGACGAGACCTTCGTGAAGTCCATCATCATCCAGGACTGCATGTGGAGCGGGGGCTCCGCCGCCGCCAAGCTCCAGAAGGTGGTCTCCGAGAAGCTCGCCTCCTACCAGGCGGCCCGCTCCGCCGTCGCCGCCCGCAGCGGCAGTTGCAGCAGCCTCCAGCAGTCGCCGCCGCAGACGCCCGCCTCGACGGCAGCCTCTCCCGCCGCCGCCGCCTCGCCCAGCAGCGCCTACTTGCAAGAGCTGGGCGCCTCCGCCGCCGACTGCATCGACCCCTCCGTCGTCTTTCCCTACCCGCTGGGCGAGAAATCTCCCAAAGCCGTCGAGCTCGCCTGTGCGGACGCCAGCCCGCCCGCCCTGCTGGACACGCCGCCCAGCACCAGCAGCGACTCGGGTGAGTAGGCTCCGCTGCTCAGCCGGCTTCCTTTAGACTACCTGCCTTGCCGTGGGAAAGGGGGGGGGCGTTTGGGCCAGTGGTTGTTAGGAGGGGAGGAGATACTGGACGTTTGGGACTCTGGGGGGTCACACTGTGGTTGAGCACATGTTCGTACAGTGCTTTGAGATAGAAAACGTTCTGCTAAGGTTGAATTGGCCTTTCCCTTGCACCGCGAGCCGGCTAGTGCGAGCGTTTTAAGGACGTGTCTTCCTCCCCCCTGACCCAAATATTTCCGTCCCTCGGCACCTCCCCCCTGTTAGCATGCGTGTCTTTTCTCGCTCTCCTAAAATGCCACGTTAGCGACACACATGGTCTGGCTTCCCACGAATTAGATTTCCTGGAAAAAGTAGCCCAGGGAGGGGAGGGAGACTGTGCAGCTTAAATTACATAACAGGTCAAGCCAGGTCTCCCGAGCGGGAGTTTTAAACTTGCTTGTATCTGGCCTGCATGTGGTGGGGAAGGGGGGCTCCTCTCTGGGGGACAGTGGTGGAAATGGGGAGAAGGGAATGGGAGGTTGGGGACAGGTGGATTTTGGGGACCCTCTCAGGGTGCCTTGGAGAAGGGGGTGTGACACCACCCCACAGACCTGCATAACTCTCCTCAAGATGATTGGTGTATGGGGTCACAGGGCTACTGGGGCATGTACTGGAGAGAGCTGATGTGTTCATAGAAGAGGGAGGAGAGACTTCTAAAGATTTTTTTTCCCAAAAAAAATCAAAGCTGAAGTATTTATGTAAACTTCTGGGTGTGGCTCCACCCAGCAGTTCTAGTGCTGCTGTTCTGTGACCTTGAGCCACTTCCATCTGCTGGGGTCAGATTCCCACAATAAGTCTCCTCCCTGGCACCCAAGTGGTTTCCTTGGACATGTGGCTGTCTAAATCAAGTTGTGATGTGTGTGAACAGAGCAGGTGCAGGGCTGGCACTTGAGGGCCCTGCTGCCAGCCGTATTGGCAGTTGTCTCTTTTCCAGGCGTGTAAGTGCTCAGGTTCAGAGCCGCTCCTGCAGGTGAAAGCACTTGGTCTAGTGAAAGCACTCAGTCTGCTGTCTTTGGTAGGCTGCTGTTGGGAGTTGCACAATCCTGCAATTTCAACATCTTGAGATCTGGGAGTCAGGCTTAGTTAATAGCTTGTTGAGGAGTCATCCTCTGTAGAACTGCAGCAGTCCTTCTGTTGCATAATGCTCTGTAGCCTCCCCTCTTCTCTAGAGAAGTTCAACTTTCAGAAATTATGCAATATTTTCAATTTATTTTAAGGCCGGGGGGGGGAGGGGTCCATGTAACAGTAGATTAGAAGCTTTTAAAATTGAAATTTAAATGTATCATTTGGGAGAGGACAAACAACTTAACTTGCCTGTGTTTTTTTTTTTCTTCCAGAAGAAGAAGAGCAAGAGGAGGAGGAGGAGGAAGAAATTGATGTGGTTACAGTTGAGAAAAGGCAACCTGCAACAAAGAAATCAGAGTCCAGTTCACATTCATCAGGGGGGCACAGTAAGCCCCCCCACAGCCCACTGGTTCTTAAGCGGTGTCACGTCCCCATCCACCAACATAATTATGCTGCTTCTCCATCCACCAGAGTTGAATATTCCTCAGCCAAAAGGTTAAAGTTGGACAGTGGCCGCGTTCTCAAACAGATCAGTAACAACCGCAAATGTTCCAGTCCGCGCACGTCGGACTCCGAAGAGAACGACAAGAGGCGAACGCACAACGTCTTGGAGCGCCAGAGGCGGAACGAGCTCAAGTTGAGCTTCTTTGCATTGCGTGATCAGATTCCAGAGGTCGCCAACAACGAGAAAGCCCCCAAAGTTGTCATCCTGAAAAAGGCCACGGAATACGTCCTGTCGATCCAGTCCGACGAACACAGACTGATAGCAGAGAAAGAGCAGCTCAGGAGGCGGCGGGAACAGTTGAAAAGCAAACTTCAGCAGCTAAGGAACTCTTGTGTTTAATAAAAATTAAAGCCCACAAACATTGGGGGTGCATTCAATAGGCTGGGACTAACACCGGTCAAGCTGGCTCATCTTAGTGACAATTCAGTGCTTCTATAACAAAGGAAATGGACTCGACGAGGTCGTGAAATGTGGAACTGTTGCAATCGCATGCTTGACAACTACACAACCTTGGCTTATCCTTGCTATAAGGCTATGGCCAGAACCTCAAAACTGCCTTATAACAAATAAACTGATCAAGTTTGGGCAGACATCTCTTCATGCCATGAATGAACTCTTTTGTTTTGTTTTTTTTACTTGTTTTTGTATTTAAAACCTCTTATTGAAATAACACAAATTGACCAGATCTGCTGTAGATATATTTACACATGCCCCAATGACCTGTAAATATCTTTAATAAAATCTTTATAGAAAATTTTAAAAAATACCTGCAACAAATAATGCTTAAAAAAACGTTGTGGCAACTGGATTGATGATCTCTATTGAACTTTTGTGCCATAACATTTCACAAACGTTCAGTTGTTTTTATTTAAATACTTTGTTTTGGTCTTTTTTTAAGAAAAGGAAATGATTTTATTTTGTGTTTCTAGATAAATAAAATATTTGCCCTAAATTAATGTGCTAAATCCTGTTTTTCTTTGGATTATGTAATTGTGGGTCCCAACATGACCAGCCAGTAACTGCCAATATCTAGCCAGTGCTGCATAGGTCAAGCATGTTAGCAGTAGTAACAACTACAGGAGTAAGTATTTGGGGTGGGCATAAAGCTCCAGGGCTGCCCAGGACTCCTTGAGGCAGGGCACCAAATACCTGTTCCCTTGCTGATGTTCCAGTTTTTCTTAGGTCCCTGGATTAGAGCAGGGAGACTGAGCAAAAGGCGGACTGGAGGGGTTCCTCTCCAGCCCACTATATAGTCTTCATATTTTCCCTACCACTTTGTCCTGGTGGGCCAAGTGGAAGCAAGTGCCAATGTGTGGCAACTGCCAATCCTATGCATGTCTATTCAGAAGTAAGTCTCATTGTAGTCTATGGGGCTTACTTCCAGGAAAATGTGGATAGGATTGCAGCCTTAGCCTCAGGAAAGGACTGGTTCTATGCACAAGAAGCTTTAGGTTCAATCTCTGGCAGGTACTATAAAAAAATGGGGCAGATACTATAAAAAAAACCTGCCAGTCCTGGAGAGCTGTTTCTAGAGAACTGTTGCAGGCAACTGCAACTATGTTGGAGAATGTACTTGCTCCATTAAAAATGTGCTTAAGATTGCAATCATGATTTGTTGTTTTTTAGTCTTGCTCAGGCTTGCAGCCAGATTGCTTTTTTTTCCCTGAAGATAAGTTAATTTTTCTCCTCATTAATTTCTACCTGTTCTATTGCATTTGTGTCCCACACATGGAACTCACTAGGTGGTCGTCTTCTGAACCTCCAATTTATCACAACAGCTGTGGTAGGTCAACTAGAGATCTTGACGAATTTGGGCACCCAAACTGAATTAGGATTTGAAAAGTGGATCTCTGTAGTCCCACGTACAGCTGCAGCTCTCCAGTTAATTCAGTGTAGATGTATATTATAATCAATTTGGAAAGACTTTTATAAGTTCATAATATGTATGAAATAAGTACATATAACAATTTTAATGCCCAGATTGTCTCAGGCTGCAGTCCTATGTACATCTAGCTGGGAATAAGCCCTATTGACTATAATGCAACTTCTTAGTAGACATGCATAGCATTGGACTGTTAGAGGTTCTCAAACTGTTATCTACCACTACAGACTGCATATAATGGTTTATGTGATCATCAAATGTTCCCCCATACTACAAATTCCTGCAAATGGAACTTGTTCACCCATAGAGAGAGGTTTAAGCCTGTACAATACAGTGCAGCTATTTTCTTACATGGAAGGAGAGGCGTGTAATATGTTTTGTATAGCAAGCATTGTCATATGCTTGGCAGTCTTAAGGGGTACACAGCCAAACCTCAGGTCTAGTTTTTATCAAGGCAGTAAAACTTAGTTGGGGTACAGACCTTTGTAAATATGACCACCCAAATATGATCAGGAATCTGACATGCAAACTATAATACCATCATACCTCTGCTACTTGTCAGGGTTGCTCATCCTGAAATGGCAATTTCCTTAATGTGTTGTATGAGACTGCATGTTTAGGAGAAATAAGGCTGTGCCCAGTCAGTTTCAGTTCGGTTGGGTAGGCTCCTGAACTGGAATAGATGTGCCAATACAAACCTGTTCTGTAAAAATTCAAACTCTGCAACTACCCTTCTCAGTCTGGGGTAATTCCTGAAATCTCCCAAACTGCTCATTTCATCCCCAACTGTCGGTCCATAACCCACCAGTGGGTCCTAGCTCAAATTTTGGTTGGTTGACAAGGCAGATAAGACTATGTGCACAAAGGCTTAAATAATATTACTTAGGTGGGATCACTGATGCCCAATCATCATTATAGCCACAGAGGCTTGTGTTGCTGATAAAGAGTTGCTGGTAAACCCTATGGTCTGTTGCTTCTGACCTCTGGAAGAATCACATGACTAAAAATTCTCATGCTTTTTAAAAAAAGCCTACAAGTATTGTGCAATACATGTGAACTGAAAGTCTCATTACAATTTTTCAGAGTTATTTCTATGTGTACCCCACCCTTTTTCCAGAAAAAGCTGAGGAAAGCATATATGGCCTTATTCCACACTATTCCCATTTTAACTGGGGAGGGATTAAAAATGACAGATGTAAGAAAGGTGTTTTGTGTATTCATGACACAGCAAAGATTAATCTAGTCCTTTTTAAAAATTCTGTATCAATTCAATATAGCCTGCATTAATAGAACCATAGCGCCCAAGTCGCAAGAAGTTGTGGTTCCACTTTACTCCGCATTGGTGCGACCTCACCTGGAGAACTGTGTTCAGTTCTGGGCACCGCAGTTCAAGAAAGATGCAGCCAAACTGGAGCAGGTTCAGAGAAGAGCAACAAAGATGATCAGGGGGCTAGAAAACAAGACCTATGAGAAAAGGTTGAGGGAACTTGGTATGTTTAGCCTGGAGAAGAGAATCCTGAGAAAGGTTATGATAGCACTCAAATATCTGAAGGGCTGTCATAAGGAGAAGAAGGGACAAATCTGTTCTCATCTGCCTTTGACAGTAGAACTCGGTCCAATGGGTACAAACTGCAAGAGAGGAGATTCCAGCTGGACATCAGGAAGAATTTCTTGACTATAAGGGCGGTTGGACAGTGGAATAGTCTGTCAAGGGAGGTGGTGGATTCTGCCTCACTGGAGACTTTCAAGGAGAAGCTTGAAGCCAGGTTCTTAAATCCTCTATACTAAGAGGATTTCCTGCTACAGGCAAGGGGTTGGACTAGATGACCTTGTAGGTCCCTTCCAACTCTATAATTCTATGATTCAAAAAAAATCAGACCTTTTAAACAGGGAAGGGCAGGTAAGGAAAAATATTTCCAGTTTTTAATTTTAAAAATAAAAATGAACACAAAGAACACCCATTTTTCTATTATTTTGTACCTCTTGATTTTTTTTTCTACATGAACATGACCATCTGAACAAGTCCCAAATGTTTTTTCAACCAATCTTCTTATAGATGGTGGATATCCCCCCCCCCATGTAGCAATCAAAATCTGTACCAGCATTATAACATCATCATTCCCTGACAATCATGGGAAACCAGCCCTTACAAATATCCCAATAAAATGAGTTTTGGCATTAAAAGTTAAAACGTAATTTAAAATACTTGGAGTTGCCTTTACTACTGTAACAAGACATTTTCAAAATGACATCTATTCATTTTAATTTTGACATCAGAATCAAATATTTTGACATTTTGATTTTGACATTATTTTGATGTCAAAATAATAATAATACTTGTATTTATATACCGCCTTTCTTAGGTCACCAGATTTCTCTAATGACTATAACTCAAGGCGGTTTACATAGGCAGACTTTATTCAGAAACCCAAAGGTTTTTACAATTTTTACAGAAATGTTCTATCTTTCAAGAACTACACACATACAGGTGTATCTTTCTGGATTTAGTCCTTCTTTCTGGCCACCTGTTTGTCTTCTTGCTGGCTGATAAGCGGCTTCCCTGCTCCCACCAGAGAAGCGGCTGATTTCAGCACAACTCCCCCTCACACAAGGCAGCCGAAGCTCAGCTGTTAATTATCTTCAGGCAAACGGAGGCATTAACCCTCTCGACTAAATCTTTTACCCAGTCACATCTATCGGAATCTAGTCCTTTTTCCAAATATGTCCTAGACATAGTTACCAGGAAGTGATTTCCCCTTGAATAGTCAAAGACTTCTGAGTAAGTATGGCATAGTAATACATTTTGATATGTAGGAGCCTGTCATGATACATATGCCCAAGAACTACACAGTACAAGAAAAACTATTATATAGAACTAGAACGATATGGGGGGGGGGGGGAATGGGGAAAATTAAACTTCTTAATTGGAACATTTTCTTCTGCCACTTATGCTTACCTGAAAGGTATGTTCATTTAAAAAATCTTCATTTAAAAATCTAGCTCATTTCATCCCAGACTCTTGGCGTAAATTACAACAGTTTAAAAATGTATAAGGTGGAAATATTAAATACAAATATAAAATATAAATACACACAGTATATTAGAGAGACAGGATATGCATATTTACTGAGAATTACATTCAGTTGTGTTCAGTAGGACTTACTCCCAGGTAAGCTTCACAGCACAAGCCAAGCCTATGCATGTCTACTCAGAAGTAAGTCCCATTGTGTTTAATGGGGCTTACTCCCAGGAAAGTATATAGGATTGTAGCTTTAAGATAATATCAGCTATGTTTTGCTTCAAGAAAAGACTGAAGGACTATGTATTAAAATATGCCCCTAGGCATGTTTCTCAGTTTTCCGACTGCTGAGCCAGGTGGTTCTTTTGAACTAAGGTCCTAAAGCAGTATCTGAGTGTTCCTTTTGGTGACTGCTCCTGCTTTAGGAGGTATCCTAGAGTACCACATGCCATAAACTACCTCTCTGGCGCTTAGAGTGGAGTTGTACATGTCTGAGCATCTGTCTCTTTAAACATATAATAGAAGAGTAACTGTTTCTATCCCAGTGTGTAGCCCTTCAGACAAGACCAGGCTATAAACCTGGGCTAAACAGACAGTTTTGGAAAACTAACCTGTTGAACCGGTTCAGGAAGCTGCCCAATAAAACAGCTTCACACCAGATGTAACAAAGACTGTGATTCTCCAGTATTTCAGTCTAATTTGTGTGAGGTCCTGAATGACTGAGAAGATCAAGTACTGTGCAGCACAGAGATCCACTTTTTAGAATGACAATCTGCCTGGGACCCACGAGAAGTGATGTCATGGTCGGAAGCAGGGCCAGCCCCAGTAGCGGCGGGGCCCAATGCTCGGTATTCCCGTGGGGCCCCCACCTTCCCCACTAACCAAGAAAAGTGCTTGCGGTGCTGCGCGCATCTCCTGGAAATAGTTGACGGTGAAATAGCAGGAGCATTTGGGGCAGTTTAGAGGCAGGGGAAGATGGGTCGACCCAAGGTAAAGTTGCCCTGCCCACCCCACTGACTTACAGCCAGTAATGGCATCTAAATGATTTAGCAACAGGTACTCACTTTTGATTGGCACTTGTGTCAGGGCCCGCCCACCGGAAGTGAGGTCATAGCCGGAAGTGATGTTGTGGCAGGAAGTGAGGTCATAGCCGGAAGTGATGTGGCAGGGGGTGGAGCAGAGCGCCGACGGAGTCGACGAGTGGGCGGGCGAATGGGCGGGGCCAGCCCTAATCCTAGGAACGGGTACACACGTACCCCCGCGTACCCGCTACATGACATGTCTGCTTACAGCCCATACAGATCCCGGCTGCTGCTGCAGGTGATATGCTCACTGTGCTGGTGTGGGGCCTCCCAAAGTGCAGGACCCCATGTGATGACATTGGTCCCATTGGCTTAAGGCTGGCCCTGGCTGGAAGTGCCGCCATTGTGACACCAGAGCCTGCTGCTTTCCTGAGAACGCAGCCATCAGTTGGGTTATTTCTCAGCCATTTTCCAATAGCAGTCAGAAAGGAAAAAAGCCTATTTACAACCTTGACACAAGCAAAACAACCACACAGCCCTCCCGTTTTCCAGCATCTTCTCATATTCTCAATATGGCTGCTCTAGGTGCTTCACGGCCCACCTGAAATTGACTTGCGACCAGCTGGTGGGTCCCGACCCACAGTTTGGGAACCATTGTTCCAGACAGCCAGGCACAGCCCCTCTGAGGGAGTGACTTGTTCAAGGACACAATGGAAATCGGGTGCCTGCCGTGCCTAATCAATTATGTGCATCTTAATTTGTCAGCAATAATCTTCCCTATAATGAGGTCTGGGTGTGAGAGCTGGACAGTAGGAATGGCTGATGGAAGACAAAGTGACGCATTTGAATTGTGGTGCTGGTGAAAATTGTTATATACACTCTGAACAGCCAGAGTAACCAACAGAGAAGTGCTCGACTACACAAAACTAGAAACATCATAGATGCTGTAATGGCCGGTGCCACCACAAAAAAATCATCTGGGTGTCTCCTGGCCTCTGGGAGCCCTAGTGGAGTTTTCCGAGGGGAAACATCCAGGAGAGTTTGGACATAGTCCAAGAGCCCCACCTGTTGCTAATCTCACTGTGTAAATTATCATCAGCTGTGTAGTTCAACAAGCGTCTGCGTGGGATTGGCCAGCTAATCAACTCCTGGCCCTTCAGCTGGTATTTTGGCCAATAAAAGCCTGGCTTTGGGGCCCTTGCTTTGCTCCTGGACCTTGTGAATGCCAGCTGGCTGTGGTGTCCGGAGGGTTGCCTGAACACTCCCCCAGATTCTGCTAGAGGCTCTGTTGCCTGGGACGGGATGCCTAATTGTAAGTACAGGTGCCTGGAGACATGCTGGGGTTCAGAGGTGCTCCTGCGTTTGTGGTTGTTTTGTAATAAAGTCTTGTCATTTATGTGTAAACTAGCCTTGAACATCATTTATTCCTTCCTCTGCCCCTTCTTCTTGTTCCACTAACACCTCCTAGCATCATTGCCTTTCCTAGTGAATTTGCATGCATGACCCGGCCAAAGTCTCAGAATTTGGGCTTTTGTTTTGCCACAGCCACGGCTCCTGCCAGGGGCTGCAGGCTCTTTTGGTCAGAGGAAGGATATACTGGCTCAACACCACCGAAACAGATACAAAGATCCAACAATTGAAGGAAGCCTATGAAGTCGCCAAGAGTCGGACTCAGACTTGACTGAATGGATAAAGAACAAGAAGAATTTCCCAGTCTGTAAGGATGGGGTATAAGACCATAAGAAGAGCCCCACTGGATCAGGCCAAAGGCCCATCTAGTCCAGTTTCCCATTACATATCTTGCAGTGGCCCACCACCTCAGAGAGCACATGAGACAACTAGATATTTACATCTTGTTGCCTTGCATCTGGCAATCTGAGGTAGCTTACTTCTAAAGTATGGAGGTTGCACTAACCATCATGAAGTGCAATCTGCTATAGACGTTTCCTCCAGAAATCTGTCCAGTCCCCTTTTAAAGGCACCCAGGCCAGACACCATCACCACCTCCTGTGGCAATGAGTTCCACAGGTTAATTACTTGCTGGGTAAAAAAGTATTTCCTTTTATCTGTTCTCACTCTCCCAACCTTCAAATTTAGTGGCTGTCCCCTGGTTCTAGTATTGTGAGAGAGGGAAAAGAACCTCTCTCTATCCACTTTATCCACCCCATGCATAATTTTGTATGTCTCAATCAAGGTCCCCCTCAGGTACCTTTTTTCTAGGCTGAAGAACCCCAAACGCTGTAGCCTTTCCTCGTATGGGAGGTGCCCCAGCCCTGTAATCGTTTTGGTCGCTTTCTTCTGCACTTTTTCCAGCTCCACTATATCCTTTTTGAGATGTGCCAACCAGAACCGTACACAGTACTCCAGATGTGGCCTTCCCATCAATTTGTACAGTGGCATAATAATATTGGCTGCTTAATTCTCAACCCCTTTTTTAGTTATCCCATACTTTCATAGTGACCCTAAAAGCAACTGCTACCGTTTTCTGGTGCACCATTTCAAAACAATCTCTAGCTTTACTAACAGAAAGACTACTGTGTTTTTCCTTCTATGCATTATGAAGGACTAGAGAGGGTTAACTTGCAACTAATGTCAGAGATTCATTCAGATGACTTCTGGCTGGTATATTGTCAAGTAGGAAGCCATACTTGCTCCTTTGTCCTAGTATGCCCTGCAAACTCTTTTTGCACCAAGCACAGCCTAAAATAATTAAGCCCAGCCCAACGCCTTCCCCCATTCCATTCAAAGACTTTCAAACTGCAGAGCTGAGCTGGATCAGATCAGTCTTTGGACAATCTGAGAAGCTTGCACAGTCTTTGGGCCCTTTTAGCTGGTCCTAATAAAGATATGATCTTCTTGTTAAATATTGCTTTATTCTAGTCACATTTATCAGCCTGATATAAACTATAACCATTTCATAAGAAGAAGAGCCCTGCTGGATCAGGCCACAGGCCCATCTAGTCCAGCTTCCTGTATTTCACAGTGGCCCCACCAGGTGCCCCAGGGAGGCACGAGACAACAAGATGCTTCCATCTTGTTGCCACTCCCTTGCACCCAGTACTCTGAAATAGCCTACCACTAATGCAAGGAGGTTGCACAATTCATCATGGCCTATAGCCCACGATGGACTTTTCCTCCAGAAATCTGTCCAATCCCCTCTTAAAGGCATCAAGACCAGATGCCATCACCACCTCCTGTGGCAAAGAGTTCCACAGATTAACTACCCTCTGGGTAAAAAAGTACTTCCTTTTATCTGTTTTAACTCTCCCGACCCTCAGTTTTAGCGGATGCCTCCTGGTTCTGGTGTTTTGAGAGAGGGAAAAGAACATCCCTCTATTGACTCTATCCCTTCTGTGCATCATTTTGTATGTCTCGATCATGTCCCCCCTCCTTCTTGTATGTTCTCCCCCAGCCCCATCACGGCTGCTGTGATCACAGGAAAGTGCTCAGAACAGGAGCTGTCTCCATCCTCGTGGCCTCCTCTTTGTCCCTGCCACTTGCAAAGTTGTTGGGTAAAGAGGTGCTGGCAGGATGACCACTTCAATGGCGGAGAGAGGGCCTATATGCCTTTAACCATGGTCTAGAAGAGGGAATTTTGACAGGTGCAGCTCAACAGGGAAAGGTTTAATAAGCTGCACCTGCCCAAATTCCCTCTCCTAGACAACAGTTAAAGGAATATAGGCACTCTGTCCTCCATGGGGTCTGCTCTACCTGGATGCTGGGATTGAAGAGGTTCCCACTGACCACAAATGGAGGAGGAGGGTGAGGTGGGCGCTGATGGGAGGGGTGCTAGTGCATCTGGGGCATTATGGGTAGGGTTGCCAGAGGCAAACTGGGACAGAGTGCCTATACATTTAACCATTGTATAGAAGAGGGAAATTGGGCAGGAGCCACTCATCATGGAAAGGTTTCAAAAACTGCACCTTTCCAAATTCCCTCTTCTATATAATGATTAAAGATATAGGCCCTCTGTTCCAGTTTGTATCTGGTAACCCTAATTATGGTCAGTGTGCAGAAGGGTGATGGATCAGCTTGGATCAAACCTGCCCACCAACTCCTTGATCTCTCTCTCTCTCTCTCTCTCTCTCTCTCTCTCTGTCTGTCTGTCTGTCTTTCCAAGCAAGCCTCAAAAACAGAAGCCCTTAGGGGTTTGCTCTATTGTGTTTGCTTTTGCTTTAGACAGGCACACACTCCCCCTCCTTGCACAGACAATGCACAGCCTTAAGACAATGTGACCAATGCCTTCACATCAGGCCCCGCACTTTGGGGGCCACACACCAGCACAGTGAACATATCGCCTGCTGCTGCAGCTGGGATCTCTATGGGCTCTAAGTCAGTGGGGTGCGCAGAGCAGCTTTACCTTGGGCTCTCCCACTCTCCCACGTGCTCCTGCCTCCCAACGGCCCAAAATGGGGCTCCTGGAAGCAGTTGGCAGAGATGTCATCATATCATGTTATGCCGGGGAGTGGAAATGGGAAGCAAGTATCTTGTGTGCTCCCTGAGGCACCTGGTGGGCCACTGTGAGATACAGGAAGCTGGACTAGATGGGCCTTTGGCTTGATCCAGTGGGGCTCTTCTTATGTCACCACCAACCTTTTCCAGATGCTGCACTTTGTGCATGGCACCACAAGCACTCTTCCTGGTGAGTGGGGGGCCCAGTGGGAATTCCCCGCATTGGGCCCTGCTGATCCTTGAACCGGCCCTGACTACGTGTTCTGAATGAACCACATTTTAGAGAGCGCATAAATGAGACCCTGTGCAAATTATGCTGCCTTCTACTATATTGGATGAGGAGTCCTGCTGGCTTTGTCTACCATGAGTAGCTGCAACTCTCCAGAGCCCTTTCTGCATCCAGCCTGGAGATGCCAGGAATTTGAACCTGCGATCTTCTGCATGTAAACTCTGGCATCATTCACTGAGTTATGCCTTTTCCCCAAACACCATTGTATTGGGAAGGTGCAAGGTATTGCACACACGTGCGCATACTACACACACACACACAAAAAAAAAAACCTCAAATGTGATCCACAGCATGTTTACTCCAAAGTAAATGCCACTGACTGCAATGGGACTCCCTCCCTGGTAAGTATGTTTAGGACTACTGCCTAAATCTGGTATTCCTTAATTTCCAGATGGGTTTGCTGATGTCATTCAATGACAATGGGAGGAATTTTGGCTGCAGACAAAACACTCCTTGGCCCTTTCTTCTCTCTTGAACTACAAATGCCACTTCTGTTCCCACTTAATACAATTCATGAATGAAACAACCAGCAAATATCAGAGCCACGTACACCCCAATTCTTTTGCACCTCCACCTCCACCAATGCAACTGTTCCACAGGGGCTTAAGCTGAGCTCTGTCCTGCAGGGGTGACGTAGGCTCAGGTCTGAGGAGAAAGAGCGGGCGTGCCCACTGCTATCAAAGTGGATAGTGTTCTGCGCCATTGGCATGGGACTTACTTCTTAGCAGACATGCATAAAAATTGGGCTGTGAGATATATAAAATTCTGCATGGGATGGATAGAGTGGATAGAGGGAAGTTCTTTTTTCTCTTGCACACAACACCAGAACCAGGGAACATCCACTAAAATTGAGTGGTGGGAAAGTCAGAACAGACAAAAGGGAATATTTCTTTGCCCAGAGAGTAAGCAATACGTGGAACTCCTTGCAACAGGATTTGGCAAGGTGATGGCACCTGGTCTAGATGCACTTAGAAGGGGATTGAACAGATAAATGGAGAAAAAGTCCATCACAGTTACAAGCCATGATTCCAATGTTCTACCTCCAAGTTTTAGAAGGTTTCAGACGTTCAAGACTCTGAATGCCAGAAGCAAGGGAGTGGCAACAGGGTATCTTTCTGGCTTCAGTGCTCCCGGTGGAATCTGGTGAGCCACTGTGAGATACAGGAAGCTAGATGGGCCTTGGCCTGATCCAGTGGGGCTGTTCCTATATTCCTATGAGTACATGTCTGAAGAGTTGCATCTGGTCCTGGTGGCTGTCAAAGAGAAATGCTGTGGAAAATCTTGACTGGCCACCAGTGTATTTATCTCAGAATTTACCTCAGAATGCCAGAATGCTCTCTGAGGCATCTGGTGGGCCACTGTGAGATACAGAAAGCTGGACTAGATGGGCTCTTGGCCTGATCCAGCAAGGCTTTTCTTATGTTCTTAAGGCCCAAGTTGGGTTGCAGGTTATTACAGCTCCTTCCCCACAGACAGGATAGCATATTCTGTTTTCTTTACCTCATATTTCCCTCAGAGTTTTACCTCAGAAATTTACCTCAGACTGCCAGGTGCAAAGGAGTGGCAACAGAATGCAGGCATCTTGTTGTCTTGTGTGCTCCCTGAGGCATCTGGTGGACCACTGTGAAATACAGGAATCTGGACAAGATGGGCCTTTGACCTGATCCAGCAGGGCTCTTCTTCTTGCCAGTACAGTTCCAGTGGCAAGTGGGTGGGGCCGTTTACATGGAGCAGGGTGCTGCCATAAATTCCTTAATGTTTTTACCCCCTCTTGCTACACCACTGATCGGAGGGGAACAATCTGCCTTGCTCCTGCCCGGTCATTGGCCTCAGAGATCAAAGACACATTCTAGTCAGTGGACCGTAACTATGGGAAGAAGTAATTGCTCAAATCATGGGGTAGAAAAATACTTCGGTGAATTAATGCTTTTTTTTTTTTTTACTTTAAACTTACCTCTACTTATGTGAGGGTTTCCTACTTCAGGGTCATTAAAATATTCTCACAGACCTCCTCTTTTGTTCATTTCTTGTTCTAGGCTTTTTAATAATTATCTCCCAAGATACTAGCCTCTGAAAGGGTGGAGTTATTTTTAGCTACAATTTGGAATTAGGGCTGCCATCTTGAAATTAGACCCTGTGTGTGTGTGTGTGTGAGAGAGTGAGAGAGAGAGAGAGAGAGAGAGAGATTCCTCCACACAGCTTCTATACTAGTCCCTATGTGGACAATATGGTTTGTATGTTTGTTTTTGCAACCAGCACTGAAGCAAGACATTCTAGCCAGGCTGACTTTAATTCTGGTCTGTTTGGCAAACCTAGAACAACATTATATTTATTTTGTGTCAACCTGAGCACTTTCTCCCTGGAGATCTTGTCCAATTTTTTTTTTATTTTTTTGCAAGCCACTGTGCCACAATGATGTGACATTCTGATTTCCCGGTAGGATTTAAAAATGTTTAATTAGATTCTATGAATTAAAAGGTTTTTTTTTTAAATGTGGCTCTAGGAGGGAGAAATTGAACTAGCTGCCTAGATTAAAAAAAAAACATACAAAGAGTTCCAAGGAATGACATTAAACCTGCTCACCTAATTAGCCTTTTAAACTTCATTCACATGACTATCAGAGGACAGGAATAGCTCAAGAAGATGAAAAAAGATTCCTCTGAAATTGTACTCTGCACAACTCTGCAGCTGCCCATAGAATTGGGGTCTTAAGGTGCAATTTTATGCACACCTTCCTTGGAGTAATCCCCACTGAACACATTGGTCTTGCTTCTGAGTAAACCTGTCTAGGTTTCCGTTTAAGTCAATCTCAAGAAAATGTAATATAAGCTTAGTAATCTTATCTGTGTCATGATGAGGTCCTGCACTTCAAAATACTGTCACCCACACCACTGTCAGTATTGTTAAATACTGACTCACCTTACACAGGGTTGGTAACACTTTTGAGTTACAATGAGATTATGCGTGGGAAGTGCTCTGGACCCTTGGAGATGCTATACAAATGCTACTCCTTGTTATCAGCCCCCATTTCCAGTATGGGGAGGGTGATCGTGGTCAACCTTACATAGTACTGTAGTAGTTATGGTTGAAATAATATATGCAAACAGCTTTGAACATTTTGAATTGAGATCCAGCACGCCCCATCACGTGTGAATGGGAGCACCTCAGCTTGTACATAGCTGGGATATTCCCTTCCAATGCTAGTCATTCCTTGCTAATGGAGTGTTATTACTAAAACCACCTGAACGAGAGGAGAAAAGGAATTTCAGAGGATGTAAGGGGGTTCTCCCTGAAAAGTGGGGGGAGGGGCGGACAAGTTTACTTGCATGAGTGGAAAACTATGCACAGCAGTTGGAAAGTTGGTCTATATAAATGCTAAGCAGCTATTGTTTTGTTTGTTTTGAAGAATTTATGTCCCGCCTTTCCAATGCTGAAACAAATGCCCAAGGCGGCTTACAAGGGCAGGCTAGTTTAAACTACCATTTTTCAATGGGGTTTTAACAAATACATAGTATTCTGCGATTCTCTGAATCCTCAGTAGCAGATGTAGCCTTCACAGTGTGGTTCTCTCCTCTGGCTGTGTGGCATGGAGCTTCAGCAGGTGATCATCAGTCCAGCCTGGACAGGTCCTCAAGGTTGGACTCTCTTCTTTTGCCGGCTGGCCTTCTCACAACATTCCAGCACTGGCCAATCAGCTCCTATCATCGTATCACAAATTCTACAAAGGAGCGTGAAATTGTATTATGTAGTTGGAGTGGATAATTTGTGGAAGGAGGGCTGCTCTAGGAGATGCACTTCTTTCATCATCATCATCACCACCACCACTGATTTTTGCACAGTCCAACAGGTGTTATCGACTGGTTTGCTTTATCTAGACATTGGGTCCTTCCCAAGAATCTGGGATGCCTGACTTTTATCACGTTTTAGTGTTTTAAATATCATTGGTAAATATGATTATTAAATGTTGGTATTATTATTTGCACAGAATATGAATTATTATTCACGTTCAATAATACTATCATAATAATTTGCACAGACTAGAAGGCCTCCCCCACCAGGAAAGGATCTGTTCATGCCTGGGAGGCACATATTCTTTGATCGTGCAAATTACATGGAGTCAAACCGCTGAGTCTTGGGCTTTGCTTTTAATTTCCTCCTCGAAGCCTCTTTCATTTGAGGTGAATTACATATGGTGCTAATGCAGGCAGGCATCTAATCACACAGCAGAATGTGGCATCCACAACCTGCCATCAAGACCCAGTTGACACTGCCTTTAGTGAGTCTACTAACTAAAGAGAAGAAAAAAGAACAAAAACTACATGAGTTTATTTTGGGCTCATGTTTGTTCAGTGCAGGTTTTTAATGTTGGTATGATTTGTTGTCCTTGTAAACCACAATTTATGGCAAGTGAGTCAGCTGGGTTCATAAATGGAGACAAAAGTGATCTTTTTTTTTTTTGTTCCTAGTGGATCGAAGGGAGGTTAATTACGTTGCCACGTTGGGAAGATTATTATCTCTATGTTCTTATCCCAAGGTCTTTCCGCCATGTCCCATTGCTGACCATTTTGGTTCATTTGCACAGGCCACATTCACCTAGTTTTCAAAGCTTTTATTGTACCATTGCCATTTCACTTTGTTGGTTGGGCTGTGAAACTTCTGCCTGTTGCAGGAGATTCGGGGGGGGGCACTTTTCTAGCGTACACTTTCAGTTCCTATACGACGCCTATTGGATCTTGATGCCAGAGGGAGGTATTCTGGGGCATGCTCTTCCACAGTTGCACAAAGCTGTCCTTCATACTAAGAACATAAGAACAGCCTTGCTGGATCAGGTCAAAGGCCCATTTAGACCAGCTTCCTGTATCTCACAGCGGCCCACCAGCTGCCTCAGGGAGCACACGAGACAACGAGATGCCTGCACACTATTACCACTCCCTTGTATCTGGCATTCTAAGGCAAATTTCTGAGGTAAACTTTTGAGGTAAATAAAACAGAATTTGCTATCCTAAGAACATAAGAAGAACCCCTCTGGATCAGGCCAAAGGCCCATCTAGTCCAGCTTCCTGTACCTCACAGTGGCCCACCACTGACCTTCTGACCTTATTCTATGATTTACTGAAGTTTTATATCCTTCACGCCTAAAAAAAAGAGCACAAGATGGCTCCTATCATGATAAAAACAGTGAGCATCAAAATAGCATAAAGCAGTGATTCTGAAACTTTTAAAAATTGGGACCCACTTTTTAGAATGACAATCTCTCCAGGACCCACCGGGCTGGAAGTGCTATCACTGTGTCACCAGAGCCTGCTGTTTTCCTGAGAATGCAGCAATAAGTTGGACTACTTCTCAATCGTTTTCCAATAGCAAAGTGAAAAGGCCTACTTACAACGTTAACACAAGGAAAACAATCACACACCCCTCCCATATTTTCAATATGGCTGCTCTATATGCTTCGTGACCCACCTGAAATTGGCTCACGGCCCACTGGTGGGTCCCAGCCCACAGTTTGGGAACCGCTGGCATAGAGCATATAAATGAAAGCCAAAAAGCAGCAGCGAACAGATTCCTTGTCAAATCCTAAGCTGCCTGGCCCCCATAGGAGTTGTGGTGCCAAAACAGGTATCACTGCATCCTATGGGCACCACGGCAGCCATAGGAGGCACTTCGGGAGAAGGGGACATTTGTCTCCTTCCCCCTGGGTAATGGCAATGGCCCTCCTCAAATTTGCACCAGCAATTTTGCAGGCTCAGACTTTAGAACCTCCGTGTTGGGCCATGTGGTCCAACACAGAGTTTACAATCTGGTGCTAAAGGATTCCAAGGATGTTTCCATACAAGGTGGAACTGTAGGAGAAAATGGGATAGCTGGTTCAGACATATGAAATGGTGAGTCATTCAGCATTACAGTGCATTACAGACTGTCTCTGCCAACAAAGGTTCACATAGTCAAAGCTATGGTTTTCCCCGTAGCAATGTATGGACGTGAGAGCTGGACCATAAGAAAGGCAGAGCGCTGAAGAACAGATGCTTTTGAATTATGGTGCTGGAGAAGACTCTTGAAAGTCCCTTGGACTGCAAGGAGATCCAATCAGTCAATCCTCCAGGAAGTCAAGCCTGATTGCTCTCTGGAAGGACAAATCCTGAAGCTGAAGCTCAAGTACTTTGGCCACCTCCTGAGAAGAGAGGACTCTTTAGAAAAGACCCTCATGCTGGGAAAGATGGAAGGCAAAAGGAGAAGGGGGCGGCAGAAGATGAGATGGTTAGATAGTGTCACCGAAGCCATGAACATGAAGTTGGGCGAACTCCGGAAGCTAGTGGAGGACAGGGAGGCCTGGCGTGCTGTGGTCCAGGGGGTCGCGAAGAGTCGGACATGACTTAGCGACTGAACAACAACAACAGACTGTCTGCTTGATCCTGTGCACGTAGATACAGGGCCAAACTACACATTTGCTTATTGCGTTTTAAATATGTGCACTCAAGGCCGAACACATCATTTCTTTAAGTAAAAACCAACCAGGGGAAGGGAGGGATTCAGATGGGACAGTGGGCAGGGAGGGAGAGTGAACCCTTTCCTCTGGTGTAATTTTCCTACCAAAGACTGCCTTCAGGTAGCTGCTCTTTGCTCCCCAAGTCATTGCTATTCCAGAGCAAAAATAAATCAGGGGACAATATTTTGACACAGCATTATGGGAAAAGTTTAACCTTTTCCTGCCTGCATGCTGTGGTCCTGATTGGAATCAGCCCTTCCTCTCCCATAGTTGATTTTACTTAAGGAAGAGGCACTTCCCAGTGTGTGCTCTCTTCAAAACAGAGTTAACAAAAACAAACATGTAGTTTGGCTCTCAGAAGCTACTTCCCTGGAGTTAAATCATGTTCGTTACACATGATTTCAACTTCAATCTGTATTTGGTAAACTGCATGTATGAACACGGTCAGGTTCATCCTGTGAATGTGTCAGCATATAATTAGAGGATAGCATGAGCTCAGGGAGGTGCTAAATTCAGATACAGGATATTAAAATCACAGCCAACCATATAATTTCCCTTCCCCTCACTTGCACTTGTCGTGCCTTCCCCACCCCCCACCCCCAGCAGAGTTTCCGTGCCTTTAATAGTTGTGTGATAGGCAGAAAACTAGCAGGGGAAATGTCTCCACTTGCAGCGTTGTAGAAAACTTTACCAATTGGATTCTGAGAGTCCACCAAACAGGGCTCCCCTTGAGAAAAAATAGCTACCCTTCCTCTTCTCTCTCCCATATGGAATCAAATCAAATTTAATTTGTGTACTGTCTTTCTGCATTAATTACGGTGAAAGTGGTTAGCAGCAGCATTAAAAGATCAGTTGGATGACAAATAACTAGGCTGTTATTCACTCTCACCGCAATCCAGATTTGCCTTTAGAGCAGCACAAGTCCCTTGTGCTGGCCTCCGACTGTCACAAATGCACCATAAAGCACATGGGCCGGCCTCCCTGCCCCATTGGCCTGGGCCCGGAGGCCTGAAGGTAAGGCTAACCTTCTTAGGCCGATACAAGGCGGAGGGCGCAAGGGCGGTGGGAGGAGTAATGGGGCAGGGGGAATGGCAGAACAGGGTGGAGGGAAGGTGGAGAGTGGGCGGCCCCATGGACAGACTGGCCCGGGGATGGGAGTGGACCAGACTGGCCCATCCCTGAGGCCAAATGAAACGATCTTCTCAGGCAGCAGGTTGGATGGGCATGCTCAGTAATGGCATCTAAATGATTTAGCATCAGGTACTCACTTTTGATTGGCACTTGTGTCGGGGCCCACCCACCGGAAGTGAGGTCATAGCCGGAACCCAGGAACCACTGCACCTCCTCAGTCAAAGGGTGGCCATCCCATTAACTAGATAGGCCAGCGAGTGAATCCAGGGGGCGGGGTTATCTGTGACGTAAATATACCCACAACAATGCTGATTCCAATGATTTCCAATGGGTTTTCGCATGATGTTTCGGGCTGAATCGTTTACTCCTGAAGCAAAAACTTACCAAAATAACAACGTGTGATCGTGGAGAAACATCAGTGGTAACCATATTATGAGTTAATATGCAATTCCAAGGTTTAATTCCGCAGAATTATATTACTGAACATACCAGCGGCTGTGAAGGGGACTGAGGGAAGGAAGGGGGCGTGGCCCAATCACAAGGCGCTCGCTGATTGGACGCTGGGAGGAGGGAGGAGGGATGGGAAAGGGGAAAAAAGGGGCGGGGTTATACCCGGAAGCTTCAAGTTTGTGACGTCATGCCCTCTCTATGTATAATAACTCTATGTCCTCAGTAGGCTGCACGGCGGCCTGGGAGAAGGCCCAGGAGTCCCGGGCCTTCTCCGGGGCCACCGCATGGGCTACCAATTCCCCCCCCCCCCAGGAACCGCTGCGCCTCCTCGGGAGGGAGCCCCAGGCAGCCTACCTGCTCACGCTGCTGCTGCTGTCAGTCTCCCTCGCTCCACTGCCTGCTTGGCTCTGAGAACATGCAG
The DNA here is from genome assembly GCA_029204185.1 of Lerista edwardsae. Classification (NCBI taxonomy): domain Eukaryota; kingdom Metazoa; phylum Chordata; class Lepidosauria; order Squamata; family Scincidae; genus Lerista; species Lerista edwardsae. The sequence continues at coordinate 10,400,068 of JAJKFI010000024.1, forward strand.
GCAACTCAAACGTGCAGGCAATTCAAATATTGCAGGGGGCGGGGCGGAGCGCTGACGAAGTCGACAAGTGGGCGGGCAAATGGGCAGGGCCAGCCCTAATCCTAGGAACGGGTACGCACGTACCCCCATGTACCCACTACATGACATGTCTGGGCGTGCTCCTTTCAGGTTACCTACTTGCCTCTACTGCTCTTCTTTCTACTTCTGTTTCTTGGATTGGACAATGAAGAGGAGGACAGAGAGAAAGTGGGGAGGGGACGGGAGTGCTGAGCAAGCACTTTGGAAAATGGGAGGGGCAGAGGGGCAGCATTTTGGCAGGGTTCGGTTTTAAGGAGGGGTACCCCAGGTCAGCCTTGGCATGGGCTTTGATTTGGAGAGCGCCTTTGTTCAACTGGGCACTGTCTCATGAATGCCTTAGTTTTAGGGAATCACAATGGCCTGGTTCAGATGCCACATTCCTGGCCAAAAATCGTCGTGTTTTGGATCGGGAATATGCCAGAAGCCTTGAGTTGCCAAGCCTGGCATCCATCTCCTAGTGACTGCTGGAAGCAATCCTGGTGATTTTAACAGGTCCTGAAGGAATTTCTCACATTACATCATGATGGGGGAAAAAAAAAACCCTCTCCAGAAATTACTTCAGTCAGAATTGGCAGCCCTTCCTGGCCACATGTCCCTCTCCTCCCTCTTCTCACACACTCTGCTGAGTACAAGACTTCCTGCCTGGTTTGTTTAATCATAGTTTCCAGCCGTGCTTGAATTCTAGGCGGGGAAAGGCCACTCCATTATCCTTTGTCCAGCTCCCTTAGCTACAATTTTTAAGAGGGTGGTGGGAAATAAAATTGCCAAATTGAGGGGAATCAAGGCCAGTATTGGGGCTCAGCATTTATGGCCGTTACTTGGCCCCCAGACCTTGCGCACACTAGCAGGCTGTGCTGTTCAGAGGGTCGCCTGAACACTCCCCCAGATTTTGCTGGAGTAGAGGCTGTGTTGCCTGGGGAGGGTTGCCCAACCAGAAGTACTTGTGCCTGGAGACACCTCTGGGGTTCAGAGGGGTGCTGTGACTATGTAGTGGGAATGAAGTGGTGGTATGATGCAGGCTGCAATCCTATAGATAGATAGAAATTTATTTGTCATTGTACTCACGGTATGAGAACAACGAAATGAGGTGCTCTTCACATCTTACACTGGACAACACCAAATAACATATACAAATAACATTTAAAAACAACATTAAAAAATATAGATATAATTACCAAACAACCATAAGGTATACATTATTAAGACCACTAGATTCAAACCCCTGCATTTAGCCTGATCACAGCACTTGGGTAAAAACTATGTTTAAACCTACTTGTCCTAGCTTTCAACACTCTGTATCTTCTTCCCGATGGTAGAATCTCAAACATCGAGTGACCCGGATGTGAGGAATCTCTCAAGATTTTTTGTATCTTCCTACTACATCCCATGTTATACAAATCCTCCAGTGAGGGAAGAGGGCAGCCAATGATCTTTTGTGCCCTCTTTATCACTCTTTGGAGTGCCTTTTTCTCTGCCCCTGTGCAACTCATAAACCACACACAGAGGCAATAAGTATGCACCCTTTCCTGGAAGTAAGCACCATTGGATACAGTGGGATTCACTTCTGAGTAAATATGCATAAGGGCAGTGCATAAGAAGGCCTAAAAACACTGGGGGTGGTGTGTGTGCGCCTCACTTCCTTTCAAATTTTTGCACAGGTTTTTGCACTGCCTGGGCCCAGAAGGCTGTATTCCTTTGTCCATAGTAAGGTGCAGTTGTTCCATATTGTCGGGGCGCACACACTAATGGTCCTATGTGCGCTGGACGGGGTGCAAGTCCTTCGGGTACCAGAACAGCAGAGTAGTTACAGACTCACAAAAGCAAGGTCCACAAAGATGTATCAGGTTCAGGCTACTTTATATAGCGAGTAGGGATTCCACAAAGGAATCAGGCAGACATAATACGCAGGTAGGTACAGACAGTACACACAGGTGGATGGTAAACGGCTGACAGTCCAGTAGTGCTGCACTGGCTGGCAAGCTGCACCTGTGGGATAGAGTCCAGATACACACCAGGAACAAAGGCCTCTGTTAGCTTCACAGAAGTCTTCCACTGGCTTACTGTCCACAAGTCCTCTTGTCTGTCTGGGTCCAGCTTTCCAGCCACGGCTCCCCAAGCAGATGAACGAACGTAGAACCTCGGCAACGAGCAATCAGCACGAAGCAGAACAATAGTCCAATAACACGAGCACAGAGCATATAGCTCACAGCCACAGTCTCAGAATGAATCCGAACAAGAACAGAGTGCAGATGGAATGAATGAGAGAGAGAGACTGGGCTTCTCACATGGCTAAAAGCCACTCCAGCATTAATTGCTCTCAGGTGGTGCTGAACACACCTGCAGGCAGCTAAGAGAGTGAAACACTCCCTTAAAGGCACAAAATTACTTTGCCAGCTGTTTCACAGCAGCCTGATACATATAACATATGCAGCTACATTTCCTGATGGGATAGGTGGTTATGGGAGCAGGTGGGAAGCAGTGCATTGACATATTATGCTTGTGAATATATGTTTGTCACATTTCTATGCACACTAAGGCCTGGATCAGACCAAAAGCCGACTTAGTCCAGAATTCTGTTTCCCACATTGTCCCACCAGCTGCCACTGGGAAGCTCATAATCAGGAGCTGTAGGGCCTAATCCTATCCAACTTTCCAGTATTGATGCAGCTGCAATGCAGCCACCGTGTATGTGAACAAGTGCTCCCTTACCTTGAGGAGGTTTCTGCTACTGCAGGATGCATTGTCTTTGGCACAGCTGCATTTGCACTGGAAAATTGAATAGGATTGGGACCATATACCTCTATTGCTTCCCTGCAGCTGATATTCAGAAGCATACTGCCACTGATCCAGTAGGGAGTGCATGACTTAGCTATGGATAGACATATCCTCCATGAATTTGTCCAATCCTTTTTTAAAGCCATCCAAGCAAGTGGCCATCACCACATCTTGTGGCAAGGAATTCCACAGGTGAATTGTCTTCACAAGAAACCTGTGAGATAAGTTACGTTGAGAGATTTTGGCCATCCGAACATCACCCAATAAATTTTGTGGCTCAAAAGGATTTGGTCTCTATAGTCTTCTGACATTTTACCACTATACCATACTGCATCTCAAAATAGCCCTCCTGGCAAATGAGACTGCTTATTCCAAGTCCACTGGTGACATCCAAGTTAAGAACATAAGAAGAGCCCTGCTGGATCAGGCCACGGTCCCATCTAGTCCAGCTTCCTGTATCACACAGCGGCCCACCAGGTGCCCCAGGGAGGCATGAGACAACAAGATGTTTGCATCCTGTTGCCACTCCCTTGCACCCGGTACTCTGAAGTAGCCCACCACCTTTGTAAGAAGGTTGCACAATCCATCATTGCCTATAGCCCATGATGGACCTTTCCTCCAGAAATCCGTCCAATCCCCTCTTGAAGGCATCCAGACCGGATGCCATCACCACCTCCTGTGGCAAAGAGTTCCACAGATTAACTACCCGCCGGGTAAAAAAGTACTTCCTTTTATCTGTTTTAACCCACCCAACCCTCAGTTTTAGTGGATGTCCCCTGGTTCTGGTGTTTTGACAGAGGGAAAAGAATATCCCTTTATCGACTCTATCCCTTCTGTGCATAATTTTGTATGTCTCAAAGTTGTGGAACTCCCTGTTGGGACCATACTGCCAGCCTTCAGACAGACCAGACTCCCTTGTTTCCTCTTGCCTTTGATTAACTTTATTTGCATGTGATCTGTTGCTCTAGGTCTCAATTTTTAAAAAGTTGATCTTTTTGAAGTTGTATTTTTGAGGGTTGATTGCTTTAAAATGTCCTAAGTCACCTTTGGCCTTAACTGGGACTGAAAGGCAGGACAGAAATGTTCAAAACAGACAAATTAAAACAGAATAGCTAGTCATTTACATGCATGTAACCTTTGCTAACTGGGCAAAGAAGCACCTTTTAAAGTGGTCCCTCTTATATTTAGCAGGGGGAGAGTCATTGTCCCTTTCAAATCCAGTCTGGCATCTTTTCCAGTAGCTGTCGTGGGTATCTCTTCTGCATTTTAGGGTGCAATCCTAACCTAGAGTTAGGCTGGCACAGTTAGGGCAGCAAAGTTTGGTAGGCACAAGGGCCATGGTAAAGCACATTTGGACCATTCTTGGAGTCAGGGAAGATGGTACACACCTGTGTGCTGGCCTCTCTGACTCTGAGAGTGGTCCAAACATACTTTATGGTGGCCCTTGTGCCAGCCAAACTTTGCTGTCCTAACTTTGCCAGCCTAACTCTAGGTTAGGATTGGGCCCTTAATCTGCAAAGCCTTTGGGGCTTTTGGGGAAATCAACCATTCATTGATTTATTGTTACTCATGATCTACTTTTGTGGAAAAATGATATACAAATATTCTTAATTTTTTAAAAAAATGTGTGACAAGTAAGTTGGTCAGATCAAAAGTCCATCTATTATTATTGGCACATTTATATTTACTATGTAACAGCAAACGTTGGCAAAGCAATTCATTATTCAGACCTTTTGGGCTGTTTTATTATACCTTTTATTCAGTATGGCATTTGATAGCTGATGTGATGGACTGGCATTTTAATTAAATATAATATTTAACTGGTTTCCTAACCAAGTTTTAGGGCACAATCCTAACCAATGGGACATGTGCTGCATCTTGCAATGGAGTAGTAGTCACAGAGACCTCCTCAAGGGTAGGGAATGCTTATTCACTTACCTTAGAGCTGGATTGCCCTTATCCTGGTGTTGGAAAGTTGGTTAGGAGGACTGTCTGCATCCTCAAACAAACAAATCCAGTTATTCAAAGGAAATGCAAGCATGGTTCCCTGCCCCAGAGGGCTCCCAGTGTTGAAAAAAAGACACAAGCAAACACACCAGCAAACAGCTACCTAAAAAAATAGGATTCAGTGGAGACAGCTGCTCTCCCTTCATTAAAATATAAGAGAACCATTGCATAAAAAGTGCCTTTAACCCAGTAACAGGAGGTTAAACACCCATATCTATTTTCATCATTCTGTTGCACACAGTGAAACAACCTGATGCCTTTAAGTCATGAAATGAAATAGCCCAACCCTTGAGACTTCTCCCTTTGCAGGTGGCTGACCCTGGAAGAATCGCAGTGCCCACTAGGAACATTTTAAAAAGGGATCACCTCCCCCCCTTCCCAAAGGCAGAATAGGGACAAACCGGTGTTTCAGGAAGAGAAGAGAGAAAGTCATAACAGTCCCTGAAACAATTGGACTGTATGAGCTTGTAAGGTTGTCAGCTAACCAGGCATGAAAAAACAATGCTGGTTTGCTCTTCTGCCTTTAACAGCAGCATAATGTGCAGAAATCATCAGGTGAGGCTTTTTGCAGCACGAAGACATAGCGGCATCGCTTACAGTGGTAGGTTGAAAAGGTGGCAACGAGGATTGCCAACTGACCAGAAAAAAAAGACCAGGAATGTTTATGTGCTTTCAGGAGCAGGTTGATCTGCAGAAGTCAGCAGGCGAGTGAAGCACGTCAGGCAGGAGGTTCGCTTTCTCCCTGTCCACAGACCATGCCCTTGTGAAAGGCAGAGCAGCAGCAGCAGGGGCTAGCAACAGAAACACGTCGCCGGCCCTTGCAGCCTTGCTTCCCAAATACCCCAGTCCCGTTACTCAGCGTGGAGCAGAAGAGAGAGCTGCTGCAGGCGCCGAACATCGCTGCTTTCCTCTGCAGGCTGCTGCAGGAGCGGCAGCCAACGGGGCAGGATCAGCTGCTGGGGGCAGTGACGTCACAGAGCCTCCAGCCAGCACAACGTTCCATTGAGGCGAGCGCGGAGCGCGTGCTCCTGCGAGCACATGGGCAACGAGCAGCGAGCCTTCTCGCTGCATAACGGCGGCCTAGGCGGGCGACTTCCCCCCGTTTTTTTCCCCCCCGGTGGATTTTTTTAAAAAATGGAAGCGGGGACCGTAAACATGCAAGGAACTTTGCCTTGCTTCGGAATTGTTGAGGAGACTCGCGTGAGCAGCGAAAGATGCGCGGTAAGTAAGCTGGACGGGAGCGGGGAGGGGGGAGGAAGGTGGCCGCGATGCGCGTGGAGGGGCTTCCCTCCCCCCTTCCATTCGATTTCAATCTATTTTCTAACTAATCGGGCTTTGAACTTGGCGAGAAGTTTGCAGGTGGCCGTGTAGGGCGAACGCATCGCGTGCTTTGTGCGTGGAGATGGTCCCCCCCCCACCAGTGCGCTCTCTCTCTCACACTCTGCACGCGTAATTCCCCCCCACTCCGTTCCGAAGCTCTTTGGATAAAGATGGGCTAAAAATAGTAAATTCAGAGGGGAGATCAGCGCAGATCCGCGACCAGGAAGCCTGGAAACGTGCAGATCATCACGTTGGCGAAAACAACAACGGGGGAAGGATCGGGGACTGAGCGATGGTGAAATGGCACGTCTTGATTTATTGGCCCATCCCCCACCCCTCCCCCCGTCCCCGGGCTTGGCCTTGTGCAGGTTATTTTCTTCTTCTTCAAATCCACAAGATCGAGCGTGAGAGCGAACCGGAGAATGCCCTGAAAACTCACTTAGTTTTGGAATCGTGCAACTTTCCTTTGCACTTGGCTTCCCGTCCCTTCCTCGGTCGCCCACCCGTCACCACTTCCCGCGAGGAGGGAAACTCCTCGCGGTCTGGGCCGAGTCGATTTGTGTTCTGCCTCGATTCCACGTTCGTCCACACGCACATTTCTGCTCTGGCCCAAAGTGCAGGTTTGGATGAACTGGGATTTTGGCGTGGTTTATATTCTATAGGGTTCGGTGGATCGGAGATCCACATTTTCTGCAGTGATGTTATTGCTCCCCCCGTTTAATTTTGTCGAATTGTGTTTCCCCCCCTCCTTGGGGGGGGGAAGGTCTGAGTGGTTCAGAGCTGAAGAAATTAGAGAACTAGTAGGAAGCGCTCAAAAAGGCCTGAAGGTCATCCATTCCACCCCTTACCTCCTATGAGATGCATGGTATTGCACAGACATTTTTGCAACAAAAAAATTTCTTCCCAAACACACTCCCTGTTTTCTATAATCTTTCCCCTGATGTACTGTACAGCCCTTGTTGAATTTTATCATCGTTACTTATTTGCACGCATACCCTTTATTTTGAATACTTCTGCTGCTTGCTGGCAAGAAGGCAGTGCTAATGAGGTAGGAAACTGGTTATGATGTTATGTTCAATCACACCTCTCAAAACCATGCTGAAGTTGACAAGTTTGGACATGTTTGCACAGGCCCATATTTATGAGCCGTCATAATTAGTCATCTGACAACTTCGGTGACAGAGAAGAGCTGGCCATTTCCTTTTTTAACAGTCTTAAAAATACCTGTCTCCCGCATGAAGTCTCTGTTACTTCTTGTGTTACTTCACTAGTGGTAATTGGTAAATACGATAATATATTTTATAATATTTGTAATTATTTTATTCATTCATGGCTTTTTTGTGATATAAAAAAATATGCAACTTGTTGGTTTTGCAGATTTTCTTCTTTGGCCTATAAATAGGATAGATGTCTATGCTATATATTTTTCCTTTCTTTTAGCAGTCTTATTTTTATTTTAAAAGGTCCTTGGACTATTTACGTATTTTATATAAATGATCTGCACAGTAAATTGTTGCATTTCTTCTTCAGTTTATTCCTGTAAAGTTGCAGGATCTACCTTATAAAATATCTGGGACGCTTTTAGATGTTGCCTGGATTTTTTTTGAAGTTTGGAATAACTGTATTTTTATAGGTAGCTTTGATGCTTTGAGGGGCAGTTATTTATATAAAAAAACATCAGGGGTTCCCACCTTTGCAATAAGTGCAAGATCACTGTGTCAGCGGTCTTGTCGATTATGCTTCTGATTGATTCAGTATAAAAACTTTTATCTTCCATTTTGTATCGTGCTCTGCAACTAAAATGGCAACAAACATGCGGGATATTTTCTTAGTCTCTACCAAAGCTTTCTTTTCTTATTTCTTTTTCTTTTTGACCTCATTGCCCATCTAACTGTGTAATGATGGGATCTTTTATTATTATTATTATTATTATTATTATTATTATTATTATTCCTACTTATATCCTACTTTTTCTCTAAGACATTTGGTATGTTGCATGAGAGGCTATTCCAATTAATTCTTGCTACTCCTGTATGAGGAAAATGAATAGTTTGTTTTAGTGGCATCAAGTGAACTTCCTTAAGTGCAGATTGGAATCCAGTACTTTTTTTTTTGGAAATGCTATATTCACTTAAGCTGTGTTTTCACTGACACTTTTAGGACAGGTGTGTGTACCTGTGTTTCTGGATTGCAACTCCTTACTTCACTAGTTGTCATTTAGCCAGCTTACAAATGATCATACCAAAATCTTATGGTTCTCCTGCTGAAAATTTGCATTTTGGCCCGAGATAACTTGAATTAAATGAGCAACAGTTATACATTCCCTTTGCATATTCTGATTGGTAATTTTATTTCTTGTTTTTATGATGCTGGTTTTTTTTTTTTCCTGAGCATGAAATAATACCTGTGATTTGATGTCCTGCCAAAGCACATGGTTTCCATTTTCCAAGTGGAATGGAACCGAGTTTAACTCATGCTTCCCCCGTTGTCTTAAATGCACTCTGTTGCTCCCTCCATCTCAACTCTGTGCTGCTGTTTATATCCAGCGGGATGCTGCCTTCCTATTACTATTATTTAGCAGACTGTAATGCAGATACTAGTTCCCATTTCCCTTCCTTCTTGCCTGCCTTCGGTGTTGGAGCTACAGTAGTGGCACAGCCTAAATCCGGCTTTGTGATCGCATTTGTCCTGGCAGGGGGGATAAAGTGTAGTCGAAAGATACAATTTCTCACCACCTTTCGTTTCCTAGCAACCACACAAGGCCTGCTCAGTTTTTCTTGGATCCAGCAGAACGTGGACTTGAGTGGAGACAGGCCAGACTGTCTCTACTTATGTACTTGTCAGTGAAGCAGATTCTGGGAAGCCCTCCAGGATGCCACTGCAGAGGAAATGACTCTTGAGCAGCCAAGTAATGCAGTGATTCTCAAATTGTGGGTCGTGAGCCAATTTCAGGTGGGTCACAAAGCACCTAGAGCAGCCATTTTGAAAATATGGGAAATGGGATGCTGGAAAGGGGGAAGGGCTGTGTGGTTGTTTTGCTTATGTCAGTGTTATTCCGACTGTAAGTTAGAGCCCACTTGGTGGGTTGCAACCTGATTTCAGGAGGGTCATGGAAAGGTGGGAACAGCCATCTTGGAAACTGCAGACCTTACTCTTGTTATATTCCTTTTGTGAGTGTTCACAGCTTGAATTTTCAAGTGAGGGTTTTTTAAACTTCTGTTTTTAGCTCAGTGCTTTTCCATAAACTTTTGTCTTCATCTTGCTTTCTGTCAGGGATGTTTCCTGGTTGTACAATTGCTGCAGTCCAAGAATGCCAATTTACTTTTCAGGAGTGTCATTTTATGATGTTCCAATAACAGCACTTTCTGCTTGATGATGTCACTTCCTGCCACAACATCACTTCCAGGTTAATGACATCACTTATGGTGGGTCCCGACACTAGTGCCATTCTAAAAAGTGGGTTCCGGACTAAAAAGTTTGGATACCACTGGCTTATGTTAAGCTTATAAACAGGCTTCCCCCCTTTCTGACTCACGGCTGAGAAATAACCCAACATAGCAGCATTCTCAGGAAAGCAGCAGGCTCTGGTGTCCCTGTGACAGCACCTCTGGCCATGACATCACTTCCGGTGGGTCCTAGACAGATTGTCATTCTAAAAAGTGGGTCCCGGTGCTAAAAAGTTTGAAAACCTGCCATAGAGGATTATGGCGAGCCTGTATCCCCTCCTCCTGCCCCTGTTTTGTTTTTCAGGTTTTTTTTCCTGTAGGAGGTCTTTTTGCAGTTGATGTGAAGTTTGCTGGAAACTGGTTTGGATAAGCTTCATTCTCCTCTTTCTTCCTCCCAACTCACTATGGAGCTTCCTTCTCTTTCCACCCAAGCTGTCATGGAGAGGCTTTGTGGGTCTGTTTTGATGCAGCCTTTGCATCCACCTTGCCGAAGCCAAACAGGTCTAGGTCAGTTTGGTGCGTGGAGTTGAACCTTAAGTACACAGCCTCGAGTATCATGATGAATATTTCTCCCTCGCTTTTCCAGGCATCATTTTCTGCAGGTGCAGGATATAGTCTTCTAGTGACCTGCCCTCTACTTTGCTCAGTCAGTCAGAGTTCATGGAAGGGGTCCAGGTTTTTGGGCAATTGTGGTGCTTCTGGGATTTCCCCATCCATTTCAGATGTAGCACAAGGTGTAACAGGGAATTCCAATGCATCCTTATTCTGTCCCTTGAAAAAGAATGTTTCTGTTTTCGTGCTATAGAGGCTAGTGATTGGTTCCCAAACTGTGGGTCCATGGCCCACCAGTAGGTCATGACCCAATTTTTGGAGGGTGTTCTGCCAAATTCTCTGCTAGGCCTCCCCAAGGGCCCCCAATGCCCACATTAGGCTAACTAGTTTCCTCTCCAGAGCAGCCTCAGAGATAGGCAAGAGGGAGGGGGTTCCTTCACTCACTGGGCCTCCTCTCTTCCAGCAGCTTTGCTTGGAATAACCAGCTGGCCAGCCTCCTCCAGACTGCCGTCATCACCGGCTTAGCTCAAAATACCCTAATTTAGCACCACCAAACCCTACCACCAAACAATAGGCTGTCAGCTTGCTAAGGCACAACTGCCTCCTCCACTTAGTGGCTCCAGGGGCGTGGCAGCCATACAACAGCTCCCCACAGTTACTCCCCACAATAACCTTACCTTATCCAGTCTTTTAACCGTCAGTCCATCCGTCCTCTCCTCCAGCGTCTACCTGGTGTAATCACCCTTCCTTTAATAATCCATCCAGCACCTACCCAGGTCCCTTACTGCAGCTCCTGCCTCCCACTTTATACTGAGGCAGGCCAATTGGTGTCTGTTGCTGGGCAGGCTCTAGCTCAGCAGCCAGCACTCCATCAGTCAGTCCCCATCCATCCATCCAGCACCTGCCTGGTGCCCTCCTCCAGCACCTACCCAGATCCTCTACTCCAGCGCCTGCCCCCACTTTATACTGAGGCCAGCCAATCAGTGTCTGTTGCTAGGCTTTAATTCATCAGCCACACCCATCTGCACCTGTGCTAACCTCCCTTCATTGCCAGGGGCCTCATCAGCCTACAGCTGTGCTCCAGAGGCTTGCAAAGACCTTGGGGGTTAACCCTGTAATCCCTGGTTTATCTGGGACAAGGGGCCACTGCTGATACCATTCCCTATTTCCTTGGGGTATCTCCTGCCTTTTCCGATACAGTGGGTTGTGAAGCTGACAAGGCAGATTAGGCTGGGTGCATCACGGATTAAACAACCTGCTGCTTGGGTGGGAGTGGGGAAGCACTGCTGCCCAATCTCCATTATAGCCACAGATGTTAGAGTAGCTGATAAAGTGAAACTTCCTTTAGGTGGATCCTGATGTTTAAAAGTTTGGGAATCACTGGGTTAGATACGCTGTGCCATAGGATTCCTAACTGCTTGACTGCTTTCTAGGGGTGTAGTTGAGGGAAGCAGGGGAGGAACATAGCACTGAAACTTCTCTCAGAGCAGGAATTGTCAGGCGCTGCCTTTTAACATTTTTTTAAAAAAGGATCTTAGCTGTAAAGAAGCATCAGGTTCAATAGGAGGCAAGCTGAGAAATTTGCATAAGGATGGATTTTTCCTGCTGCAGGTGCAGAGAGAAAAAGGAAGAGGGATAGGAGTGATAGTGGATGGATGAACCGGAGAGGACATAAGAGGGATGGATAGGAGTGGGGAAGAAAGTAGCCCTGTATCCAGGGAAAGGAGCCTGGGGCTTCATTTCATTGGATGAAGGGTACTACGCCAAAGATTGATCGTGGAAATCAGTGGGACTTCTGAGTAAAGGTTCTTAGCAGTTTAGGGCTTTGACTGTGTAAGCGAACCTAAAAAAATTTAGCGGGCAGAGGGATTTTTCAACTATTTTTTTTTCAGGGCTGCTTCCCCCAAATCTCACATATCACCCATGAATGGAAAAGGTTAGATTTTTACATATACAGAAGGATTAAAAAGCATACTGCTATTTCCAACACGGTATTAGGGGGAAAAAAAACCTTGGCAAATCTAAAGGCTTTGATCTGAAACGTTACATTAAAAAGCTCTTAGAACCTCCATTTTGAAAATATGGGAAGCTGTAATACTGGAAAGGGGGGAAAGGCTGTGTAGACGTTTTGCTTGTGTCAAGGCTGTAAATAGGCTTTTTTCCCCTTTCTGATTCACTTTGCTATTGAAAATGACTGAGAAACAACTCAGCTTATTGCCGCATTCTCAGGAAAGTGACAAGCTCTGATGTTACATCACTTCCAGTGGGTCCTGGACGGAGTGTTATTCTAAAAAGTGAGTCCCTGTGCTAAAAAAGTTTAAGAACCACTGAAATAACTGATATTGGATTGATGGTCTTTAGAAACATGTGCTTGTTGCCCATTGCCTGCAATTCTGAGTGAGCTGTACGTTTAAAATGTCACAGAAGGGGTTTTTTTTTTTTTTTTGAGTGGGGAAGGCACAAACAGGTCAGAGTCCAAACTCCAGTGTCATGTTTTGGTCAGCAACCAGTCACAGGTCCTATGGCATTCACAGTCAGGCTGCAAATGTTTTTATTCCTTGCCTCTCATATTTGGAGGTAGATAGTTCCTGCATGTGGAAGTTCCATTTAGTGATGGTTCATAAGCAGTGATGTCATGCAGGGGGTACGCGGGGGGTACGTGAGTACCAGTTTCTAGGATTATGGCTGGCCCCGCCCATTTGCCCGCTCACTTGTCGACTCCGCCCCCTGCAACGTTTGAATTTCCTGCATGTTTGAGTTGCCTGCACGTTCTCAGAGCCAGGCAGGCAGGCAGGCAGGCAGCGAGCGGAGCCTTGCCTTGCCTTGCCACTGAAAAATGAGTTGCTCTGGGGTTTTGGAACTGTTGGGTCACTTTAACATGATGCCAGGCCTCCTTAACATGTTCTGGGGGTGTTGTGGAATACTGTTGCAACTGTTGGGTCAGTTTAAAATTGTCTGAGGCCTCAAAAAGTGCTTTTTTAATGTCACTTCCTGCCATGACCTCACTTCCGGCTTATGACATCACTTCTGGTGGGCGGGTCCCGACACGTGCCAATCAAAAGTGAGTACCTGTTCTTAAATCATTTAGATGACACCACTGTTCATAAGTCTGCTCTGCTTGAATTTATCTGGAGTTGGAGAAATGTGGGATCCTGGAGGATATTGAGGAATTCTAGAGATAAGTTGTTTTGCAATGGATTTGTTTGGATTTGTTTTCTTTCTAAATTTTTCCCTTAGGGCAGAGGTTTTCAAACTGGGGCATCGTGACGCCCCAGCCTGCAAAACCCGGCTGTGTTGCCTTTAAGGAAGAGGGCGACTGAACTGCTGTGACACGATCCCCTGAATCACACTGGCAGTGGGAAGAAAGGAGCTTGCTGTGACCTTACGTGAAGTCGTGCACCCCTCCAAGGGGTATGGGGATCCCAAGGATCCCTCTGCTGTGCTCCCCGTGCCTCAAAACACTGCAAAAACATTATTGTAACCAGCTTCTGGATTTGCGATAGCAACCCAGAAGTAGGTTGTGGTCACATTTTTTTCAGTGTTCGGAAGCACGGGGAGCACTGCAGAGGGGTCTGCAGGCTCCCCACACCCCTTGGAGGGCTGGTACTACCCTAGGTAAGGTCAGACCAAGCCCCTTTCTTCCTTCTGCCAGTGTGATCCTGGAGATTTTTGTTGTTGTTGTTCAGTCGCTAAGTGGTGTCTGACTCTTCGCAACCCCCTGGACCACAGCACGCCAAGCCTCCCTGTCCTCCACTAGCTTCCGGAGTTCACCCAATTTCATGTTCATCGCTTCGGTGACACTGTCTAACCATCTCATCCTCTGCCGCCCCCTTCTCCTTTTGCCTTCCATCTTTCCCAGCATGAGGGTCTCTTCTAAAGAGTCCTCATGAGGTGGCCAAAGTATTTGAGCTTCAGTATTTGTCCTTCCAGGTTGATCCTGGAGATTGCATTGCAGCAATTCAGTTGCTCCTGCAAGCACTACAGCAGTTCGAGCGAGAGTTAGAAAACCACGGCCTGTTCATGCTGCAGGGACCTATTTGCTGCAACACAGCTTCCTTCCTTCCTTCCTCTATACAGGCAATTGTTGTTAATGTGATTCACCACAGCTTCCAGGGGTAGATGTGCTGGGAATAATAGCAAGTCCATTACATAAATACTTTGTTCCATGTACAGTACACAGCAATAATAAATAATGGCCAGGGCTGTTGTGTAGGCAGGAAAAGCAGACTCCAAGTGGGAGCTCACACTGTCGAATGCTTCTTTATGGGAAAAATCTCCCTACAAGTCAAAGAGCAGTACAGCTGGGAACCTTCTAGGAAAGAATCTGTGTTTCCTATGAATCCTGGCATGCTTAGTATTTTATTTGCAGGATTTACATTCAGAAATGTGACTTACCCTCCCACTTGTAGTCTGAAGTTGTACAATCCACTTTATTACTTTTATTTATTGTGTTGCTTGTGTAGACCGGGCATTACCCTGCTTCATAATATAAATGGGAGCTCACATTCTTGAAAACTGGCCTACACAAAATATTCATCGCAACTTCACAACTCACTACAGGCTGACCTACTGTTCTTCTCTCTGTCATGCATGCATGCATGTTTACTTGAAGGGAATGTTTTTTCTTCTTCTCTTTTTTCAAACATGGGAGCATGAAAAAAACTATACTCTGCTTCAGTAGCTGGGGACATTTTTTAAATGTGCCCTTTTTAAAAAAAAAAAGGAAGAAAAAAACACCCTGCAGGTAAACAAACACTCTACTACCTCAAGATTCTGCTACCAGCAAAACAAAAATTAAATTCATGCTAACAAAACACTTGTTTTTATTGATGGTGCAGAACTTACTTGTGAAAACTTTATGGGCACGTGCTAGCCAATTATTGGCATGTAAACATTGAATAGAGA
The DNA here is from genome assembly GCA_029204185.1 of Lerista edwardsae. Lineage (NCBI taxonomy): Eukaryota > Metazoa > Chordata > Lepidosauria > Squamata > Scincidae > Lerista > Lerista edwardsae. The sequence goes on from JAJKFI010000024.1 coordinate 10,415,151, forward strand.
GCAGTGTTGTAAAATAAGATCAGAGGTTGGCAGCCCACAAAATTTTTTATGTGGCCCAGCTATCTATCTGTGTGTGTGCCCCCCCCCTGCAAATACCAGCATTAATAGTAGGAATCCATGCTAACCACAGGTGAGCAGCTGTTTGCACCCTTATGGAATCTGAATTTTGTTGACAATATTTGTATTCTATGAATTTTCCTAAGTGTCAACAAGCATTTCAAATCATTTCCCAGTGAATACAAAAGTAGCGAACTGTTTTAGGGCCTGATCCAGAAGGCCCTTATCGCTGGCAAAAATGTTGCAAATGTGCCATGAAGCACATGCGTGACATGTTTACGCTTGCGTTGAGGCAGCGCCAGACCCCAATGTGAGTGGAGGTCCCGTTTGGGGAGGAGGGAGGAACTGGGTGGGGGGAGGGGAGGAGCTGGCCGCAAGGGGTTGGCACAGGAAGCCTGGCACAGCCTGGCACAGCCTGCAAAATAGCCAGAGGTGAGCTGAGTGGCCCCATTGTGGGCGGCTGGGCTTTCCCCGGGGAAAGGGGATAAACGTCCCCTTCTCCTGGGAGACCCTAGTGGCTGCCGCTGGATTCAGATCAGAATTGGGGTCTTAATCGTTGATTAGTTGGCTTTATGCTTAATGTTTTCAGTATTTATTTAATGGTTTTAGTAACGTTTTATTTAATTTTTTGTTAGCCGTCTTGAATCCCCTTCAGTAGGGAAAAAGGCGGGATATACATTCTCTAAATAACAATAAAAATAAACCTGTAGTACATCAGCAATAAACCTGGTCATAAGTAGCTCAGAAAAAAAAGTTCCTATATAATTTTAGCGGCCACGGATCTTGCTGAACAAGAGGACTTCACAGAATGGTTCTGAGTTTTCTATCATTGGCTGCATAACTAAAGGGGAGAAGGATTTCTATAGTCTAAAACCCCATCCAGCCAGCTGATATTGTGAACCTGCACAAGCAGTAGCGTCCTGCTTTGGTGTAAGAGTTCAAGAAGCTCCTGGCCATCCTTTTCTTTCTCTGTGCTGACCACCTATTAAGAGCCCCCAACATTCTTGGCTGGTGTAAAACCCTGTACCCCATACATGGTTCCTGCATAGAAGACCATTACTCAGTTCCTCTAGGCCAGCATTTCTTGTACCATTGATGGTACTTGAGGAGGTGGTTAATGGAACGTGCAGGACCCCCAGACTCCCACTGCCCGGCAGTGAAACAGCGCAATGCAACAAGCTGCGGTAGGAATCTTTGTAGGCAGAGCTCCAGTGTGGTTTTTGTATGTGTTAGAAAAAGTGCTCCTGCCCACTCTGGATCTCATGCAGCGACGGGATCTACAAACGACCTGGGGGAATGCTGGGCGGGACTTATGTGGGGCTTCCGCGTGATTGGCTGCCCGTCCGCAGCGTTCTGCAGCTGTCCTGGCCTGGGGGGGGCTGCCCCCGGTTAGCGCGCCCCACCGCTGCTCGCCCAGGCACCCGGCGTGACCCTCACCCATCCTCCACAGCGAGCAGGAGCCCCCCCCCCCAAGGCCAGGGCAGCTGCGAATCACCGCGGACGGGCTGCCAATCACCCGGATGTCCCGCCTACGTCCCGCCCACCCTTCCCCCAGGTCGTTTGTAGATCCCGTCGCTGGTCTCATGTCACATCATGTCTGGGCTCCCGCTCATGACATCACTGCCAGTTACTAAAGAACATAAGAAGGGCCCTGCTGGATCAGGCCAAGGGCCCATCTAGTCCAGCTTCCTGTATCTCACCAGATGCTCCAGGGCGCACACAAGGCAAGATGCCTGCATCCTGCTGCCACTCCCCTGCATCTGGCATTCTGTGGTAGCCTAATTCTAAAACCAGGAGGTTGCACCACCCATCATAGCCTGCATTGGACATTTCTTCCAGAAATCTCTCCAATCTCTTTTTCAAGGCACCTAGGCCAGCCAATCACTACCTCCTGTGGCAAGGAGTTCCACAGGAGGTGGAGCAATAGTGTCTGGGCTAGGTGCCTTTAAAAGGGGATTGGACAGATTTCTGGAAGAAAAGTCCATTGTTGGCTATAGGCCATGATGGGTGGTGCAACCTCCTTATTTTAGAAGTTAACTTACTTTACCTTTTTTTATTTTATTGGAACTTCCAATAAAATTTTAGTGGTACTTCCAGTAGGTGGACTATTGTTCTGCCAGATACTCTTGCTGGGCCTCCCTGAGGGCCCAAATGCTCACACTAGGCTAATTAGTCTCCCCTCCAGAGCAGCCTCAGAGATAGGCAAGAGGGAGGGGATTCAGTCACCCACTAGGCCTCCTCACTTCCAGCAGCTTTGCTTGGGATCACAGGCTGGCCAGCCTCCTCCAGACTGCCCTCATCACTGGCTTAGCTCCAGATACCCTAAGTCTAACACCAACAAGCCCCACCACCAAACAATAGGCCGTCAGCTTGCCCAAGCCATAACTGCCTCCTCCATTTGGTGGCTCCAGGGGCATGGCAACCATCTAACAATTCCCAATGGTTATTCCTCTCAATAACCTTACTTTATCCAGTCCTGTAACAATCCATCCATCAGTCCCACTCCATCCATCCAGATCCTCTACTCCAGCTCCTGCCTCCCACTTTATACTGAGGCCAGCCAATCAGTGTCTGTTGCTAGGCTTTAATTCATCAGCCACACCCATCTGCACCTGTGCTAACCTTCCTTCATTGCCAGGGGCCTCATCAGCCTACAGCTGTGCTCCAGAGGCTTGCAAAGACCTTGGGGGTTAACCCTATAATCTCTGGTTTATCTGGGACAAGGGGCCATTACTGATACCATTCCCTATCTCCTTGGGGTACCTCCTGCCTTTTCCAGTACAACTATGAAAAGGGGTACAGTGTGGGGCAAATGTTGAGAAACACTGCTCTAGGCTTGCTTTGTCTAGAGCTTTTATCTATTCTACATTTCCAGCCTGTTCTCCCTGAGGGTGCCCCCCCCCTGCTATTTGCCAAAGGAGTAACTGGTCTGCTTTAACATGCATTTTCAAACGGTCTGCTAACAACTTTTCACCCGCCTGCAGCCTTAACCTGCTGCGCCAAATGCTCGGCTCTGATTTCAGAGCTCCAAACTGTCCACGCCGAATCCCTCTTTCTTCCAGCCTGTGCAAGCTACAGTTTGGAGAAGGTGAATGAGGACACGAAGGAGAGCAGCCAGGGCTCTTGGCCCGTCCCCCTGATGGAGAGAAGCATGCGAAGCTTTAGCTTGTGTTGAAATCTGGTTTGGCAGAAGGATGGTGACGTTTGCATAATACGCCGCTGAAGGGCCATAAAATAGTAGGATCTCAGTTCGTCTCCTTTGCCATTACTCTTAGCGTGCTCTCTGGGTCTGGTTTGTGTGGGGATTTTTTTGCCGCAAGATCAAATATCCGCAATACGTTTTTATTCGCGCTGCTGCACTCCAGCTGTTTTTGTGTTTGAAAACTATTAAAAACAAGATTCCTTTGCCATCCGTTCTCTGCACATTGCATTTCCCTCTGTGCAGGCACCGGATAATGGTACATGTGTGTGTTCCAGGTTTCATCCTTAATTCATATGGTGACAGTGGTGAGGCTTGGCCAGAACCAAGCCCGTCTCCTAAACATGACCTCAAATGCACAGAGGTTCCACGGCTGACCAGTCTGTGTGGAAAGGATTCTTGAAAGGCAGAATTTCCTTAAAAAGTTGAAATAAGTGTAGGACACTGTGGAGAAGTTGCAAGACACCTTGCCTGCTCGCCCCTAGAAGATGGTGGCAAAAGCTTATGGAATACCATGGCGCTTAGAGTGCAATCCTAACCTGGAGTTAGGCCGGCACAGTTAGGCCAGTAAAGTTTGGCCGGCACAAGGGCCACCATAAAGTATGTTTGGGCCACTCTCGGAGTCAGAGAGGCCAGCACCATCCTCCTTGACTCCGAGAGTGGTCCAAACGGGCTTTACAGTGGCCCTTGTGCCAGCCAAGCTTTGCTGGCCTAATTGTGCTGGTCTAACTCTGGGTTACGATTGCGCCCTTAATGTTCTTGCTCAGCACAGGAGCCTTATTTCTGGTTTTTGGATGTGTTCCACGTCTCTCTTTCTGACTGGCAGGCTGGCAGGAGGTGGACTGCACTGTAAGAGTACTTTTGGGCAGCCCAGCCCTGAGCTCTGGCTGTGCCCAGAGGAACAGCGGTGCCGAGTGACCACCACTGTACACTATGGGCCCAGGCCGGAGCTTCCTCAGGGTACAGTTGTTCACTTACACTTTGTAAAGCCCCAGCAGCCCCAATGGGTTTTCTGGAATCTGTGCCTGCTATTGTGGGCGCTGAACTGAGGACAACCGTGTAGGGCTGGGGAGTAGGGTTGGATGGCAGACTCTGTGGCTTTCCCTGCCACCTGCCAGGCCTGCTTGGCCCCTTGGGTGGCCCTCCACCTTTGCCTGGCCTGCCTCCAACCTGCGGAGATATTTACCCCTGGCCACCTCCAGGACTGGTTCTTCCTGGCGCTGGTACACCTGTACGCTGGGCGGGAGGAACGGGTGAGCGGCAGCCTGCCCGTTGCGTACCGCTCTGTTTCGCCGTCTTCCCCGCCCCCGCGGGGCTGCCGGTCACCCATTCCTCTTGCCCAGCGTTCCGGCTGCATGACGCCGCTGCCTGTACCTCTAGCCGGAAAGTGCTTTATTGTGCTTTCAACACCTGGCATAGCGGTATGAGTGTACTGCCAGCGCTACTGCCAGTCGGATTGGGCCCTGCCCTAGGCGTCAGTGTTCTTTTTTGAAGACCCTGGACAGCCAGAGTCCAGGGCTTATTTCAGCCTGAAAGCAGTGGTGTTCAAGTTTTAAATGGAAGGGAAATGAGCACTTGCATCATTCCAGTTTGAGTCCTTTGGGGTCACCAGTATGTCCTGGTGTAATAAATGTGTCCATTATGTTATAGGATAGGTGTGGACCTCTTGTTCCGCACTGAGAACAAGAGCTGGAAGTACAGCCTGAGCCATGAGGACCATGCATAATTCGTGTGTTCCTAACTTGTATATAATTAACATAATTGCATGCCATAACTTTCTCTGATCCCAGGGAACACAGTGCTTCAGGCTCCTGCGGGTGGGGAGGAAGGGATAATTTGTGTGTGTGCCATGAGCCTGCCCTCCTAACTGCTGCTCTAGATAGGGAAGCATCTGTATTTCCTGTCCTCTGAGCACAACGTAGAGTTATAGAGACGTTAGCCGATGGTGTCAGAAAAGAAGCATTTTGGATCTCCATTTGGACTGGATAATAGATGTACCTTTAAAAACATGTTTATACCTATGACTCAGTATAGCACAGTTGTTTACTATTTCTGACACTGAAGTTGGTAGTAAGCAGAAATTTGCAGTGCAATATGGGTGCTTTTGCTGACTAACAAGTGAAATGGCATTTGTCTGACGTGGCAGTTGGAAATGGAGCAGAGCAAACGTGATTTTTTAGGCGCACATCTACCGAATGGTGATGCTCTCTTTAGTGTGTACAATAACAGCTTAGCCAGTATGTTTTTTTTTTTTTTAAATTAGAATGCTGGTCTAGGACTGGGGAGATCTGGGTTCAAATCTCTGTAAACCCACTAGGGGCAAAATCCTAAACTGAGTTAGGCCAGAATAAGAAAAGCCATCGAAGTTTGGCTAGCAAAAGGGACAACGAAAAGTATGTTTGGATCCCTCTTGGAGTCAGAGGCCAGCACACAGATGTGAGCAGTAGTGCTATCCAGCCGGTACGCTGGGCGGGACTTACGTTTGATCGGCAGTCCGCCCGTTGCGTCACGCCACATTCTGCCGTGTTCCCGCCTGCCGGGGCGTGTGGGAAAGCGGCGGAACGCGGCGTGATGCAACGGGCGGACTGCCGA
>JAJKFI010000024.1:10421398-10453701 GCA_029204185.1 Lerista edwardsae
GGACTTACGTTTGATCGGCAGTCCGCCCGTTGCGTCACGCCACATTCTGCCGTGTTCCCGCCTGCCGGGGCGTGTGGGAAAGCGGCGGAACGCGGCGTGATGCAACGGGCGGACTGCCGATCAAACGTAAGTCCCGCCCAGCGTACCGGCTGGATAGCACTACTGGACGTGAGCCATCCTCCCTTACCTGACTCCAAGAATAGTCCAAATGTGCTTTACGGTGGCCCTTGTGCTGGCCAGACTTTGCTGGCTTAGCTTATGCCGGCCTAACTCCAATTTAGGTGACCTTGGGCCAATCACTAGCTCTTGGATGACTGCATTCCTCCAAGCCTTGCTTTACAGCAGTGGTTCCCAAACTGTGGGTCGGGACCCACTGGTTGATTTTTTTGGGTAGGTTGTGAAACTGACAAGCTGATAGTTGACAAGCAAAATGTATTGAGCTCAATGGAAACAGAAACGGAGCAGGACGTGTACTTTTACTTGGGAATAGATGAGCCTTGGCTCTTAATTGAAGGCCAAGAGAAGAGAAACAAAAGGCCACCAGAATGGGTCCCAACTTGATGAATGTGGAGCTCAGCAAATGCTCCAAAGGTTGGTCCTCCCTCCAGCCTTTAAAATATAACGAGCTAGTTCAGTGGTCTTCAAAGTCCTATTTGGACTTTGTGGACTTCATAAGTGGTGGCAGTTGTGGGGAGGACCTGTCAGCGATTGCAGCGCTGCGGGCATTTAGGGGCATTTGCCCTACCTGGGGGAGGGTCCGAGGGGGTGTCCCCAAGGATTGGGGAGGCCCGCTGCCACCTCCGCATGCCTCCCTGATTCTGAAAATAGCTCCGTTACGTCCGAACGTACTTCCTGTTTTCTGTTGATACAGAAAGTAAGTTCCGACTTTGCAATGGGGCTATTTTCAGCATCAGGGAGGCATGCGGAGGTGGCAGTGGGCCTCCCCAGCCCTTTGGGACACCCCTTCAACCCCCCCTCCAGGTAGGGCAAATTGCTCCTAAATGCCCACAGCACTGCGATTGTTTCAGCATTGACGGGCTGTAATTTCTTGGGCCCGTCAATTTCCCTTAAGGGGAAATGGCCTGTTTTTGTGCTTGATGGTGGGTCACGACCCACCATTTGAAGAGCACTGAGCTAGTTGATTCTGGCACCTTCAGGCAAGTGGAAGACCTTGGCCGCCTTGGCAAACTGGACTTGTTAGCATATTAGCTTCCTGGTGTATACACATCTAGTGTTTTGAAATACTGTCATTTATTGAAGCGACCGTGGGTCAAATATATGTAGGCACAATCCTAATCCGGAGTTAGGCCGGCACAGTTAGGTCAGCAAGGCTTGGTGACACAAGGGACAGAGTAAAGTATATTTGGCTCACTCTCTGAGTCAGAGAGGCCAGCATACAGATGTGCGCCATCCTCCCTTACTCCGAGTGGTCCAAAAGCACTTTACGGTGGCCCTTGTGCCAGCCAAACTCTGCTTGCTAAACTGTGCTGGCCTCACTCCAGGATAGGATTGTGCCGTGTGTGTGTGTGTGTGTGTAAACATACATATGTGTATGTATGTGTATATTTATATATATATATATGAAGTAGAATATAAATACAATATATGAAATAAAAAAAAATATGTAAACTGGTTGGTGGGCTTGCTAACCTCAGTAGACCTGAATGGAATCTCCAGATGACCAGACTAGTCATTTTGTGAAACTTGACCGTCTCGGTGCCTTGTAGAGTCGAAGGATTGCCGGAGGCATTTAAAGGTGGACATCAGAAGATGGATTCTTCAGTGTCATTACGCAGCAGACATCTGTCTTGGCTCTTCCTGCGTTGCAGGGTTGAGCTGGGGAGAGCGAACTGAACTGTTGGCTCGCTTCGACCCAAACAGCTTTCTTCCAAGAAACTCCGGTGCCCACTGAGGCCGATTCCATGTCAGGAAAGCGCGCTCGTTCCAAGCCCCTGTTCTCAGCATTGGCAGCTGCCTCCAGAAATGTTTGGCGTGAGATGTTTGGAGTCCCACTGCTGCCTCAGACCATGAATCTCGGAGGTCATTTAAGTTGAACGCGGAATAAATTGCATGGCTGGGGCTTTTGCTTTGGATGATTTACAGCCTCTTGGAAGGCGTCTCTTCTCTACTGCTGAAAAGGATGCAGGCAGAAGAAAACAATGAAAACCCACTTTCTAAAAAAGGAAACGGGGTGTGGTTTGTACTTATATCCCCCCCCAGTCTTTATGTTGTCATTGCAGTTCAGTTTCTCACACTTGCTCTGTTCTTTAAATGCTGGGCTCGATGTCTTTTTCCCATTCCAGTAAGTGCATAGACCTTTCGGGTGCCAAGATTTTAATCTTCCAGTTAGTGTCAGTAAACGGGATTTCGGAGCCAGAAATGTCCGAAATAAGGTACACTCTGGAGCTACTGTGTCTGTTCTCTTGATTGCTGTGGGGTTAGGATGTTCCCTGGAACAGCCCAGCATGAGAGGTCCATTCTGTGACATGAAGCAGTCATCCCTATGAATTAAGGGATGTTCCCTTCAAAGTGGGAGTGTCTGGCAACCTTGGGCTGCCCTGCAATTAGTTTGCTAATTGTTGGAAATGGTATTTGGGAATGCCTTTGTCCTCCCAAGAGTTCTGTTTCAGTGGCAGTTCCTTGGCAAGGAATGAATTCTTAAGGATGCTTGCTTGTGAATATAGTTATTACCATGTATCATTGTTGGGAAGATAGAAGTCAAAAGTCCATTAGCAGAAGTTCAAAAGTCACAGTAGGAAAATACCACCGTGAGAGAGCTTTTGAGTTCCTCAGAATTCTTCTTCAAGCTGATTCTTCAAGCTGATTCTTAAGCAAAATCACAAAGAGGAAGTGGAGAAGCCCCCCTCCAATTGCTCCTATTGCAGCTCCTTATAAGGTCCAACAAAGGTTCACATAGTCAAAGCGATGGTTTTCCCAGTAGCAATGTATGGCTGTGAGAGCTGGACCATAAGAAAGGCAGAGCGCCGAAGAACAGATGCTTTCGAATTATGGTGCTGCAGAAGACTCTTGAGAGTCCCCTGGACTGCAAGGAGATCCAATCGGTCAATCCTCCAGGAAGTCAAGCCTGATTGCTCCCTGGAAGGACAAATCCTGAAGCTGAAGCTCAAGTACTTTGGCCACCTCATGAGAAGAGAGGACTCTTTAGAAAAGACCCTCATGCTGGGAAAGATGGAAGGCAAAAGGAGAAGGGGGCGGCAGAGGAAGAGATGGTTAGATAGTGTCACCGAAGCCATGAACATGGAATTGGGCGAACTCCGGAAGCTAGTGGAGGACAGGGAGGCCTGGCGTGCTGTGGTCCAGGGGGGTCGTGGAGAGTCGGACACGACTTAGCGACTGAACAACAACAACAATAAGGTGAACACTCAGCAGCCAACCTGGGTTTGCCTCTGTACAATGTGCAATGTAACCTGGAAATGTGCAATCAATGCTATTTTTATGACTGGAACTATGTGATATGGAAGCCTTCCTCAGGGAGATGAATGTGTGGTGTATGTGGGGGGGGGGGATGGGAAAAGCACAACAGCAAACCCTAGGCTAGTGTGCTCCCAAAGGCACAACCCTTATGCACATAACATTTATCTGATAGGCCAACGGGTCCCAACATGCTGTAAGTGTTGGTGGGGATGGAGACTGTGGCTTGGGAGGGTGCCTGACAGCGCCACAGTGATCATGGTGCTGCAGGCACCCTGAGGGTTCTGACCTCATTGGCGGGGGTATGCTGTGTTCTGGCAAGTTCTGGGTGGACTACAGCCCCCTCTGCGAGTCTCCCAAATGAGGTAAAAAGACCCATTTTGCGCATGCAAAGCACTTCCTCTTTTTGCCTGTAAACAGGAAGTGCTTTGCGTTCACAAAACGGGGCTTTTTACCTCATCCGGGAGGCTCACAGAGGGGGGTTGCAGGCCTCCCAGAACTTGCTAGAGGTAAGAACCCCTGGGGTGCCTGCAGCGCTACAGTTGTTGAGGCGCTGTCAGTCACTATTCCTGGGCCACTCCCCTTAAGGGGGAATGGCTCAGAAACATTTCCTAATGGGGGGTCACGACGCCCAGGTTGGGAAACACTGGCATAGGCAAATGCACACATTCTCTCTGTGATTGGAAATGCAAGTCTTGTGCTTGCTTGGAAGATCTTCCTCTTACCCAACCATTAGTCCTGGCTTTTTAAATCTCAGATATTCATCAGGAATTTGTCGTGCTTGCTTGAATGGTGAGGGAAAAGCAGACTTCAGTTGTTTGTTTTTAGGTTTTATCCTGTAGGCCACTTGTTTTCAAACTTTTCAAACAAGACCCACTTTTTAGAATGGCACTCATGTGGGGACCCACCGGAAGTGATGTCATTAACCTGGAAATGATGTTGTAGCAGGAAGTGACATCATCAAGCAGGGAGTGCTGTCATTGTAACATCATAAAATGACACTCCTGAAATGCAAATTGGCATTCTTGGATTGCAGCAATTGTACAACCATGCAACATCCCTGACAGAAAGCAAGATGAGGACAAAATATTGTGTTAAAGCACTGAACTAAAAACAAATTTTTTTACAACGCCTCACTTGAAAATTCAAACTGTCAACACGCACAAAAGGAATATAAGAAGAGTAAGGGCTGCAGATTCCAAGATGGTTGCTCCCAGCTTTCTGCGACCCACCAAGGGGGTCCCAACCCACAGTTTGAATAACACTGCAGTAGGCCACTTGGAGAATGTGTTTATAGGGATGGGTAGAGTATATCATTAAAATACTAGTTGGCTTCTTGATGACAGCCTTGTAAGGCTGCTTGATATTGTATATGCATTTGCTGACAGAGGACCAATGCTAAGAGAGAGTAACTTGCCTCTGCTATTTGAGTCCAGGGCGGGAAGACGAGAGACACTTGCATTTGAACTGGAGACTTCCTGGTTCACAACTTAGAATGCACTCACTTTCAGATGGTCAGACCTGAGATTCTACTTCCATAGTCGCAGCTGTGTTAGTCTAATGAGCAGAAACAACGTGTCTTGAAGTACCTTTAAAAGCTAATGGATATATTGTGGCATAAACATTCCCGGATTTCTGCCCACTTAATCTTGTTTTGGTTTAGGATTGGAGTCTTCCTGTTCACACTTGTTTGGAGGTAAGCTCTATTGAACACAATGGGAGTTGTTTCCAAATAAACATCCACGGATTGTTGCTGTGCAGTCCTGTCACCATTTTCTTAGTGCCATAGTCCTGTTACACTTACTCCACTTACACATAGTCCACTGACTCTCAGGTAGGTGTGCAGAAGTTTTCTTAGTAGTGACCCAAGACAACGTAAGAACATAAGAAGAGCCCTGCTGGATCAGGCCAAAGGCCCATCTAGTCCAGCTTCCTGTATCTTGCAGTGGCCGTCAGATGCCTCAGTACAGGGAGCACACGAGACAACAAGATGCCTGCATTCTGTTGCCACTCCCTTCACCTGACATTCTGAAGTAGCCTACTTCTAACGTAAGGAGGTTGTACCACCGATCATGGCCTATACCCCTGCTAACTGGACAAGAGGCACTTTTTCCAGTGGTGTTCCTCTTATATTTAGCATGGGGAGAGTAACTGTCCCTCTTCACCCCTGCGCAGTCTTTCTAGTGGCTGTTGCTGGCGGTCTGCCTTTTTTTAGATTGTGAGCCCTTTTGGGACAGGGAGCCATTTAACTTTATTATTACTATTTGCCTGTAAACCGCTTTGTGAACTTCGTGTTGAAAAGCGGTATATAAGTGCCTGTTGATTGATTGATGATTGATTGATAGCCCACGATGGACTTTTCCTCCAGAAATCTGTCCAGTCCCCTTTTGAAGGCATCTAAGCTAGGTGTTATCACCACCTCCTGTGGCAAGGAGTTCCACAGATTAATTACCCACTGGGTTAACGTATGCAGTCCCGTTTGAGCGTGATGTTGACAGGAGTCACCGGAGCCCTTATTGATTTGTGTTTTGCAGTGTGTGTCCTCCCCTCCATTTCCTGCAAATGTCATCTGGATTTAAAACCTCAATTGGCTGGCAGTGCACGTTTTGAGTTTTTGTTCTCCCTTCAGAAGTTGCTGCCTTCTGCTTTAAATATAAATATAGCCTAGTGAATCAGAAAGAAGAGACACGGTGCATTTTGTGGCCGCCTTTACTTGTGTGCTCCTTGCATCCTTTATGTGGCGATTTTGTTCTGTCTCAAAATGGAAAACCTACTGAGACGAGGTTATTTTTCCTGCGCAGAGTAATTACATGCTAGGTTGCCGCTCCTTGGCTTTTGCCACATGCTTTCCCGCCCCCTTCGCCTTGTATCTCTCGTCTGGCGTGCTGTGCTTGGAAGGACGAGGCAGCCAAGGATAATGTTGCCGGGCTGAGCAGCACAGAGCACCCTGTGATTAGCGAAATAATTTTTGCACAGTGTGTAAATCCACCCGCGGTTGGACGTGCGTTTTCTTTTTTTGGCGTGGCAGCAGAAATGCACATTGCAGTCTCCTCCTGAGGGGTTGCAGTTGGTTGCTGCTGTTCCCTTTTATTTATTTTTTCCCCCCTTGGAAACCTGGCTCTGGTTGTAAAAGTGTGTTGTTTGGCCTCCAGGGATCACTTTTGGGTTTTCCCGTAATCACTGCGGACACCAGAGCAGTTGGCAAGATTGTACAAAACGGCTCAATTGCCACTGCGTTGGACCAATGTTTCTCTTCTCTCTCATTCCACCCTTTGAACTACAGAGGTTTGGGTTTGTCTGGGCGAGCCAGGAGGAACTTGGGTGGTTGTATACCTGGCAAGTTGTTCTCCATCTTGGGGTCCTGGAGTGAAGCAGGGAAGAGGTTTGGCTTTGCTCTCCGTGGAAGGCAGGATTTATACCTGGCCTGGCCAGTCCAAAAGCCTCATCCTGCCTGCCAGTCACAGGGACCGACGGCCCCATCCCTTATGTGCTACTTCCCTCTTTTGAAGTGCTTCACGAACCGGGATCCACATAGCCCAAAGGCTGCCTCTCCCTTTACAAACAGGGGACATCCTTTAAAGCTAAGTGTTAGAAGAGTTAGAACAAAAGAAAATATTTCTTTACCCAGCATGTAATTACATATTTCATGCTGGGTAAATATTTCTTTACCCAGCATGTGGAACTCCTTGCCACAAGATATGGGGATTGTGCTACAGGTAGATGATCCTTTATCTGGACATCCCAAATCCAGGCTATTCTGAAATCAAGACTTTATAGCAGTGGTTCCCAAACTGTGGGTTGGGACCCACCAGTGGGTCGCAAACCAATTTCAGATGAGTCGCGAAGCACCTGGAACAGCCTTATTGAAAATATGGGAAAATGGGATGCTGGAAAGGGGGAGAGCTGTGTAGTTATTTTGCTTGTGTAAGGGTTGTAAATAGGCTTTTTATCATTCCCAACCTGTGGGTCGGGACCTGTCAGTGGGTCATGAGCCAATTTCAGGGTGGTCGTAAAGCACCTAGATCAGCCATATTGAAAATTTGGGAAGATGGGATGCTGGAAAGGGTGAGCTGCTGTGTGATAGTTTTGCTTGTGTCAGGGTTGTAAATAGGCCTTTTTTCTTTGAGATTCACTTTGCTGTTGGAAAATGGCTGAGAAATAACCCCACCTATTGCTGCCTTCTCAGGAAAGCAGCAGACTCTGGCAGCCCAATGACGCCACTTCTGGCCATGATATCACTTCCAGTGGGTCCTGGACAGACTGTCATTTTAAAAAGTGGGTCCCGGGGCTAAAATGTTTGAGATCCACTGTTTTATAGTGTTATTGTGATTTTATTTTGCAAGCTGCTCTGAGCTGTAGAAAAAACAACATGATTTTTGACATGACAACATGACAACAATTGTCCCTCTTCACCCCAGCACAGTGTCTTTCTCGTGGCTGTTGCTGGTGGTGTCCTCCATTCTTTTAGATTGTGAGCCCTTTTGGGACAGGGAGCCATTTAACTTTAATGTTATTTGCCTGTAAACCACTTTGTGAACTTTGTGTTGAAAAGCGATACATAAATACTAGTGATTGATGGATGGATGGATTTTTTTTTTTAAAGTGTAAAATCAAAGGTGGCTGCTGCTTTTCTGTTGAGGTGCTGCCTCGACTGTCACTGTAGTTTTATGGTAAGCATCATCTTGGCAGGGCCTTGGAGGCTTTGTTTCACTTTTGCAAAACAAAGGCAAATGGCCTCAGGCCTTCCTGAAGGGCTTACGCGGGCTTCCTGTGCATGGGAATACATGCTCACTTTTGCCCTTCGGGTAGGATCATGTGCAGTGAAATGATGGGAGGCTGTGCAGAGTACTCTGGTTTGCTTTCTGGGTGAGGCTGCCAGGGAGAGATTTGTGCAGGCATTACTGCAGTAGCTTTTGTAAGGGCAAAGCCCAAGGATGCATAGCAGAGACTCCACTGACTAGAATGTTTCTGGCCAAACGACATAGGCTACATAGAAAACTGCTTTCTCCTGAGTCACAATCTTGGTCCTTCAAATTCAATATTGTCAGCACTAACCGGGTCTTTATTCCATGATTTACATTTGTGTTTAATAAAGTTAAACCCCAGCCTCAATCTGGTGTCTTCCTTGAGGGTGGTGCAAGGGTAATAGGGTATCTTAGAATGCCAGATGCAGGGGGGTGTCAGCGAGTTAGAAGTATCTGGTTGTCTTGTGTGTTCCTTCAGGCATCTGGTGGGCCACTGTGAGATACAGGAAGCTGGATTAGATTGGCTGATCCAGCAAGGCTTTTCTTATGTTCTTATTAGTCCTTCCTGCAGATGCCAGGAATTGAGCCGGGAGCATTGTGCATGCACAGTACATGTTCCACCATTGAGCTGCAGCCCTTCCCTAAATGTTATCCTCTTGGCCAGTTGTCATAACTGGGCATGTTGAGAGGTGGTGTAGTGTGAGAGCCAGTACTAACTAGGAAGATCTGGTTTCATATCCCTGTTCAACCCTTGTGGCTGACTCAAGGCTACCCAGTAAAGCTCTATGGCCGAGCCCAGTGGTCCTCAACCCCCTTTTTTTTTCATTCCTGTAAATTGCTGCAACCCCACAATTGGGGCTTCACGACCCCATTGGGGTCCTGATTCTGAGGCTGAAGAACATTGGCCTAGTCTAACTCACTTTCCAGTCATGTTGTGAGGCTGAAATGGAAGGAGAGGTTGTTGTTGTTCAGTCGCTAAGTCGTGTCCGACTCTTCGCGACCCCCTGGACCACAGCACGCCAGGCCTCCCTGTCCTCCACTAGCTTCCTGAGTTCGCCCAATTTCATGTTCATTGCTTCAGTGACACTCTCTAACCATCTCATCCATCTCATCCTCTGAAGGAGAGGAGAGCCATATTAATTACCCTAAATTCCTTGGAGGAAGAGTGGGAGAAAATGTGAAGCATATTTTTATACTGTGGTCTAGTTCAGCGGTTCTCGAAACTCTCAGGGAGAGTCTAGACCACTGTAACTGTGTGCAGGGGAGGGTGGAAGGCAGTGACACAATCTCCAGGATCGCATCGCTGGCAGGGGCAACAGGGGCTGCAATCTACTTACCATTCTCAGCGCGGGTTCCGGGGAGTGAGGGTGCATGAAGCCCTGTGATGGCCTCTGCAGGGCTCCCCAAATATCGTAATAATAATTAAAAAAGCCAATCATAATCCGCTTCTGGTTTCACCCCAATTTGAAAACCTCTGGTCTAGATCTTTCTAAAAGAAAACTTTTTGGGAATAGCGCCTCTGCGCGTGTTCAAGAGGATAAGAACATAAGAAAAGCCTTGTTGGATCAGGCCAAGGTCCCACCTAGTCCAGCTTCCTGTATCTCACATTGGCCCACCAGGTGCCTCAGGGAGCACACGAGACAACAAAATGCCTGCATCCTGTTGCCACTCCCTTGTATCTGGCATTCTGAGGTAAAGTTCTGAGGTAAGTATGAGGTAAATAAAACAGAATTTTCTATCTTGTCGGTGGGGAGGAAGCTATAATAACTTGCATCGCAATCTGGGCCTTCAGAATATAAGAAGAGCCCCCCCCCCCAGATCAGTCCAAGGCCCATCTAGTCCAGCTTCCTGTATCTCATGGTGGCCCACCAGATGCCTCAGGGAGCACACAAGACAACGAGATTCCTGCATCTCGTTACTTCTCCCCTGCATCTGACATTCTGAGGTAGCCTATTACCCTTTGCACCACCCCCAAGGAAGACACCAGACTGAGGTTGGGGTTTAACTTTATTAAACACAAGTGTTAATCATGAAACCTACTGAACACTTGCCCCTCCCCCGCCAGTCTGGGGTAGGCCAAAAAACCTTTTTTTTTGGAGAGGGGAAGAAAGATTTTTGTTTCTTTTTGGGCTGGTGGGGGGAAAGAAGGGATGAGGCACTTTGGGCATGGTCTGAAGTGCCAGAATTTTTGAAAGGGGAAAAAGTGGAAACTCTGGGTATGTGCTTCTTTCAGGAGGGGTTGAGTTCCAGACCCCACTATCCATGAAACTCACTTGGGGTAGAATTTCAACAAATCCCCTTCTCTCATGCAAGCCTCCCTTGTTGGAATAAGTCCATGTTTGCTATCCAGAGCTTCTTGGACGAGTATGGGATACCGACGTTATAAATATATATGTTTCTTTTTGGGCTGGGGGGGGGGAAGAAGGGATTGTCTTCATCAAACTGAGTTAAATTGGAATCCTTGTGCTTTAGATTTGGATGCCTGTGTTTGGTGAGAGGATATTCTGCTCCCGGTGATAATCAGTCCTGCCATTGTAAAGCCAATGTTTTGTTTCAGGTTTTAATCTTTGTTCACATGGAAAAGTTTGACAATGGGAGTTCCAGCAAAGCATGATTTCTTGTCTTTGGAAACATAAAACCGGGTGGCTTAAAATAGTTTTTGTGATCTCCAAGAGAATTAGAGAAGAGCTTCCAAAAGAGGACTGACAAAGGTTGAAGCCGGCAAACAGTGGTTCAATGGTCAAAAAGCTTTTGTCTGAAAGCACACCTGATAACCATTTGGCACGTGCAGTGAGGTGGGAACTCTCCAGATAGCCCTTGGCTCTGATCTCCGAGGTCAAAAGTTCTTCAATTAGTTGACAAAGGAATTGCAAATTGGTCAGAATTGCCAGCTGACATGGCCGGCTGTTGAATTGACTTATTTTTATTACTTAGATTGCTCCCGTACTGTGCCACTAGCCTCTAAAGACCAAACAGGGACTTGCAACCACATCATTAGCCTTGGCATTCCTACCCCACTGACCCTCCTGGATCAGAGGTCACACATACATGGGGGACACACAGGATGGGGGTGGGGGGGCTGGTATGAGCCAGGACTAGGAGGAACAGGGGGCATTAATCCTGCTTCTTACCATAGTCTGGATTTGCCACCCCTTGCGCACTGTTTGCCCAGGAAAATTTTTTCCAATCAGTTCTTTCCCCTGCCCTTTAGAGGGACAAAAAGCAAGCATGGATTTGGAGCGCAGTCCCATCGCACTGGAACCGCAAGGCCTGCAGTCCTGCTCTGTATCTAGCGCAAGTTGGGAGCGCTCAGGAGCCTCCACAGGGCAAGGGCACATTTGCGCCTTTGCCCCAGGGTAGTCTTCAGCCTCCCCTATGTGCTCCTTGGATCTGTACAGCAGGCACAGGGCCAAGGATGCCACGGGGCCCGAATCGGGGCCACGTGACCTGGGGGCTGAAGCTTTGTTGTTGTTGTTGTTGTTGTTGTTGTTCAGTCGCTAAGTCGTGTCCGACTCTTTGCGACCCCATGGACCACAGCACGCCAGGCCTCCCTGTCCTCCACTAGCTTCTGGAGTTATTGTTCTTTGCAGCATCGCACTTTCACTTTCACATTAGGCTGAAGCTTGGATGCAGCCTAATGCCACATCCTGGGCCAGCACACCTTTTAGTTCCGCCTAGTTCCTCCCTCTTTCCCTCCTCCCCCCCCGCCTAGAACTGCTCTTGTTCCAGAACTGCTCTTATGCCGTCGGCCCATGTCATGTCAGTGCTGCTGCTGTTGGGCCGACACAGGCAGCTAGCCCCTTCCCAAAGAGGATTCAGGATTGTGCTCTGAGTCTACCTTTGGGAAGCTGGTCTCAGCCCAGAGAATTGTAAACTAATTTGGACATCCTATACACAAAAATGAAGATAAAAGGATTTGGCCTGGGTCCTTGCCTTGTCACACGAATCCCAGTATGATTAACTATCACCCTGTAGTAGGCCTACTGTTGGGGGAACAGAAGACAGAGCTGTGTATTTTCCGCCACAGACCTTTCTCTGCTTTTGCTCTGTGACATGCAAGAGCCAACTCCCTCTAGTCTACCCTGGACAATTGATGGGCCTCTTATTAATTGTAGAAAAGCCACATTTAATGGCATTGTGTGCTTCTTCCTGCCATCTTTAGGATGCCTGTGCACCATCAGACTTACAGCGCAATCCTAATCTGGAGTTAGGTCGGTACAGGCCGGCAACGTTTGGCTGGCACAAGGGCCACCGTTAATCGTGTTTGGACCACTGTTGGAGTCGGGGGGGGGGTGACGCACATCTGTGTGCTGCCGTCTCTGACTCAAGAGTGTTCCCAACATATTTTACGGCGTCCCTTATGGCAGCCAAACTTTGCTGGCCTAACTTGTGTTGGCTTAACTCCAGGTTAGAAGTGCGCTCTTAGTATGAGGACTAATCAGGGAGAGAAAATAGCTTTGTGCTTGAAATGCATGCTTTTTGGGGGGGGGGCGCTGGCTGAAATAAATGTGTGTATCTTTGGCTGGGTTTCCCTTTCTGTTTGCAGAAATGGTTCATGGGCAAGAGATGCCCTTCTTCACTGTTATCTCTGTGCGCTGGCATACCTGTTTGTTGTGTGAACATAATGCTCTGACCCTGCCATAACTATTTAATCCTTCGTGAGTGATGCTAACATCAATATAAAGACGGTCCCCCCCCCCGTAGGAAGTGAGCTATTCCCTGTGAACAGTTGGAAAAGCCTTCTCTGTGTCTCCTGCACAGGTTGAGCTGTGGTTGAGCTAACCCTCTCCATAGCAGCACCAGCAGTGATATCATTCAGGGGGAACGGACCAGAACGGGCATTCCGGATCCTATCGGTCTCCGTGGCTGGTTCCGGGTTCCCGACAAGTGCCAATCAAAAGTGAGTTCCTGCTCCTAAATCATTTGAATGACACCACTGAGCACCAGCATTGTGGAACATTTGGGAAGGGCTTATGGAAAGGCAGTTATCTTCAGTTGAGATCAAGGTGGAGTGATTCACTCCACTATAAACAGGACTGAAGCCCTGTCAGATGTCAGATCTAGCAATGCATGTAACATTCAGGGCCCGGCAGGATTGTCCTAGATATCAGACTATCTAGAAATATGATGCTGTTGCTCCGGTATTTTGAAATATTAATTTCATCAGTGGTGTTCAAACCAAGTCCTGTGTCCTCTAAAAGATTAATATATGTACTGTGGTTAAAGTTGTGTCAGTCCAAACCCACTTAGGGCACAATCCTAACCTGGAGTTAGACCAGCACAGTTAGACCAGCAAAGTTTGGCTGGCACACCATAAAGCGCATTTGGACCACTCTCTGAGTCAGGGAGGATGGCGCACAACTGTGTGCTGGCCTCTCTGACTCATAGAGTGGTCCAGACAAACTTTACTGTGTCCTTTGTGTCAGTCAGACTTTGCTGGCCTAACTGTGCGAGCCTAACTCCAGGTTAGGATTGTGCCCTTGTGCCCTAAAGTATGCAGAAAGTGGACTCCTACGTTGATAGGCATGGATCTGGCCTGTTCCGCTTATGACCCACCAAGCCAGATGCAACCCAGCATCAGCGTATAGTGATCCACTTGGGACTGTAAAAGCAGGAAGAGGGGGTGCCAATCATGTTGGGGCATTGCATCCACCTGTGGGCTTCATTTCTGTTTGGTAGTAATCACAAGTGATGCAACTCTGGGTATTGAAGGGGATGGGAAAAAAGTTTGCTGAACCTCTAGTGGAGTGCAATATATGGGCTGCTGGCATAATAAGCTAGTTCAGTAGTTCCCAAACTAAACTGCGGATTAGGACCTACCCGCGGGTTGCGAGCCAATTTCAGGTGGGTTGCAAAGTATCTTATAGCGGCCATATTGAAATTAGGGGAAGATGTTATGCTGGAAAGGGGGTGGGGTTTGTGATTGCTTGGCTGTGTCAAGATTGCAAATATGTTTTGCTATTGGAAAATGTTGGATAAATAACTCAAATTATTGTTGTATTCTTAGGAAAGCAGCAGGCTCTGGTGTCACAGTGACGGCACTTCTGGCCATAATACCATTTCTGGTGGGTTGCAGACAGACTGCACTCTAAAAAGTGGGTCCCTGAACCTGAAAAGTTTGAGAACCACTGAACTAGTGTAGTGGTTAGAGTGGGGTTTACATCTGGAAAGCTCAAGGATGATGCTTTCTAGGTGAACTTGGCTATCTTATAGGGTGTGTGTGTGTGTGTATGTGTGTGTGTGTGTGTGTGTGAGAAAAAGAGAGAAGAACCTTATACTTAACTTGAGCAAGTTGGAGACAGAAGGAATAAAAATAACTAAAACCCTAGTGGAGGTTTTTTAAATATTTTTTTAGGATCCACTGGCTGTTTAAATTACAATTTTAATTATCTCTATTACTGTTTTAACTGTTTTTAATGGTCAAATATTGTGTTTTTATTATATTTTAAATGTTGTAAGCTGCCGTGGGTGCCTTTGGGCAGAAAGGTGGGTATAAAACAAATCACATCACATCACATCACATCACATCACATCACATCAAATAAATAAATAAATAAATAAATAAATAAATAAATAAATAATGTTTTGTACTACTGAATAAATTACACTCAAAAAGCCAAGAAACCACCACAATAGTGGTCCATGGGCCCCGGATTTCTGCCCAGTGCAAATGAAGAAAGGATCCAGTATGCAGAGTGGGTGTTGCCCTTCTCCACCTAACAGCCAGTGCTAATTAAATTAGGCTGGCCACAAAGGTAGCATTAACACCTGAAGTGGGACAATTGCTTAGCAAGAGAATTGATAGGTGAGAATCACTCCCAAAGCTGTCTTTGAATGGAGATTCTGCCTGGGAATGTGTAGACTTGTGAGGAAAGATCTGGCTGAGATTATATGTTGATGATTCTCCTGTTGATGATTATCTTTTCCTTTTTAGTGCCTGGCTGTTATGTGTCAGGTTTTTAGGTTTTACTGATGGATTTTTTAATATGTTGTAAGCTATCCTGAAGGCCTTTTCATGGTTTTTTTTTTTTTTTTAAAGCAGAATGGAAATTCTTGTGCTATGCCCAGAAGCATTCAGCTGGCCACTGTGGGAAAAGGAATGCTTGGACTCTTAGACCCTGGGGCTGTTCTAGCTGAGCACTTACTTTCATGGAATAAAACTAGCCTGGAATTTGGACTTGCACGTCCATCAGATTTGCTTAAGAATTTTAACTCCCATCTTCCCTGGGAAGGAATATTCCTTTGATGCCTTCTGTGTAGAGTGGGGTCAGTGTCAAAACATCACAGGAGAGGGGAATGCTGGTTTGTGAATGTTTTTAATGCACATCCGGTTTCCGTTGCTTTTATTTTCTTGTGCAGTGGTTGACCTTTTGGCCCAGTGGCTGTCTGGTTGACTGGCAATGACATACTTTGTCGCATTGTAGGATGGACTGGTGAATTCAGAGCATGCTTTGGGGTTGTGTTGGCCCTTTAAAAATATTGTCCAAGTGGGTTGGACTAGATGACCTTGTAGGTCCCAATTGTATGACAGTGGTTCTGGTTCCTAAACCTTTTAGCACTGGGACACACCCAGCGATGGGATCTACAAATGAACAAGGGGAACGCTGGGCGGGACGTAGGCGGGACTTCCGCGGCTGCCCTGGCCTCGGGGGGGGCTCCTGCTCGCTGCGGGGGACAGCTGAGGGTTGTGGCGGGTGCCTGGGCGAGCAGCGGGGGGGGTGCTAACCGGGAGCAGCCCCCCCTGAGGCCAGGACAGCTGCGGAATGCTACGGACGGGCAGCCAATCACGTGGAAGCCCCGCGTAAGTCCCGCCCAGCGTTCCCCTTGTTTATTTGTAGATCCCATCACTGGACACACATAAAAAAGGCGCTTCACTTTACCAGCTGCTCAAGCCTCTGTGGCTATAATGGGGATTGGGCAGCAGTACTCCACTCCCGCAGCACATCAAGTGTTAAATTGATGCACACAGCCATATGTACCCTGTCAGTTTCACAAACCACTAGAAATTGGGGTGTGACCCACAGGTGGGCCAGGTACCTACAGTTTGGGAACAGCTGTTCTATCATATGGGGAGGGAGCTGATGGTGTGGTTCATTGCAGGGCTGAGTTCATTTATAGTTACTGGTGAGCTGGTTGGGGCAGGGTGGTGGTGTTGTAAGCTAGAAATAGCATATTAAGAGCTGCATGCCCCACTTTTACCCTTCTCCTGTAAGCCCCTGCCTGACTGGTATAAGGCTACTTCCTACGTAACCTGTTTCCTGGGTTCAAATTCTCGCTGGACCCTAAGATTTAATGAGTAACGGTGAACCTGTTACTGTCCCTTAGACCAGCCAACTCCCTGGGTGCCCTGGGGGGACATAAGAGGCGGGCAGCGATAGTGCCATCCTGAGTTCCTTGAAGGAAAAGCAGTACAGGCAGATTAACAGGTAGATCCAGACATCTGAAATCCAGAAGGTCTTTTGCTCATTCCCACAGGCTATAAGCTACATTTTTTGTTCTGTGGTGTTTGCCTATATATACAGTACATTGTTGAAAAAGAGACCAGCAGACACCCAAATGGGTAACAGTGAAAAGAGCAAGAGGAAGCATTTCTTATTATATTTATGCAATTTTTCTGAAACCCCAGACACCTTTCCGTTCCAAGCAGTCCAGATAAGGGATACTCAACCTGTAGTATGCCGAGCTAGATGAGAAATCTTCTCTATCTGCAAGGAACCTGTTTGTCTGTTGGGCCTCACCAATCAGAGGTGGCTGTTGAGTACCAGTGTGGAGTTCAGCATCTCAAAAGAATGATTTTTCACAATCCTTTAATTAGAAATTGCTGTATCATGTGCTTAATGGCACCATGCACCCCCTGCACCAGTTTTGCTCTCCCAGAAGTAAGCTGTGATGCATTGCAATATGATGACAGGATTAGAAACAGTTTGCTAATGGCAGGGGGGGGGGGGGGGCAAGGGAGATGGCTGTTTAAGGAGGAATTGCTTTTCCCCCTCATTTTCTTCCTCGAAAGTCTGTTTATGAGCATGAATTAAAGATGGTTCCAGACAAAACATCTTTCCATTAATCATGAGTATCGTAATTCTGCTAAATGATGCTCATGCACAGGCAGCAATGTTTAATAATGTAAAAGTGCCATGAATAATGTATACTCTCGCCTAGAAGTATAGAGAGCTGTTTCTTTCCGAGGAAAGGCCATTTACAGGAAACCCAACAAACTGAGACCACCTCCTTGAAGTCAGGCCTGGGCACAGCCACTCGCCTGATTTTTGACTGCGCACAGGAATCCTGGGCAGGTGCTCAGCTGGTAAATCAAGATTGTATTTTTTTCCCCTCCTGATTCAGCTGTCAGGGTACAGGTGCACTTGGTGGGACTGCTGGGAATAGGGGTTTGTTTGTTTTTGCAGCATATCTAAAAGGGTATTACGGAACTGGTGACTGTGCAGAAACGAGCAATCAAAGCGAAGTGAGGGCCAGAGCGCTTTCCTTACTATGAGAGACTACGACATTTGGGGCTTTTTTCATGTAGAATAGTGGTCTTCAGCATTTTTCGTGCCATGACCCCCAATAAATAAGGGCCCAATCCTGTACACGATAGTGCTGGTGGTCAGGGCTGACTGCCAGGGCTGGACTTGTGCCAGTAGGCGCTAGACTCTGGACTCCATCCAGCGCTAGGTTACACTCAGTGGTGTCATCTAAATGATTTAAGAACAGGTACTCACTTTTGATTGGCACGTGTCGGGACCCGCCCACCAGAAGTGACGTCATAAGCCGGAAGTGAGGTCGTGGCAGGAAGTGACATGAAAAAAGCCCTTTATGAGGCCTCAGACAATTTTAAACTGACCCAACAGTTGCAACAGTATTCTACAGCACCCCCCAGAACATGTTAAGGAGGCCTGGCATCATGTTAAAGTGACCCAACAGTTCCAAAACCCCAGAGCAGCTCATTTTTCAGTGGCAAGGCAAGGCAAGGCTCCGCTCGCTGCCTGCCTGCCTGCCTGGCTCTGAGGACATGCAGGCAACTCAAACGTGCAGGAAATTCAAGCGTTGCAGGGGGCGGAGTTGACGAGTGGGCGGGCGATTGGGCGGGGCCAGCCGTAATCCTAGGAACTGGTACTCGCGTACCCCCACGTACCCCCTGCATGACATCATTGGTTACACTGCCAGCGGCACTGTTTGGGGAGAGTGGTGTGGGGCGGGGGGAACGGCGCCCCACTGGGGTTGGCCTCCATTGCTGGATGGTATCCTCTGTGCTCCATGTTGGGGTGCAGCCCCACACAAGGTCCCTCACCAGCCTATTTTGCTGCACTGGCAAAATAGCTGCTGCAGACTTCAGGAGGCCCATTGGCAGTCCAGCACCCTTACCCAGGGGAAAATGATGCATGTCCCCTTCTGAGGTGCTTCCTACTGCTGCTGCTGTGCCCATAAAATGCAATGGTGACTGTTTTGCTACCGCTGCTCCTAAGGGGGCCTGTCAGTTTTGGATTGAGCTGTAAGTAAGAGACTGGGGACCCACTGTTGATCTTGCCCCGTTTCGGGATCCTATCCGCCCATTCCCCACCCCCCGTTACACCCAGCACTGTTCTTATTAGAGTGTGCAGAAAAAGTGACCATGACACCTGGCACTAGTGAAAGCTCTTTTAGCACTATTGCTCAGAACGTGAGCAGGACCAGAGCACAATTTCCTGGTACCTGAAGGGGTACACCAGATGCCTCCCCCTTTCCCTGGTGGTGCTCCAGTCCAGTGGTCTTCAAACTTTTTCGTTCCCATAAGTTGCCACGATCCTACCGCTAAGGCTTTGTGATTCCATTGGGGTCACGACCCCAAGGTTGAAGAACACTGATTTAGAAAAAGGCAACTGGGGAGCGTAATGTGGAGGCTTATCTAACTTATGCATTGGGAGGAAGTGCATCGGGAGAGTTTTTTCTTTTCACTCGTAATACCAGTGGTCATCCCAGTGAAAGCAATTGGTAGGAGATATAGAAGAGACAAAAAGTACAGGTGTACCCCGCTATCCACGAATAACATGGATACTGGGATGCCTATTCAAAAGATAGGGGAGCATTAAAAAAAACTTTTTTTGCCTTGTTGCAGCTAAGCCACTAATTCTCCCCTATCTTTAAAAAGATGTCCCCAGTATCCACGGTTTCAGGTATCTACAGCGGGGTCCGGAACAAAACCCTAGCAGGTTACCGGGACATACCTGTCTTACCTCACATGGTTTATGATGATTAATGTACTTAAGTTGCTGCCAGAAGATGTAGTAATAACTTTGAAATAGGCCTGGGCAGATGACATAGAGGAAGGTGGATCTTTTAAGCAAATGATGCCTCTGTGGATACCTACCTACACCTGGATGACCTGCTTGGCTCCAACCAATTTGTGAATGAGAGGGAATTTCCCCCCACAGATTAGGTTGGTTAGTGATGCAAGAAATGGGTGTTGAATTCCCTGTAATTGTATGGCAGTGTTTATGTGGATGAGTCAACTGGCATTTGCTCCATCGGGAATTGCTTTCTGGAGTGCTTCTGCAGGTGCATTGCTTAGGCTGCCGAGCATACCTGGCGTTCAAAGCATATCACGCATACATCTGGGTAAGCCTGCCCTTTAAGGTAGGCCAGTATAATCTCCGTATTGCAGTGATAGTTTGCCAGGAAACAGAGCAGAGGTGGAACTTGGAACTTCCTGGCTCACAGCTTAGTATCTTAACTGCTGTGCTACACTAGCACTTGATTTCTAGAGTTATGAATGGATAGTCGGATCCGCCAGAGGTGAGTGGGGAAACCCATTAGCTTCTTGTTTCTTTCCAAATTGTAAGATTTTGACTCTGTTATTCTGGGCTGAACGATTAATTGGTCCAGTTTCATCAACCCAAATAATGACTGAATCAATCTTAAGAATATTAGAGCCATCATAACATAAACACAAGATATTAATTTAGCCCCAATTTAAGGTAATGAATCACCGGCTTATGAAGCTGTACTGAGGCTCTGAGATGCTTTATTACTTGTTCAATTAATTGACTAATTACGCCAAAAAAGAAACAGCGAGCAAATTAATCACTGTTTTAAATGGCTATTCCAGCTGTCACTGACGAACATTATTAATATAGCAGTTTGGCTATCCAATGTGTGCTCCACGTCTAACTCTTGGTCTCAGTGTTCCCTGTCCAAGCTAAGTGAAGGTTGTTTCCTTTTTACAAACTGAAGCTGGAAGCATTGCTTCCTCTTTATAGGTGTGCCCCAGTATCCCCTGATTAAGAGCGCAATCTGAACCTGGAGTTAGGCCAGCACAAGTTAGGCCAGCAAAGTTTGGCTGGCACAAGGGGCACTGTAAAGAATGTTTGGACCACTCTCAGAGTCAGAGAGGCCAGCGCACAGACGTGAGCCATCCTCCCTGACTCCGAGAGTGGTCCAAATGTGCTTCACAGTGACTCTTGTGCCGGCCAAACTTTGCTGGCCTAACTTGTGCTGGCCTAACTTTAGGTTAAAGGTAAAGGTTTCCCCACGACGGAATGGTCTAGTTGTGACCGACTCTAGGGGGCAGTGGTCATCTCTGTTTCTAAGCCTGTAGAGCCGACATTCGTCCAAGGACAAGCTTCCGTGGTCATGTGGCCAGCATTACTATATGCCGTAGCGCACGGAACGCCGTTTCCTTCCCACTGAAGTGGTACCTATTTATCTACTCGCATTTTTGCGTGCTTTCAGACTGCTAGGTTGGCAGGAGAACTTCAGGTTAGGGTTGCACTATCAGTATCCACGGTTTCAGTTATCCACGGATGTCATGGATACTGAGATGCCTATTGAAAAGATAGGGGAATATTAAACAAATCTTTTTTTACCTTATTGCAGCAAAACTACAGATGTTCCCCTATCTTCAAAAGGTGTCCCCAGTATCCACGGTGGGGTCTGGAATGGAACCCCAGCGGATGCCAGGGCATGCCTGTATTGGGTGGCCCCTTGGAAGATGGAGCAGATTTATTCTTAGTTGCTCTGGAGGATAAGACTTGACAATTGGGTTTAAACTACCACAAGGGAGAGTTTGATTGCATGATAGGAAGAACTTTCTGATGGTATAGGCCTGTCATTCCCAAACTGTGGGTCGGGACCCACCATTGGGTCGTGAGCCAATGTCAGGTGAGTTGCGAAACACCTAGAGCAGCCATACTGAAAATATGGGAAGATGGGACACTGGAAACAGGGAGAGGTTTGTGGTTGTTTGCTTGGGTCAAGGTTTTAACTAGGCGTTTTTCTTTCTAATTCACTTTGCTGTTGGAAAATGATTGAGAAACAACCCAACTTATTGGAAATGACTGAGAAACAACCCAACTTATTGCTGAAATCTCAGGAAAGCAGTAGGCTCTGGCATCACAATGACAGCACTTCCAGCCATGACTAGAGATGTAAACTTTCCAGAAATTTTGAAATTTTCCAGGCCTTCACATCTCTAGCCATGACATCACTTCTGGTGGGTCCAGGACAGATTGTCATTCTAAAAAGTGGCTTCTGATGCTAAGAGGTTTGAGAAGCACTGGTATTGGCTGCTGGGCAGTGGAATGGTAGATTCTCCATCATTGGAGGTCCTTAAGCAGAGGCTGGGTAGCTGTCTGTTGGAGAGGTTATAGTTGGCAGCTGCCTGTGTAGGCAGATGGTTGGGTTGAGTGATCTGGTAGTTCCTTCCAACTCTGATTCTATGAAGACATTCATTCTGGTAAAATCATAGAATCAGAGTTGAAAGGGACTGCCAGATCATTGAGCCCAACCCTCTGCCAATGAAATTGCTCAAGGGTCCACATTTTCTAAATGCTTGCCAAGCTTCTGTCTAAAGCCACCCACCTAATCTATGACATGTTGGCCTGACATCTAAGCAGTTGGGAATTAAGTGGGATGTGGCTTCTGAGACAACAAAACCTGCTTTATGTGCATTGCTTGCCTTCTTGGTCTCTCTTCTCTTCCAGGGAGCATTTGGCCCAGATGTGGGAATATACCATGTGACCTGGAAATAATTTCTGTGCATTGCAGTAACCGAGTAGTACCTACTCATGCCTGTAGAGCAGTGGTTCTCAAACTGTGGGTAAGGACCTGATTTTTTGGTGGCAAGAAAAATGTATTGAGCCAGCTGGACAGTGAAACTGAGCCACAGCATGTTTGTTCATGAGTAGTTGAACATACTTCAGCTCTTCTCAGAGGCCAGGGGAAGGGAACTGTTAGGCGTCATAAATGCCCTGATCTGATGAACACAGAGCTCAACTGATGATAGCGTAGAAGCAGCTTGCAGCTGTGAGGCTGGGAAAGGCTTCAAGGTCGCAGAGCTCCGGCAAGGAATCACTCAGGCAACAGAGATTAGGGTAGTAAGAACTTCTGTATTCTCAGAAGGAGGTTTCTTGCAGCAAAGAACAGCAAACAGGTACAGCAAAGCTCCTCCAACAGCAACACTTACATCTCCAGCAACAAACCACAGGTGTTTCTCATCTTGATTAAATAGTCCCCAGCATCCAGTCAGAGATCAGATGATCTCAACCCCAGGTTGAAGCTGAGTCAGAATGACTCAGCACTTTACTGCTGGTCTGCTACGCCTGAATGACTCAGCACTTTACCCCCTGAGTCGGCCTAGTGTTAGGCCTTTCCCCATTCAGGCCTGTAAATTTCTAGGGACTTACTTCAGTATCCCAACATCAACAAATGCTCCAGAAGGCAGCCCCCTCCCCATAGTGAAAAGGATAAAAGCAGAAGTTTGAGCAGCTGGTAAAACTGAAACTTTTTAAAATTAAGGGCACAATCGTAACCTGGAGCTAGGCCAGCACAGTGAAGCCAGCAAAGTTTGGCTGGCAAAGTTTGGCTTTGCTGGCCTCACTGTGCCGGCCTAGCTCCAGGTTAGGACCACTCTCGGAGTCAGGGAGAATGGTGCATGTCTATGTGCTGGCCTCTCTGACTCCAAGAGTGGTCCAGGCATACTTTACTGTGTCCCTTGTGCTGGCCAAATGCTGCTGGTCAAACTCCAGGATAGGATTGCGCTCTTAAGTCTCAAAACTTGTTGGGTCCTGAGTGTTTTTAAAAAGTGGGTCCCAGTGCTAAAATATTTGGGAACCTACACAAAGCAGTTCATTGAAGATTGTTCCTTGAAAATTGTTCATTGCTCCCTGATGGAGGATAGCTGGTCTCGTCTTTATTCTCGGCTCTGTGGAGAAAAATCCAATTTGGCTGAGCCAGGAAATGTTCTTCACATTTCCTGTAAATTAGCATCTGTGCCTGGCTTTCGATTGCCTTCCGTTGGCACTTTATTTCCCATGAAATAATTGCTAGCCCTCCCTGTTCTATTAATAGCCTTCTATTCATCTGATCATGATCTCACTTGCTTGAGAGGTTGGAGTATTTTGTGCGGGTGCTGATGGAGAAGAGGGGGGGGGAAAGCATGTGTTTGTGTTTGCCTTTTATGCTGGAGCCATGAAAGGTCAGTCACATGGATCCCACGGGTTTCCTAGTATTTTTGCGGCCAAGTGATGACTGACAGCCACATGACTGCTTGTTTGCGGATGGCTGACCAGGGCCCGGATTGGATGCAGGCTACAAGAGAAGCCTCTGTTTGTGTAAGTCAATTCCTGGCAGCTTCTTAACTGGATAGTGACTCTGTGAAATGGCAAAGCCAGCCTTCCGCTGTTGAAGAAAGCTTGAAAAGATTAGAGGCTGTATCCTGCTGGATCAGGGTTACGGCTGCTGAGAGTCCTAATCCAATTTTAAGAGTGAATCATAGGGAAAGAAAAGAGAGAGAGTGTGTATCTATCTGTGTGGACCTCTGAGTCATAATCCTAAATTGTACAGAGTACAGTTGTTTGCCTGTTGCTGACTAATGCAAAATGAACAATATGCTCTATCCTCAGTAAAACAAATATGCAGCCTTCTTGTTTTGGACTTCTGTTTCCTGCTCTTAGATCTAGCCATCCCCTCCCATCTGACCTGCGTTCCAACTTGGCCTGTCATTCTTTTTGGGAAATCTGTGTAGACAAGTTAGGGGAGGGTTGATGTGGGGATTGTAGATATAGTGATTATTGGCAGTTTGGGAGCAAAGTTGAAGTCATCCTTGCGTAATTGGGGGTGTAGCTATGTTTTGGAATACTGTGTCCAGTTCTTAAGAATTCTCCCTCTAAAAGGAAATTGTACAAGAGTCGCAGAAAGAGGGCGGTACTAAAGAAAAGGGGACACAAAACACGTCTGATGAGGAGCTCCTCCTCCTTGAACTCTGTAACGCTTGGGGTAATCCAAATAGGTGGATTGGTGAGAAATTCTAAGCAAACAAAAGAGTTTTGCTTCACACAATGGATGATAGATTTATGGAATTTGCTGGCATAAGACATGTTGATGGCTAGTAGCTCAGATGGCTTTAAAAGAGGATTAGGCAAATTCCCAGAGGATAAGTCTCTTCTGTTGGCAGCTGTCCATGTTAGGGGTCTCCAAGCTTTTCAGCATGTGGGCCAGATTCTATATGTTGCACATTTTTGCAGACCAGTTTTTTTTTAAATAAATGAACAAAGTTTAAGAGCGCAATCCTAAACTGAGTTAGGCCAGCATACACTAAACCAGCAAGGTTTGGCCAGCACAAGGGCCACTGTAAAGTATGTTTGGACCACTCTCGGAGACAGAGTGGCCAGCACACAGGCATAAGCCATCCTCCCTGACTCTGAGAGTGGTCCAAACATGCTTTATAGTGGCCCTTGTGCTGGCCAAACTTTGCTGGCGTAGTTTTTGCCGGCCTAACTCCAGTTTAGGATTGCGCTCTGAATGAATGGACAAGTTTTACTTGGATTTTGTTTTTTGTAATTAGCATGACGAGATTCAGAACAAATGAGAAATGTGACCGTACAAAGAAAGAATGCTTTGCTTAAATTGAGAAATAATATACTGGCATGCCCAGTATCCCAGGGGATAGGTTCCCCTGCCTCATAGATATCTGAAACTGTGAATAAGAGGGAATCTGTTGTATAGAGTTCTCCCCCCGCTCCCGCGCATGGCTTTTTTTAGTGACATAAAGGAAGATGATCCCCCTCCCCAATCCATAGATAATTGAAACTGTGGATTCAGGATCTGTGGATAAAGTGCCCCACCTGTATATTGAATAAAGATGTCAAACATTAGCAAAAAAAAAAAGTCGTGGGCCGGATAAAATCATGCTGGAGCCGGTTGTGGCCCCTGGGCTGTAGTTTGGAGGCCCCGGTCTATGGTAATGAAACAATGCCACCACCTTTAGAGCGTAACCCTAACCTGAAATTAGGCTGGTGCAGTTAGGCCAGCAAAGTTTGGCTGGCACAAGGGTCACCATAAAGAGTGTTTGGACCACTCCCAGAGTCAGGGAGGCCAGCACACAGACATGCGTCACCCTCCCTGACTCTCAGAGTGGTCCCATCATGCTCTGAATCCATAACGAAAACCAGTGATGGAAAGGGAATAGCAGCAGCAAATAAGGTTCCTGTTTTTCCAGGCTGTGTCTTTCATAAGAACATAAGAAGAGCCCTGCTGGATCAGGCCAAAGGCCCATCTAGTCCAGCTCCCTGTATTTCACAGCGGCCCACCAGGTGTCCCAGGGAGGCATGAGACAACAAGATGCTTGCATCCTGTTGCCACTCCCTTGCACCCGATACCAGTAGCCCACCACCTTTGTAAGGAGGTTGCACAATCCATCATTGCCTATAGCCCACGATGGACCTTTCCTCCAGATATCTGTCCAATCCCCTCTTGAAGGCATCAAGACCAGATGCCATCACCACCTCCTGTGGCAAGGAGTTCCACAGATTAACTACCCGCTGGGTAAAAAAGTACTTCCTTTTATCTGTTTTAACTCTCCCAACCCTCAGTTTTAGCAGATACCCCCTGGTTCTGGTGTTTTGAGAGAGGGAAAAGAACATCCCTCTATCTGCTCTTTCCTTTTCATGCATAATTTTGTATGTCTCAATCATGTCCCCCCTCAGGCGCCTTTTTTCTAGACTGAAGAGCCCCAAACGCTGCAGTCTTTCTTCATAAGGGAAGTGCCCCAGCCCCGTAATCATTTTCGTCACTCTCTTCTGCACCTTTTCCAGCTCCACTATGTCCTTTTTGAGATGCGGAGACCAGAACTGGACACAATATTCCAGGTGCGGCCTTACCATCGATTTGTACAATGGCATGATAATATTGGCTGTTTTGTTCTCAACCCCTTTTTTAATGACCCCAAGCATGGAATTGGCCTTCTTAATTGCTGCCGCACACTGAGCGCACATAGCTGAGTAGGCAGGCAGACATTCGACAGGGGAAGTCTTTTCCTGTAAATGCATCTGTGTACGGGGGGGTGGGGTGGGGGGGAGGCAGTGGGTGGGGGGAAGAAGCTTCATGCTTTTATGTTTAACAGAAGTGCTCAGAAAAGGTTTCCGAAGCTAGAGTGTGCAGTCTGGGTGTCAGGTCAAAAAAGCCCTGAGACAAAAGGAGTCTCTAGCATGAGGGGAAATAGTGTATTAGAGGAGCGATTTAGCAACTAACGCAATTGGGAACAATGCCGCAATTGGGAACAATGCCGCTGTTCTTTGTGTTTGCTGGAGACTCTAATCTTGTTACGGGAACTCTTGAGTTGCAGGCATGAGTTTCTTGGCTCGGAGCATGCATTGTTTTTGGCACAGAACCTGGGCAGTGCTATTTGTGTCAGTGGAATTTTCTTGGGTGAGAAGGCTGCAGCTGCAGAGACCATGGAGCTTTCTCTCTTTTTCTTTTTTAAAAAGAGAGAGAATAGGGAGTAGTGTATGTGTGTGTGTTATGAGCAATTAAGATGTTACATTGGACTCCGTGGTTCTTAACTTCTAAGTCAGGGGTTCGCAAACTGTAGGTTGGAACCCACCAGTGGGTCGCAAGCCAATTTCAGGTGGGTCATGAGACACCTAGAGTAGCCATGTTGAAAATATGGGAAGATGGGATGCTGGAAAGGGGGAGGGCTGTGTGGTTGTTTTGTTCCTGTCAAGGTTGTAAATAGGCTTTTCTCTTTCTGATTCACTTTGCTCTTGGAAAATGTCTGAGAAATAACCCATTTTACTGCTGTATTCTCTGGAATGCAGCAGGCTCTGGTGTCACAATGACGGCACTTACAGCCCTGACATTACTTTGGGTGATTCCCGGCGAAATGGTTATTCTAAAAAGTGGGCCCCAGTGCTAAAAAGTTTGAGAACCATTGTTGAAGAGGCCAGTTAATCTATTTAAACAATAGAGGCTAAAATCTTAATAGGTTGCTATTTAACATACTGTATAATTTTTTTAAAAAAGAAGAATTGATTAAAATTTCTGTAAGTACCAGACGGACACCAATTTGGAGCTAAGCAGATTTGCAGAGTGATTGGACTGGACTCTGCCTACATAGTTCTTGTTTAAGAGCAGGGCTGCAGGCAGATTGAGTTATAGAAACAGACAAAATGGAAAAAAGAGAGCAGAAAATCTAGAGGGCCTGAAATATCCAGAGTGTATTCGTGTGGGGCTAAGGCCATGGTGGTCTTTTCACAGCACATTCCCGGAGCAAAGTAGGAACGAAGCAACCACACATTGTCATGACCACACAATTGCAACTGTAAGCAAATAGTGAGATAATTGGGACCACGGCTGATGTGGGGCTTGAGCCCAGTATTTGCAGAGGCTTCTTGTCTGTCCATTGATAATGGAGAACAGGGCAGGAACAATGGAAACTTCCTAATAATAGCCTTCCTTCCTCCAGGTATTTTGCCCAATCTCCCATTCAGATTATTGTGGCTGTGGTTTTATTTATTTACAAGATAATGTTCTGCCTTTCTATCAAAGTGATCCAAAGGCAGCTTCTCAGAACAATTAATTCAAAAGCAGCTGAGTAACTCTTTGTCATCCTGCAGCTGACCGCAGAAGCCAGAATACGATTCCCTTCTGTTGTGCAGCCCCTAGGCAACTGACAGTTGGGGCCGTGTTCTGGAGTGGGCTAGGGGGAGAGAAGAAAGCAACCTCTCTGCAGCTGCTCCTTCTCTAGCCAATGTCAGACCAAGCTGGTCTTTCCTTATCCATGGATGTTCTTCCTGGGGGAAATTAGTCTGTGGAACTCCTTGCCACAAGATGTGATGATGGCATCTGGCCTGGATGTCTTCAAAAGGGGATTGGGCAAATTTATGGAGGAAAACTCCATCACAGGTTAAAGCTATGACAGGTATATCCAGTCTGAGATTAGCCTGTCGCTCATCATGAGGGTCACGTAAGAATTTTTTTTCTGTCATCCGAATTGGCCATGGATGGCAGTTTTTTTTGTTTTGTTTTTTTTTGCCTTCCCCAGACTGGGGAGGGAGGGACAGATGTTCAGTAGGTTTCATGATTTACTCTTGTGTTTAATAAAGTAAAACCCCAACCTCAGTCTGGGTCTTACTTGGGGGTGGTGCAAGGGTAATAGTCTACCTCAGAATGTCAGATGCAGGGGAGAAGTAACGAGATGCAGGCATCTCATTGTCTTGTGTGCTCCCTGAGGCATCTGGTGGGCCACTGTGAGATACAGGAAGCTGGACTACATTGGCCTTGGCCTGATCCAGTCGGGCTGTTCCTATGTGTAGATGTCTGAAGAGGAGCATCTGGTTCTGGTGGCTGTCAAAGAGAAATGCTGCGGAGAATCTTGATTGGCCACCAATATGTTTACCTCAAAATTTACCTCAGAATGTCAGATGCAAGGGAGTGGCAACAGGATGCAGACATCTTGTTGTCTCATGTGCTCCCTGAGGCATCTGGTGGGCCACTGTGAAACATAGGAAGCTGGACTAGAATGGCCCCTCGGCATGATCCAGCAAGGCTCTTCTTATGTTCTTATGTAAGGGGGCAAGGTTAGCCTAGTTCATCAGCCACAACTAGGCTAACCCCCCCTTACATAAGGGGGGGGGGTTTGTACTTGTACACCTGAGCCAATTCACACAAGTATTGCAAAATGACATTTAAAATCACACACAGATCCAGCATACCTGATCCTTTCAGGCCAACTGGAAAGCGGCAAGCCAAAAGATGACTTTTTGTCCTTGTACAGTTCCATTAGCTTTTATAGTGCTCCACAAAGCATAAAGACATCAGGTCAGTTCCCTGCTCTCCATCACTTGACATATAAAATTCTGTGTATGGGAAGCGGTAGAGGAAGAGGAGACAGATGGAGATTGAGGGAGGGGTAGAAATCTGTGTTGATTTCATTGCCCTGACTACATAAAAGTTATAGTAACTTTCATGTAGTCATAGTAGTGATAATAACTTTCATGTAGTCATAGTAGTAAAGTCATAGTAACTTTCATGTAGTCATAGTAGTGGTTATAATAACTCATGTATTCATAGTAGCGAAGTTAGAATAACTTTCATGTACATAGTAGTAAAGTTATAGTAACTTTCATGTACTCATAGTAGTAAAGTTATAGTAACTTTCATGTAGTCAGGACAACGAAATTAACACAGGTTTCATAGCTACAGCTAGTTTTGTGGGATTTAACTTATGCAGTCTCCTTGATGCGGTCCTGTGTGACACAAGTCAGCACTATGTGTGTGACACAGTACCATCCAACCTGCCCTCTCATTAACAGGTTCCTGCCACAGCCCTGGCAGGGGTGGGATGGCGAGGTGGAGGGAAAGATAACAATTGGCTGCACAGAGGTTGGAAAGGGCAGGAGAGACAGGGAGTGACCCTCCCCTTCCCAGTGATGAATTTATTCTTGCAAAGTGTTCTCTGCTTTGCTTTTTTGATCTCTGACTTCCTACTCAGCCAAGATTACGGAGACTGAAAGAGTGGCATTATATCTGCAAATGCAGTTGTCACAGGTTTGCTCTCAGTCAGATCCCAACATCCTATCTTGAGAGCCTGTCCTTTGAAGTAGCACTTCATTATTCAAATGAGACTTACAGTGCTTTGTCTGGGGAAGCAGCTGACTTCAGGCATTCTAGTGCCAGCTGGTTTCTAAATAGAGGGGGTCTGAGGAGAAAAAAGAAGGGGTTGGGAGACCCAAATCAAAGTTCTATCTAGATCAGTGGTTCTCAAACGTTTTAGTCCCAGGACCCACTTTTTAGAATGACAAACTGTCCGAGACCCACCAGAAGTTAAAGGGAAACAAAACCTGTTTACAACCTTGACACAAGCAAAACAACCACACAGCCCTCCCACTGTCCAGCATCCCATCTTCCCACATTTTCAATATGGCTACTCTAGGTGCTTCACAATCCACCTGAAATTGGCTCGCGACCCGCTGGTGGATCTCGATCACCAGTTTGGGACCTTCAACCTGGTCTTCAACCTTTTTTTGTGCCATGACTCCAGTATATAAACATTGAAACTGGGGACGCTGCTGTCAATCCCACCTCTTCCCAGAACCCTGTCTGCCTACCCCACCTCCATTGCCACCCACTCCCCACCCCTGGAATGCCCCCCCCCCACACCGCTGTTCACTGTAACCAAAGTTTATTATTAGAGAGACTAGAAAAAGTGACCCTGACACCTGGCACTAGTGAAAGCTATTTTAGCACAATTGCTAAGAATCTGAGCAGGACTGGGACACCGTCTCCTGGTACCAGAAGGGATACATAAGATGCTTCCCCCTTGACCTGGTGGTGCTCCAACCCAGTGGTCTTCCGCCTATTTTGTTCCCATAAGTTGCTACGACTCTACAACTGAGGCTTTGCAACCCCATTGGGGTCCCGACCCCAAGGTTGAAGAGCACTGCTCTAGATTTTTATGACTGGAACATAAGAAGAGCCCCACTGGATCAGTCCAAGGGACCATCTCGTCCAACTTCCTGTATCTCACAGTAGCCCACCAGATGCCTCGGGGCACTCATGATAAAAGATACCTATATTCCTTGCATCTGTCATTCACAGAGAGGCTATCCCTAAAACCCAGAGGTTCTACCTAATCATAACAGCTTATAACCTGTTTCATCACATACTTGTAACCACCGCTTGCAATTTTTCCTCCATAAATCTGTCCAACCCGATTTTAAAGTCATCTTGGCCAGATGGTATCACTGCGGCAAAGAGTTCCCCAGATGAATTACACGTTGGATAAAGAAATATTTTCATTTGTCCTAACTCCCTTTTTCTCCTCAGACCCCCTCTATTTAGAAACCAGCTGGCACTAGAATGCCTGAAGTCAGCTGCTTCCCCAGACAAAGCACTGTAAGTCTCCCTTGCTACTCAATTTTAGTGGATGTCCCCTGGTTTTGGTAGTGTTTGTGAGGGAAATAAATTTTACTCAGTAAACTTTGATGCAGAGGTGTCTCCTAATATATTTTATTTATTTTTATTTTGAAGAATTTATACTCTGCCTTTCCCATGCCGAAGCAAATGCCCAAGGTGGCTTACATGGGCAGGCTAGTCTCAACCACCATTTTTCAATGGGGTTTTTACAAATATACAGTATTCCGTGATTCACCGAATCCTCAGCCCCAGATGTAGCCTTCACAGTGTGGTTCTTTCCTCTGGCCATGTGACATTGAGCTTCAGCAGGTGATCATAAGTCCAGCCTGGACAGGTCCTCAAGGTTGGACTCTGTTCTTTTGCCGGCTGGCCTTCTCACACATTCCCACACTGGCTAGTCAGCTCCACAGTGACTCCGTTCTGCCACAACAGGTACTGCAGCTTGTCACAGCCTGGCGTTCTGTCTCCCATCCAAAAATAGACCACAGATTCTCCTGCTTAGCTTCAGGCAGTACCAGCAGCTCAACCATCAGTCCACACCTCCTGCCTACTCCTATATAGTAACAAACTGGCAAATATACGTGTATAGTATATTGCTTTTTCCAGTGTTCAAAATTCTCACGTTATCTAACCTGTAATATAAGTTGGTGACTGAGGATGTCCCAGCAGGGCACCTTGTCCTGACGAAGTCAGGCTCCGTCTTGCAGGACTTCCCGACCGTGACCAAAAGTGACTTCTGATGGCATCCAGGAGGTGTCCTGAGGCACAGAAAGGCTGCTTGTGGTCTTTCTGTGCCTCATATGGTGCCCACAGCAACTTGAAGGTACTCTTGGCTTTCCAGCACCCCCAGCCCAGTGCTCATGTGGCAAATATTGTCTTCTCTCCCCCATTTTTCCTCACAACAACCCTGTGAGCAGTGGCGGCATTCAGCCAGTACACTGGGCGGGACTTACCTTTGAC
>JAJKFI010000024.1:10454101-10469944 GCA_029204185.1 Lerista edwardsae
GAACATGCCGTTACGCAACGGGCGGACTGCCGGTCAAAGGTAAGTCCCGCCCAGTGTACTGGCTGAATGCCGCCACTGCCTGTGAGGTAGATTAGGCTAAGTGATGTTGGGGAGGCCAACTCCATGTGGGTTGACCCAGACTCTCTTTGTTCCTGGTTGGACACTGCAGTTGCAGACCCAGCCAATGGGCTGCCCAGAAACACGAGGCAGCAGCGGTCTGCCCCCTCTGCTGTTTCCCCGCCCCTGTGCGCTGCTATGCTCCGCCCCCACACCATGCTAGGCTCCGTTCCCCTCTCGGAAAGACAAGGTGCCTCAAAAGACAAGGTGCCCCACCTTGTCGCTGCCCTCCTCCCACCCCAGGAGTGCCGTGCCTGGGGCTTTTGCCCCCACGGACATAATGGTCCTTCCGCGACTGGGGCACTGGGTAACTACCTTATGGCACTGGCCCTGCAGTGTAGGCATGCCTGGAGTCTTGGGTTTAATTCACCCAGTCTAATGGCATCTTAAAGGTTAGCAAGTTTTTTGTTGCCTGTGTTCATGCAAAAGCCTGGCAATCAGCTCAGCACAGTTCTGTGATAGTTGAGCAATAAAAGTGGGGGGGAAATTACAACCATGCACAAGCTGTAGCATTTGATATGCAAGCCCCTACAGTTAACGACCCTGATAGCCCTAAATTTGCATTGCTTAAACCTTGGAGAACTGTTTATAAATAGTTGACAGATTGAGGCCTTTTTTGAGGGAGAGATGGAGGATGGTTTGGAGGAGAACCATTTACCTGGTGTTGTTTTAAAATCCTGGGGTCAGCAATAGCAGCTGGCTGAGTGGGAGATGTCGCGTTGACCTTGACTGGTCAAATTACTTCTCAATTCAGTTCCCTGAGTGCATCAGGCTCTCAAATTGAGTTACCTCTCAGGCAGTGGCTTCTTTCCCCCTTAAATGCAATTAAATCCTGTAAGCAAGTGAAGAACTCCATGGACCAATGGCATGTTTTGCCCTTGGGGAAGTTGGTGTAACTGGAATGGGGGGGGGGGGAAGAAGAGGAACTCTGGTGCCTGATGGATGCTGCACTTATAAAGGTAAAGGTTTCCCCACGACCGAATGGTCTAGTCGTGACCGACTGTAGGGGGCGGTGCTCATCTCCGTTTCAAAGCCTGTGAGCCGGCGTTTTTGTCCGATCATGGTGGCCAGCATGATTCTACGCCGTAGCGCACGGAACGCCGTTACCTTCCCACCAAAGTGGTCCCTATTTATCTACTTGCATTTTAGGTGCTTTCGAACTGCTAGGTTGGCAGGAGCTGGGACAAGCAACGGGAGCTCACTCCGTCACGCAGTCTCGAACTCCCAACCTTGCGGTTGAAAGCCCAGCGACAGCGGATTAACTCGCTGCGCCACCACGTCCCATTCTGTAAATGGGCCAAAATGCATGCAAAATCCTAAAACCTCAGACTGGAACCTGGTGGAAATGGCCCACCCCGGGTACTCCAAAGTTCCCGGACTGCCTTTCCTGCAATGTGCACACCCAGCTCTGAGAAAAACTGCAGTCATACCTGTGGTTGGACTGTGTCCGAGCTTGGGACTGGCGCAGTTTACGTATAGGACTTTTCAATGCATTTTGGCCTATTCTCAGAATGGCATCTTGTAAATGGCCCACTTCTGGTACTCGGAGTTTCCCGGGGTTTCATCCTGGCAATATGCACACCTAGTACTGTCGAATCCAGTTGAGAGGGCTTTCGTTTGAATTCTTTTGATTTGATATGGTAAGTGCGCTGGACTACTTGTCTTGGAGCTGCTTTGCCCTTACCCTGGTGCTGGAATATGGTTAGTATTGTGCCCTGAGTTTGGCACGCCTGTCTTTTGTGGTGGCATTGCGGTGTGCGTGGCTTGATTATATGAAACACATACAATCATACTTGTAGAGACCTTACTTGTACAGATCATGAGCCTGCCTAGAACAGGGGTGTTGAGCACAAGGCCTGGTGCAGGTGTGATACCAGCTGCCCCTGGATATGCCAGAGACCGAACTGGGGG
This sequence comes from Lerista edwardsae, assembly GCA_029204185.1. Taxonomy (NCBI): domain Eukaryota; kingdom Metazoa; phylum Chordata; class Lepidosauria; order Squamata; family Scincidae; genus Lerista; species Lerista edwardsae. The sequence continues at coordinate 10,456,130 of JAJKFI010000024.1, forward strand.
CCTGCTGCAGGCAATCCCGGTGCTCTGCCTCCAGTTATAATGTGTCTGAAGCAGTGGTGTCATTCAAATGATTTAGGAACAGGAACTCACTTTTGATTGGCACTTGTCGGGAACCCGGAACCAGCCACGGAGCCCATTAGGATCCGTTCCCCCTGAATGACATCACTGCCTTCGCCCCCCTAGGAATCCGGAGTCGCTCCCTTTAACCCTCTAAGTGCCGGCCAACCAAGAAGAAAAGCTCTTTGCAGAGGAATTGGGAGGGGGGAGGAGGGAGAGTCAGCCCTAATTTTAAGTAGTGGAACTGAGTTCCCCCGCGTTCCCCCTGCATTACATCACTGGTCTGAAGCCTCTCCTTTCCTTTTTAAGTCTGGGAAATGGGAACATAATGATTCCGGGAGGCTCAGCTGATAACGCTAAAAGTCAGTCCATGGCCTACCGGCTTCTTGCACGGTGCCTGCCTGTGGATCAGGTTTCCTCAACTAGTCCTCAGACACAGCAGGCCATTTGCTGACTCAGCCTTGGATTAAAATAAACGTAATGATCAGTTCGCTGGGGTGGTGCGTGCAGACCCAGAGAAGCATTTTCCACTTAGCTCACCCTGTTGCAATGTCAGAACGGGTTCGAACAATCTAGCGGTTCCCTTTCTCTTGAAACTGAAGGCTGCTGTCCACGTTGGGAGCATAAGACCTACACATTGTGAGTGCACATGCATACAGGGAGGGACCTGCTCCCTTATCTGTGCACATTTGCTCAGTGTCTGTGTAGAGTTGACAGCATCTCTTCAATGCAGGCGGGAACTCTCGAAGTGTTCCCAAGCCCATGGAGCAAGAGAGCGCAGTGTGTGCATAGTTGTAGGTGTTTTCAGTGCATGTGCACAAATCTCTCATCTGTGCTCATGCGCTCATCCTGGATATGCTGTGTGGCTAGAGCTTGAGGTCTCTGCTCTTCAATTTTAAATGTGTGTCCAGATGAAGATAACAAAACCCCACCTATCTTATCTGCTACTATGCAGGCATCTAAATATCCAGGCAGCCCCTCTCTCTCAGTCATCCATGGCTAGAAACAATTGCCTGAAGGTGACCAGGAAAGTAAGCAAAAATTGTGGGTACTTTTTCTGTTGGTTTACATTATAGTGAAGTTCTCCCCACCACCCATCTCTGGTTATTTGTATACCCTCTCACCCTATATTCAGTGAATGTGTGAATAAGATTGTGTCTACTTCTTAAGGACCCCCCCCATTGCTAAACTGATTATTGGTGGCCATATATATGTTGCATTGGTTTGGAAGGAATTTTGGGTGATCAAGATTCTGCCTAGAATGGGAGGACATATATAGGGTGCAATCCTAACCTGGAGTTAGGCCGGCATAAACTAAGCCAGCAAAGTTTGGCAGTCACAACGGCCACTGTAAAGTGTGTTTGGATCACTCTCTGAGTCAGGGAGGATGGAACACTTCTGTGTGCTGGCCTCTCTGACTCAGAGAGTGGTCCGAACATACTTTACGGTGCCCCTTATGCCAGCCAAACTTTGCTGGTCTAACTGTGCCGGCTGAACTCCAGGTTAGGATTGGGCCCATAATCTCTGTGTTTATGGCGCTTCCAGACAAATGTCAAATGTAAGTTTACTGGAGGGGAGGCATGGCTGTGACCAGCAGGCATGATCCCTCCCTTATATAGACGGAGAACTTGTGGTGGTGCAAAACGTTTGAACGGCCTTTGTCTTATTTTATCCATTTTCCACATTGTAATGCTGCCCTGGGTAGTGTGCGTAGCACCTCTGCTCCTTTTGTCCTCACAACAACCCTGTGAGATAGGTTAGGCTGAGAGAAAGTGACTTGCCCAAGGTGACCCAGGATGATTCAGAGCGCAATCCTAAGAAGCGCTGGATTGGTAAGGCTGGCCGGCCCGTGCCTTATCCAATGCTGCTTGGGAGAGGCTGGAGCCTCCCTGGGGCAAGGGAACGTTTTGCTCCCTTACTGTAAGGGAGGCTCCAGCCTCCCCTATGAGATCCGAGGAGACTGCGCAGCCCGCCGAGTGGGTATAGGATTCAGCCGTATGGCTGAATCCTGGACCCGCCCACGTCCCGCCCCAATCCCCGCCCCCCCCCACCAATCCCTGTCCCGAAATGGGACAGAGCCTCCCTTGCGCCAACTGGCTCCCTGTCGGCGCTCCCAAGCCAGTGCCACTCGTAGCGTCAGCTTGAGAGCTGTAGCGCCGACGCGGGGGTGCCGCTTGGTGCCCCCGTGTCAGTACTATGTCTCTTGCGTTGATGCTATAACGTAGCGTCGATGCAACGGGCAGCATAGGGTTGCGTTGTCAGGCCGAGCTGGGACTTGAACCTGGATTTTCAAGCTCCTGAACCCGCTAGAATCACATGCTGTGGTGATTGTACACAAGGCCGCATGTTGGCAGATGGCAGCAATGGGAGTGGGGCTGCTCATGCTCATTTTCAGCATGGGATTGGTACCCTGTTTGCACCCCGGTGGACAGGTGCAGGAAAATCCGTTTGCCCACCCAGGTGGTTCTGAAGAGGGACTAAGAGTGCAATCCTAACCTGGAGTTAGGCCAGCAACGTTTGGCTGGCACAAGGGACACCATAAAGTATGTTTGGGCCACTCTCGGAGTCAGAGGGGCCAGCACACAGACGTGAGCTGACTCCGAGAGTGGTCCACATGTGCTTTACGGTGGCCCTTGTGCCAGCCAAACTCCAGGTTAGGATTGGGCCCTGAGTAACATGTACACTTTAGGAAGCTGGCATATTTTGTGGACCTCTTTTGTGAGGCTGGTTTCTCAGGTTTTGGGAGTACAGTCATCCTCTGGAGTTGTCGTCTTCCATATCCTATAGCCAATTTCAGGTGGGTCACAAAGCACCCAGAGCCAGCCATATTGAAAATATGGGAAGATGGGATGCTGGAAAGGGAGAGGGCTGTATGATTGGGTTGCTTGTGTTGAGGTTGTAAATATCCATTTATTTGAAGAACGTATACCCCGCCTTTCCCATGCCAAAGCAAATGCCCAAGGTGGCTTACAGAGAACAACAAAATACAATGTAACCACAATTAATAAAACGCATTAACTAGGCTTTTTTTCCCTGTCTGATTCACTTTGCTATTGGAAAATGGCTGAGGAATAACTTGGGGTGTTTTTGTTGTTAAATACCGCGTAAAAACACAAAAGGCCACACTTTGGTGGTTAAGAGATTTTCCAGAAATTAAAATAGACTACTTTTCTAATCAGAAACAATACTGTGGCTGCATTTGCTGACACTATATCACCTACCAAGTACACTTTTAAAGCATTTAAAATTAACAAAAAATGAGAACTTGGACTGAGAATGTAGAATAAAAACACATAACACCACCATTTGCTATTTTAATCAAGAAATTTTGGAAAGAAATATCACCAAAAAAACACACCCCTAGAAATAACCCACATTATTGCTACGTTCTCAGGAAAACAGCAGGCTCTGGAGTTACAATGATGTCTGGCCATGACATCATTTCTGGTGGGTCCTGGACAGATTGTCATTCTATTGTCATTCTAAAAAGTGGGTCCCTGTGCTAAAAAGTCTGAGGACCACTGATCGAAGCTATCTTTTGTGCTTGTGAATTTCACAGGTTCCTTTATCATTGACCAAGTCCTGTTGTTGCCAACACTTCTTTTTTTCCTTCTTCTTCTCCTTTCTATTGTCTCTGCCCTTATTTCATCCTGATGGGATTATTATACCTTGTTCCTTGGCCTGCCCTAGTTTTGCCTCTGAATCTTTTTTTTTTCTGTTTTGCATTTTGCAGCCAGCCTTTTGTTTTCTCTCCAAGCAATTACTATCTGGTATGGCAACCTTTGATTATCTTTCACTGTTTACCTTTTTCTTTTTCATAATCAATGTAGGGTGGTTCCTTTCAAAGGGAAGTTATTTTAAGCATCTGCTAATTTAGAGATTTGTTTATATTCTCAGCCTTGTTAATTGCAGTCTCAGGCAAATCTTTATTTTTTGTCTCGTATTTCCTCTTGGTTCTATTTCACTGCTCTTTATTGGTGAAATTTATTTTTGGCTAACACGCAGTTAATTGATTTTCTTCCCCTCGACAACAATACTATCCCCCAAATGCCTTGAATAACAAGTTTCAGTTACCTTTATTTTGAAGTTTTTGGCATTCTACTCCAAGATATTAGTTTTAAATTTGTCTCTTGCCTTAACTGGTTTGCAATTTGTTTAAGGGCACAATCCTAATCTGGAGTTAGGCCGGCACAGTTTGGCTGGCACATAAAGTATGTTTCTATGTTGGGACCACTCATGGAGTCAGAGAGGCCAGCACACAGATGTGCGCCATCCTTCCTGAATCCGAGAGTGGTCCAAACGTGGTTTACGGTGTCCCTTGTGCCAGCCAAACTTTGCTGGCCTAACTGTGCCAGCCTAACTCCAGGTTAAGATTGAGCTCTAAGTCTGGTGTCGTGCAGATTCTAGTTTTCTTTTGTGAGGCAGTTAAACGTATTTATTTTTCAACTTATAACACACTTTTCAGTTAAAAATGGTTCCTCGAATTACCCCAGAGGTGCCTGCAACAAGCTCCCATTTTCTACTTGGGAGGAAAGTCTATAGGAGTGAAGCAGCCACATTTTTTACTTCTTGTCACTCCGTTGGAGCCCCAGGGGGATTTGTTGGAATGGGGCTGATCTTGGAGGAAGTTAGAGTGATAAGAACAAAAGAACACAAGAAGAGCCCCAATGTCATCCAGCTTCCTGTGTCTCACAGTGCCCACCAGATGCCTCAAGGAGGACACAAGAAGACAGGATACTTGTATCTGGCTGCCACTCACCTGCATTTGGCATTCTGTGGTAGCCTACTTCTTTAAAAAAAGGACATTTCACCACCCTTCATGGCCTGTAGCCTGCGATGGACTTTTCCTCCAGAAATCTGTCCAGTCCCCTTTTAAAGGCACCTAGGCCAGACACCATCACCACCTCCTGTGGCAAGGAGTTCCACAGATTAATTACCCGCTGGGTAAAATCTGTTCTGCCTCTACCAACACACAGTTTTAGTGGCTGTCCCTGGTTCTGGTGTTCTGGCATTCTCTATCTACTCCCTTGCATAAAACATCTAAAGCATCTTCTCTTATCTGACTTTGAGCACAATCCTTACCTGGATCAAGGCTGGCACAGTTAGGCCAGCAAAGTTTGACTGGCAGCAGGGCTACTGTAAACCACGTTTGGACCACTCTCTGAGTCAGGGAGATGGTGCACATCTGTGTCCTGGCCTCTCTGCCTCTGAGAGTAGTCCAGAAATACTGGACTACTCTCAGTACGGGTGTTGCTGTGCTGGCGTAACTGTGCCGGCCTAACTCCAGGTTAGGATTGTGCCCTTAACTCCTGACTTGTGACCTGGGAGGCTTGTGCTTTCTTGTGAATGGAGGCAGTGTCAAATATGGATGGACTCTACTAGTTGATTACTAATTCTTAGTTTTTTTTCCCTAGAGAAACTTGTCGTCTGGATTCTCTTCATTGTTGCCTCTCCCACAAATAGTTCTACGGCTATGTTATGCCTTCAGGTTGCAAAAGTCATCAAAAGAATATGTACAGCGCATATCAGTGTGCAAAGTGTCTCTTGCGCAAGGGATAGGCACTCTCTCTTTTTCACACGGTCCTGGCAAATTCTGAGTAATTGCACAGGATCAGATATGTGCATTGGGCTTAAGAAAATGTTGCTTTCATGAGCGATAACAGCATTTGGGTGTCACAAAAATGAATCACTTTCCCTTCCCTCCCTTGCCTGCTTGTACAAACACGGCTGCTTTAACCACACTCCCAGTTGTTGGACAGCTTCCAGAGATGAACAGTATTTACTACAGGATGCTTTTCATTTGCCACATCCGTCCTACACTTCATCCCCTATTAGGAAGTGTCTAGGAAATTTGTTTCAAAGCAACATCATTCAAGCAGTGATACGGTGTGATACAGTGTACCTTGGCTAGTATTAAGTGATTTAATAGTTGTTGTCAACTATGGCTGTGAATATATCACAGTCCTGCTGGATCAGGCAAAAGTCCATGTAGTCCACTATCCTGTTTCCAGCAGGGGTCAGCCAGATGGTAATGGGAAGGGTAGATGCAGGGCACAGAGGCAACTGTCCCCCTTGTAGCTTCCCTCCCCCTGACATTTGGTGTACAGAGGTACACTGTCCTGGGATGTGAAGGTTCTATTTTGCTATTATGGTTAATAGCCATTGGTTAGACCCCGGAGCAGAAGAGATCTGCCTAACCTGTTTTTATTTTAGGGCGCAATCCTAACCAATTTTCTAGCACTGGGGTAAGGGCAATGCAGCTCCGAGGTAAGAGAACAAGCATTCCATTACCTTGAGATTGCCTCTGTGATTCCTACCACCGCAGAATGCAGAGCATGCCCCATTAGGCATGCTATGCCAGTGCTGGAAAGTTGGTTAGGATTGCACCTTCAATCTAGGCTAGCTGCGCATTCATAGCTTCTGATGGTGGGCTATATAAGTAAGTGTGCTTTGTAAAGAAGTGCTTCTTTTTGGCTATGAGTGTCCTTTTAAGCATTCATAAGGCACAATATTCAGTGCCGTGGCAATGCTGATGATACCCCCCCCACCCCCAAGATAGCCAATATGTCAGGGCTGAGAGAGAGATTGCATAGCATCATCTATAAGTACAGCAGAGGCGAGACTTGATCCAGGGCTTCTGGTAGATGGTTCACTGTGTTCCTCGAAAGCAGGAGGTATCCAAACTGGAGACCACTGTGCACTATGAAGCCCTCCCCATCCCGAGTGGCGCTTACCATTCCACCGCACTGCCGCTTCTCTTTGCCCCCAATCAGTGTATGAGGGGGCGCTCTGGGCAGTTGCATCTGCGGACATCCTGCTGCAAAGCCTTCTGGGGCGATGGGCAACAGAAATGATTGCCCACAGTGTCCCTATGCAAAGGGGGCAAAGAGAAGCGGCAGTGCGGTGGAACAGTACTCATGGAGGGGGAGGGCAGTCTGAATGCTGAGGGCTGCTCTAGAGTGCTACACTTATGCAGAAGGGTTCCCAGAAGGCCGGGCTCTTGAAAACCACTGCTCTGCAGAAGTATGCAGATATGGCCTGCTTCTAGTCTATTTATTTGTGCGAGTCCGCCTTCTCATCCGTTCACTTCCTGTAACTGCCATGCTAAGCTTTTCCAACAGGCTTAATTAAAAAAGGGGTTGAGACTAAAACGGCCAATATTATTACGCCGTTGTACAAATAGATGGTAAGGCCATACCTGGAGTATTTTTTGTTTTTTACCCAGCAGGTAATTAATCTGTGGAACTCTCTGCCACAGAAGGTGGTGATGGCATCTGGCCTGGATGCCTTCCAAAGGGGATTGGACAGATTTCTGGAGGAAAAGTCCATCGTGGGCTACGATGGGTGGCACAACCTCCTTATTTTAGAAGCAGGCTACCTCAAAATGCCAGGAGGCATCTTGTTGTCTTGCATGCTCCCTGAGGCATCTGGTGGGCCACTGAGATACAGGAAGCTGAACTAGATGGGCCCTCGGCCTGATCCAGCAGGGCTCCTCTTATGTCTTCTATGCTAATGCTTGTGTTAAATGGGATGCTGGGTATGCATTACAAAAGTGTGCCCATGCGATATTCCATGCGTCTGGCGTTTCTTATAAACCGGGCTCTCAGCTGTGATCCAGGCATTGTTAGAATGCCCATGCTGTGCTCTCTCTGGAGTGTTATGGAGGCAGGACAGTTGAGCTGACATGAGATGTGTGGCACATGGAATGCGACATGGATAAGCTTTCTGTGCATGCCTGACATCACGTTTAAATCTGGCCTCAGCTTACTGGGGCGTGAAGTGCCTTTGGATGCGTGCTGTGGAAATGTGACAGTCGGTAAGAGCTGTTGGCGAAATACCTTTACCGAAACATTGGCTCTTTCCTTCCTTCCCCAGCTTTGACGACTGTCCCTCGGGCAGTGCAGTAATTTTAAAATGACTTGACAGTACGGCCAAGGAAGTCTGTTCAACCTTTGCTCTTGATTTAACCTTCCCTTCCCACCTGTGCGACCACCTGGAGGTCATGGTGCTGTGGAACAATTGCAGAGCAGCTGCTGCTTGGAAATCAGAACTGCCCCCTCCCCTTATTGGCTTGCCAAAGTCAGACTGGCCTTGCAAGTGAAACACTTTCCAGCCTTCGTGCTCTCCCCTTCCTCTTGTATTTCTGCTCTCTGTAACCATGCTTTTGTTGGCTTGTTTCTTCAAGGTCTCCATCTTGATTTCCTGATTCGGCCAGTGGGTGGATCTCTGTTGACACCTTCGCCCCTCTGCCCAAGGATATCCAGGGCCTAAAGATGCCCACAGACTCCTGAGAATTCCGACTGTGGACCAAAGACCTCTGGGGAGGAGGGAAGGCCCAGTTGCCAGCTCCTGCATGTTTTCTGCCACCCTCATTTCTCCAGACACCTAACTGAAGCAGTGTCGATTTTTGGTGCCAAAGGTGGATTATTCTCTCACTGGTCCCTGGAATATGTTTTGATACTTGCCTTGGAAGTGAAGCCATCCTCCGTAACCTGAACACAGCATCACATCCTTTCCAATATAGATAATTAACCCAGGTATGTATACATTTACCTTAAGTACCAAATGGTTTTAAGTTTTGTGAAGATTGTGCAAGTGACTGCTGTCTGGCACGCGTTAGATTTCTGGCCTTTCAATGATATCTGAGGCAGTAGCACAGACACCGTGGGTGGGTGGGTGGGCGGGCATAGTAAGTATTGCAGGAGCCACAATGTGCCATGTAAGCGGCATCTCCTATTCACCATCGGAGCCATTCTGGGCTGCCCAGAGTGGCTCCAATTGCAGGTGAGAGGGGCTGGTTACATAGCACATTGAGGTGCTACAATATTTTCCCTGTAGCTGCATTGCTGGTCTGAGGTAGCACAGTGCAGGAGAGAGCTCCCTTCTGTAGCTCCTCCTCTCTCCCATATGCATTCATTCAATCAATCAATAGTATTTATATACCGCTTTTCAACACGAAGTTCCCAAAGCGGTTTACAGGCAATTAGTAATAATATTAAAGTTAAATTGGCTCCCTGTCCCAAAAGGGCTCACAATCTAAAAAAAATGCAGACCACCAGCAGCAACAGCCACTGGAAAAGACACTGCGCTGGGGTGAAGAGGGACAGTTACTCTCCCCCTGCTAAGCGTAAGAGGAGCACCACTTGGAAAAAGTGCCTCTTGCCCAGTTAGCAGGGGGTTGAGTGGTCTCTGGAGAATGGAGCAAGGGGTGGAGTTGCTTTAGGGAGTAGTCCTTGAGTTGGACCTGCAACTTCAGAAATCCCACAGAGCTCAAAGGAGTGATGAATGTACTGCTGCTCCTAAGGGGCTGGTAGGTTGTACTGTGGCTGCAAGGCCTGTTTTCCAGGGACAAAAAGTGGAGTCCACCAGTTTTGGCTAGGCTTGGTAGTCAATCATTTCTGGTGGCCAGAACTCAGCATTCCCTCTCCTTCTTGGCTTCTAGTCTTCTGTTCTCCTTGTCCAGCAAATGGGAGGACTGGCAGATGATGTTGTTGTGCACCTGTTGTTGTGCACCCTTTCCTTCTGTTGTTGACACTGATGCTGCATGGCGAGGCACCTTATCGTGTCTCCGTATTGCCAGCACCTGAAGCAGTCATTGTCTAGTCCCTGTTTACTGAAGGCTTTCCCTGCTTGGATTGCCAGAAGTAAGCTGCTGTGATTTTTCTTGCGCTGTTTCGAAGGGTGCTTGAGCAGGATGTGTCTGCATGCAATGAGCACAAGTCTCCCACATCCTGTGAGACAAAGTGCTGTCCACAATACCTGGCTGCTCTATTTCCTTTTGCTACTGGGTGCCTGAATGGTACCAGCCATTCTTTATGTGTAGGCCACAGTCCTGAGAATTAATACTCCTGAGCAGTATTAGCGTATTGGCACTGTTCTGCCTTGGCTCTTCTTAGCCTGCTTGGGACGCATTATGTCAGTGGTTCTCAAAGCGTGGGTCAGGACCCACCAGTGGGTCACGAGCCAATTTCAGGTGGGTCATGAGACACCTAGAGCAGCCATTTTGAAAACAAGGGAAGATGGGGTGCTGGAAAGGGGGAGGGCTATGTGGTTGTTTTGCTTGCATCCAGGTTGTAAATAGGCTTTTTTCTTCTTTCTGATTCACTTTGCTATTAGAAAATGGCTGAGAAATAGCCAAATTGTTGCTGCATTCTCAGGAAAGCCGCAGGCTCTGGCATCACAGAGACAGCACTTCCAGTTGTGACATCACTTCTGGTGGGTTCCAGACAGACTGTCCTTCTAAAAAGTGCTAAAAATTTTGAGACCCACTGCGTTACGTTAATGAAAAGAGGGTGAATTGCATTCTGAGCTCTGGTTTTAGACTTGTAGTCACAGCATTTCTAGGTCGAGGGAATGCATGGAATGGCGGGAGAGGGTAGCATTACATTACAGCCCCCTTTCCCCAACAGAACCCTGGAAAAGGAGGGTCCTCAATCACCATGTGTACTGTATTTTGCACATACGCACCGGGCCCACGTTCAGCAAGTTCACGCAGGTCATCCCTCTACGTGCTCTCACATCTCCAGGCTATGTCAACAGAACACGACTTTTTTTTATGTCCACTGATGTCAGAGATACTCGTACAAAGATAATGTCATGCTCCTGCCAATGTTATAGGAAGTCGGGTGCATGCGAAGGTCAATACCGCATACCATTGCACGGATGGGCGGGGAGCACAGAATGCTGGCACAGGGCTGAAATGCTCTTGCAGTGAGTAACAGGTGCAGCTTGCTTGCGGTGAAGGTGGAATCCCACCACTCTCGGAGCACAGGGAAACCTGAAAATTACACGTTTGCCAACTTCTTTAGATTGCCGTGTTAAGCATCCTTTAGTAGAGAGTATGTTTCATTAGATTTTGTGGGAGTCTGTTCTGTTGGGAAGTTTAGGATTGTGGTAAAGGTTTCTCCGTGACTGAATGGTCTAGTCGTGACCAACTCTAGTGGGTGGTGATCTACTCCGTTTCTAAGCCTGTAGAGCCAGCGTTGGTCCGAGGACAAGCTTCCGTGGTCATATGGCCGGCATGACTATACGCCGTAGCGCAAGGAACGCTGTTACCTTCCCACCGAAGTGATACCTATATATCTACTGGCATTTTTAACGTGCTTTCGAACTGCTAGGTTGGCAGGAGCTGGGACAAGCAGTGGAAGCTTACTCCGTCGCGTGGTCTCGAACTCCCAACCTTCCGGTCAGAAAGCCCAGCAACACCGGTTTAACCCGCAGCGCCACCCCGTCCCACATGCCAGGTCAGGGAGAACTACGTTGAGCCAAATCCATGATATAAAATCTGCAGATAATTAGACTCAATCTGTATTTGCACCCTTTTTAAAAATCATTTTATATGCTGCATTGTGGGTCACGGCAGTAGCTACAGGGCTTTCTTCTGTACAAATTCCCGTTTCACCGTATCTCTGCAGGCAGCGGCAGCAGCTTCAGCAGCGCATGAGGCACTAATAGCATTCTTAGCAGCCGAGTCCTGCTGGTCAGCATCTATTTTTTAAATTCTTGAATGCTCCAGGAAATGGCCTTATGTCATGGCAGAGGGATATTTCTTGGAGCATTTGTGGTGGTGGGGAGGTGGCAAGCAGCAGGAGCTGGTAACTGAGAATGCCCTTAGCACCAGCTGCCGAATCGTAGTGAAAACATTTCTCAAGCAAGGGGGAAAAAAAAGCCTTGTTGCTGCCACTTGCCTGTTGGGAATTCTAGGTCGCCAGTGGTGACCACTTGAGTTTCATTGAAGACTGTTGTATGGTTATACTCAGGGAAGCCTGATTAGATAGATAGAGCAGTGTTTCTCAAACTGTGGGTCAGGACTCACTTGGTGGGTCACGACCTGATGTCAGGTGGGTCGCAGAAAGCTGGGAGCAGCCATCTTGGAAGCTGCAGCCCTTACTCTTGCTGTATTCCTTTTGAGAGTGTTAACAGTTTGGATTTTCAAGTGAGGGTTTTTAAATTTTGTTTTTAGTTCAGTGCTTTTACATAATGTATTTTTTTCTCGTCCTGCTGTCCGCCAGGGATGTTTCTGTTGTGTATTTGTGTAAATAATAGCAGAGTTGGGGGCTTGGAGTGCCCATTCCAGCGCTTGCCTTAGCGCTGCGATGCGAAGGACTGAAGCAATCGCCACATTTCCATAACAAAGTCTCTTTATTGTAGCGAAAGTGAGATAGGTGAAAAGTTTCAGTCTGCCGGCTAGGAAAGCCGGTGAAGTCTTTGCCGCTCGCAGGCGGCGTTCCAGTGCAGCTATTACATCTTATGCACACATAGTGAATAACTCCTTCTACACAAGAACAAAGGGATGCAGCCAGAGTATATCTGGAGGTGGATACCTGAAGACCCCTTGTGCCCCATCTTACCCAATGGGGTGACCCTTAGAGCACTATGATCTCATGGGAATGTGCAGTGTTTGCAGCCAGGGCTTCCCGTGTGAAACTGCCTGCTTATGTTACACTATCAGAAAGGGAGTACAACTACTGTCCAAGCTAGTTGCTCTAACAAGCTGGGAAGCTTCCGGCTTGAAGGACACACAGGTGCTCTATCTGATTCTGAGACGGAGAGACGGAATGCCAGTTTCAACCAGTTCTGGACTGTGAGATGTGAAACTGCAACAGTTTCATGGTTGTGCAGATGCTGCAGTCCAAGAATGCCAGTTTGCATTCCAGGAGTGTCATTTTATTATGTCACTATGGAGGAACCTCCTGCTTGAATATGCCGCTTGTGGCTATGACATCACTTCCAGGTTATTGACATCACTTCTGGTGGGTCCTGACATGAGTGCCTCTCTCAAAACACCAGAACCAGGGGACATCCGCTAAAACTGAGGGTTGGGAGAGTTAAAACAGATAAAAGGAAGTACTTTTTTACTCAGCGGGTAGTTAATCTGTGGAACTCTTTGCCACAGGAGGTGGTGATGGCATCTGGTCTAGATGCCTTTAAGCATCAGATTGGACAGATTTCTGGAAGAAAAGTCCATCGTGGGCTATAGGCAATGATGGATTGTGCAACCTTCTTGCATTAGTGGTGGGCTACTTCAGAGTACCAGGTGCAAGGGAGTGGCAACAGGATGCAGGCATCTTGTTGTCTCATGCCTCCCTGGGGCACCTGGTGGGCCGCTGTGAGATACAGGAAGCTGGACTAGATGGGCCTTTGGCCTGATCCAGCAGGGCTCTTCTTATGTTCTTATGCCATCCTAAAGAATGGGTGTCTAAAAAGTTTGAGAACCACAGAGTATTAGTAAGAACATTTTGATGGCGATATTAGGGTTTACTCATACTCTCCCTTTTTCATGGATGCTACATTCCTTTTCGTTCTTTCTGTACTGTTGGATGATTGGTTCCCCATGTTAGCTGGGGTGGGGGGTGGGGAAACCTGTTCTTGGTACTGTGCGGCACGGTGGAAAAATATGACTGATGTTGGATTAAACAACATACAGTGAAGAAAAGCACATTTTTCCTGTTCTCTGCTGTAATCTGTGTAACACGAGTGACTCTGTTATTACATGGCCAGCAAGGAAATTCCAACTGGGTTAGGATGCTACTGTACATCTGTTGGAATGTTTTTTTTATCACTGTAACTTTATCGCTTCCTTGGTTTTGGAATTTTAGCTCTCATTGTTCATCTCCGAACCGCAGCCTGTGGAATTTGCCCTCTGCAAGGGAGCTGTTGAATTGTTAACTGTTGATGTAACTCTGCCTCTGCCGACTCATCGTGAGCTGTTCGCTTGGCTGTAGTGAAAGGCACTCAAGAGGGCATCATGCCCCCCCC
>JAJKFI010000024.1:10481531-10496531 GCA_029204185.1 Lerista edwardsae
TTCCTTCCTTCCTTCCTTCCTTCCTTCCTTCCTTCCTTCCTTCCTTCGGGTTGTGGCACAAAAAAGGTTGAAGACCACTGTTGCAGTAGAGGGAACCTGTAAAGCTTAGGATCCACTAAGCCAAGTGCTGGCTGTGTATACATATAGTATCTTGATCTTCCAGGTGCCATGAGAGAAGGAGAAGGAGAAGGTGATAGAAGGTCCTGATAGTGCTCTTATGTGGGCTTCATTTGATTTGGTGAGGCTTTTGCAGGAGAATTTCCCCTGGCTTATACAGGTTGAGGGATCTCATGGTATCTCACCATTCACTTCAATAACCTGTCGTTGTGCAACATGGCAAATAAGGTTTACTGCGGCTTACTGCAGTTAGTTTCCCTGAAGGGTCACAACATGCTGCTCCCCTTGTCAAATACTTTAGGTGTGCGGTCTTTAAAAGCCAGAGAGGATGGTCACGGTGACCATCCAGCCTGATTTTCCTGCATTTACTTGTGCTGAAGAATTTGAACCATCTCCTATTGCGTCAAAACCCAGCATTAAAGGTTGGAGGAAAAAAAAGCAAGTACGTAGCTTAGAATACCTTGCATGCTTGTCTCTGCAAGGAATGTTCCTGTTTGGGGCCTTTGCACCATTTTCTGCTGTCCACCTTCTCAGCATCATGGAGCATTTTTGGTTGTGAGCCGCACAGGTGATAAATAGGACTTCTGGGTACAGTTGCATGAATCTGACCCCTCTTCAAAGCCAGGCACTCCCATGCCCGTGCAAGATTATTAGGGTGTCGGAATGTGCAGTATGTTTCCTTAGTGTTCTATTCTGTCTTTCAGGACATTGTGGGCGCAGTCCTAACCTGGAGTTAGGCTGGCACAGTTAGGCCAGCAAAGTTTGGCTGACACAGGGGCCACTGTGAAGCACACTGAGGATGGCGCACGTCTGTGTGCTGGCCTCTCTGACTCCAAGAATAGTCCGGGCATACTTGGCAGCGTTCCTTGTGCCAGCTAAACTTTGCTGACCTAACTCCAGATTAGGATTGTACCCTGTGTCTCCTCCCCCACATTGACATGGCAGCACTGAGAGGGAGGTCAAGCTGAGAAAGAGCGACTTGACCCCAGGTCAGCATTATGGCTGGGTGGGGTTTTGAACTCTCAGATATTGTACCAGCTCTCTAGTGGACAGCTCAGTTTTTGCAGGATTGGCTTCAGGTTTTGTGTGTTAATCCCCCAGGGGTCCACCACGTGAGGCAAGGTAGGGCACCACCTCCCTTATGAAGAAAGACTGCAGCGTTTGGGGCTCTTCGGTCTGGAAAAAAGGCACCTGAGGGGGACATGATTGAGACATAAAATTATGCACGAAAGCAATAGAGTCAATACAGGGATGTTCTTTTCCCTCTCTCACAATACCAGAACCAGG
This sequence comes from Lerista edwardsae, assembly GCA_029204185.1. Taxonomy (NCBI): domain Eukaryota; kingdom Metazoa; phylum Chordata; class Lepidosauria; order Squamata; family Scincidae; genus Lerista; species Lerista edwardsae. Next base: position 10,482,936 of record JAJKFI010000024.1, read on the forward strand.
GGGCATCCACTGAAATTGAGTGTTGGGAGAGTTAAAACAGATAAAGGGAAATACTTTTTTTACCCAGCAGGTAATTAAGCTATGGAACTCCTTGCCACAGGTGATGGCATCTGGCCTAGATGCCTTTAAAAGGGGGACTGGATGGATTTCTGGAGGAAAAGTCCATTGTGGGCTATAGGTTGTGATGGGTTGAGCAACCTCCTTACATTAATAGTAGGCTACTTCAGAATGCCAGGTGCAAGGGAGTGGCAACAGGATGCAAGCATCTTGTTGCCTATTGAACTCCCTTAGGCACTTGGTGGACCACTGTGAGATACAGGAAGCTGGACTAGATGGGCCTTTGGCCTGATCCAGTGGGGCTCTTCTTAGTTCTTATGTTCTTACAAGGTGCAGAAGTGTGGTGGGTGAATAGTCCTTTCAACTTGATCTTGTGGTATATTCTTTTGGTGCGGATTAGAAACCTGTCTGCCCTGAATGTGGCAGATGGTATTTTCTGTGATGTTCCCCTTTGTAGCCTTTTAGGGCTGCCTGCCTCCTTGGTCCTTGCAGGTACAGTCTCCACCCAGTCTCTTTCTGGTGACCAGTTATCTTTGCTTGTATAGCCTAGACCAGTGGTTCCCAAACTGTGGGTTGGGACTCATTAGTGGGTCGTGAGCCAATTTCCGGTGAGTCACAAAACACCTAGAGCAGCCATATTGAAAATAATAATAATAATAATAATAATAATAATAATAATAATAATAATAATAATGCATGTATTTATATACCGCCTTTCTTCAGATCACTAGATTTCTCTAGTGACTGTAACTCAAGGCGGTTTACATGGGCAGACTTTATTCATAAACCCGAAGGTTTTTACAATTTACAGAATGTTCTATCTTTCAAGAACTACACACATTCAGATCTTCCTTTCTGGATTTAGCCTTCTTTCTTTAGCCACCCGTCTGTCTTCTGCTGGCTGATGCTTCCCTGCTCTCACCAGAGACGCAGCTGACTCTCAGCACACTCCTCCTCCCACGAGGCAGCTGGAGCTCAGCTTCTAATCAGCCGCAGTTGCAAGGTCTGCCGCTCACAGAGACTTCCAGCAGTCCCGAGCTCACGACCTTGAGATCTTCAGCTGTATCTTCGGGCAAACGGAGGCATTAACCCTCTCGGCTAAATCTTCTGGCTAAATCGGCTAAATATGGGAGGATGGGATGCTGGAAAGGGTGGTGTGGCTGTTTTGCTTGTGTCAAGGTTGTAAATAGGCTTTTTCCCCTGTTCTGATTCACTTTGCTATTGGAAAATGACTGAGAAATAACCGAACTGATGGCTGCGTTCTCAGGAAAGCCCTTCACAGTGATGGCACAGTGATGGCCATGACATTACTTACGTTGGGTCCCAGACAGACTGTCATTCTAAAAAGTGGGTCCCAGTGCTAAGAAGTTTGAGAACCAGTGGCCTAGACTGATTTCTTCGATTTTCTGAAACAGGGGGCTCCCCATTTAATCTTTTTCATCGCTGGCTGTGGCCCCACCGGAGCTCAGAAGCTCTGAGCACGGCTCCTGTGTGAGGCTTCTTAGGGATGCTTTTCACTTGATGCATGAGCCATGCTTGGGCATTGCTGTGGGCCCTGGAACATAGGAAGCTGCCAGGTACCTGGCCATAACTCAGCATGATCAACACTGACTAGCAGTCGCTTTGTCAAGGTTTCAGTGAGGAATTTTTCTCTGCCTTACCTAGAGATGTGTGAGACCAAGCCTGGGTCACTCTGGGCTGGGCATTGGACTGCAGACTATTTTGCAAGGGACGTGCTCCTGAGTTAACTGGGCTGTGGAGATGACCAGGTGAAACAGTTCCTATATGGTACGATTTGCAATCCTGTTGAGCAGGGCAGTGGTGGCTGCCTTGGTAATCCTTTGTTCACATGTAATGCCACTTTCTGACAACTGAGGAATCTGAAGCATCTTTCACAAGGCTTTTTGAAACAAACCCAGGGCTGTTAACAGGATCTGGTTTGGGGAGGCTGCTTTGAGGCACTGCGCCTTGTGCTTTTGAGTAGAAGAAACTCTCTGACTTCGGTGCAAGTAATAAAAAAAAATGGCATTTAGAGTTGGGGGTTGTTCCGGATGGAATGTGGCTGGAATGCCCCCCCTCTCTCTGTGTGTGTGTCTACAGCTGCTGTTGGCAACTGCAAACCCTCCGTCCAGCTGATCCCTCACTGACTCAGGATCTGCCATTCACTGAATCATCCCCACCACTTCCTACATCAGCTAGAGAAATTATGATTAAGAGAAGAATGAAGTTCCTGAAAAACAATTTGTTCTGCATAGCAGAGGGCAGGGATGCTCAGCGTTCTGGTGCGCATTTTCCTCCACAATGCCAGGCATGCAGCTGCCATGTAAGCCAATCCCCAGTGTCATTCCTGCTGCATAATTTAGGGAGGGGCTCTTGCTTGGTGGAAAAGCATCCGCTTTGCGTGCAGACAGCCCTGGGCTGAATCTCTGGCATTGTCAAATAGGAATTTTTCTCTGCCCTGTCTGAAAACTTGGAGGGGCACTGCCAGTCAGGGTTGACAATACTGAGCTAGCTGGGTCAATGGTCTGACTTGGTAGGAGGGGGTTTCCTATGTATCACAAACTTTTCATTGAAGTTGCATGTCATACCTTCTGTGTAAGGGTCCATGGGAATTGTAGTTCTTTGACAGGAGAGCATCCTTGTCAAACTACAGCTCCCAGAATTCCTGAAGTGGTACAGGGTGCTTTGGTCATGTGTGAACTAGCTAAGGCCCAGTTTATACATTGTGATCATGTGATCATTGGTCCATCTGACACCTGGTGCAACTAGTGTGGTGTAGTGGTAACAGAATAGCATAGTGGTCCTCAAACCTTTTTACACCAGGACCCACTTTTTGGAATGGGACTTGTATCGGGACCCACCGGAAGTGACATAATCAAGCAGGAAGTCCCATCATTGTGATGTACTCAAATGACACTCCTGGAATGCAAACTGGCAGCAGTTGCACAACCATGGAACATCCAGGACAGAAAGCAAAATTAGGAAAAAAAATATTATGTAAAAGCACTGAACTAAAAAACCAAACCAAACACCATCACTTGAAAATTCAAGCTGTTAATACTCACAACAGGAATATAGCAAGAGTGAGGTCTGCAGCTTCCAAGATGGCTGCTCCCAGCTTTCCACGAACCACCTGACACCAGGTCGCGACCCACCAAGTCGATCCTCACCCACAGTTTGAGCAACACTGTAATAGTCACTTCGTAGATCCAGGTTCGAATTTCCTCTTGGGTCATGAAGCCTGTTGGACAACCTTGAGTTAAAAAAAAAAACTCCCTTTCAGCTTAAGCTACTTTACAGGGTTGTTGTGAAGGTAAAAGGTAGGTAAGGGGAAACCTCATGAATTGCCCTTGGCTCCTTGGAGGAATGGTGAGAGAATAAATCTGAGGAATAAATCAGGGTGGGGGGGAGGACGAGGAGGGTTTTTGCCCCATCCTTCAGCAGTTGCTTATTCCTGAAGTGTTTGCAGACCCTAAATTTCCAGCCTGCTACTGGCTTTGCAGAGTCTTGTGGCTCGTAGCATTCTAGAAGTCCACAGAGCAACCCTTACTGGCTATTTCTGAGGTGGAAAAATGGCCACGTGGTGAATTCTCCTCTCCATGGTCCCATGGCCCTGTCAAGGGGCCTTTGTGCCAAACGTTGCATTGGGGGACGTGCTTGTTCTCTCGCATTTGTCAGGATGTGGTTTTTCCACACAGGAACTTTTCCGCAAGAACATTTTACCCTAAGGACATTGTGAGCAAATTAATTGTGCGGTGGTTTTTTTTTTTCCCCCACCACAGAAAGGACACCTCAGTCTGCCCTTATAATAAGAAGGTTTTGGAGCTGGGATTATCGTACTGCAAAGGTTAATTGGGATAAATTTGGCTTTGGAAAGGAGGGGTTTTAGTCTCTGCTGCCGTCTGCCCCTCTGGCTCCTGGAAATTTCCCTGCTCAGTGGTTAAACTGCTTGAAAGCAGACGTGCCTCTGTTCTTAGAAGACATGATTTATACAGTTTGTGCACAGAGTCTCAGAATGCTGCGCTATAAATTAAGCCAGTATGCTGGGGTCGGGCTGGGTGGGGTACGTTTCCTAAAAACACTTCCACAGTGTTTCCAACTGGGACATATTTTTTAAAGAACTCGAAATCGTTAAAGAAAAAATGGGCTTGTGATATTGAAAGGGACACATGTTCATTTTATAGAAAGATGTCGTATTTGTCTAGCCGTATGTGGACCTTTCCTTTTTTTTTTTTTTTTTTGGAATGGCGGAACGTTGCAGACCAGGGTTGGGCAACCGGAAGACCACAGTCTCTCTTTCTCTCTCTCTGCTTCCATTCAGTGAAAGCAAAGCGGTGGTGCTGCATTGCCAAACAATAAGTCACTCCAAAATGTGACGCAGCACGTTGTCTGAACAGTGGTCGTATCTTGTGCTTTTCGAGCCAGAGGTCCTGGCTGGGTCAGACATATCTTTTTCCCTTTCTTGTACTAAAGAGCTGTTGCTTTAATGACTATTATCAATCATTTATATAGTGTCTTTTGGTAATACACCAAGGGCTTTGTTTGACGAGCACCCCGCCGGCCTTCCCTTAGAGGCCTCAGACTGATGGGTCAATGAGTTCCTTGACCACATCCCCATTCCAGCAGTTCGCAGTAGCCTGTAGGAGGAGAAGGGCCGGTCAGAGCTGTTGTCTTCCACAATCTCACTTCCTGCCCCTGCTGGGTCTAAATATTCTCCAGTTCCCTCTTGGTTTTCACCCTTTGCCCATATGAAACGTCTGCTGAGCATTTCCTTCCTCCATAAGAGCGATATTAGGATGGGACTCATGGCAGTCCCTGGAATCTACTTCACCATTCTCTTGCCCCTTCTTCCCCCATTGCATGCCTGTTGATCACCCAGGTCTGAATGCACTTTCCATCTCTTCGTCTGCCTCTACCGTATGTGCTCAGTTCTCCATGTCCTGCCCACTCTCTTGCAGCCAGAATCGACCTCCCGAAGACAACTCCTGATAATGGTTGGGTTGTCTTCTCCGTCCTTGTGAGGATTCTTCTTCTATTTCCACTTTGCAGACCCTACACCGGAGAGGGACAGATGGCGATTGAGGGCGCAGTCCTATGCCCTACGTTTGGCTGACGCTAGCTGCTAGCGTCGGCCAAACGTCTGCAGTGTCGACATGAGAGCGCCGACCAGCACCCTCGCATCGGTGCTGGTGCTGTTGGGCTGATGCTAGCAGCCCAGGGCTGCAGTGCACCACTCCTGCGCCAGCCGAGGTGCGCCAGGTGGCGCAAGAGCGGTTCTGGGCAGAGGGAGGGAGGGAAGAACTGGGCAAAGGGCAGGCGGGCTGGGAGGCATGCTGGCTTGGGGAAGGGGGTGGAGTTGGGATGCGGCCATTAGGCTGCATCCAAGCCTCTGTCCCCAGGCTGGGTGGCTTTGCCACTCCGGCACAAGTTAGGATTGCACCCTAAGAGCCTGATGTGCTGCTTGACCTTGTGCAAGCTTACTTGGAAATGAGTGGTACAGTAATACTTACCAATACCAATAATACCAGGGGTCAGGACCTGGAAAGCTGAGGGTGGTCTGCAAAGGGACTATAGGAAGCGTTATAGAAGGAAACTGGTACCAGTTGGCCGGTACTGCTGCTCCCATTGTCTACGCCTGTCAATCAACTCAGCGCGAAGACCATTGTAATCAAACACTGCTCCGTAAAGTGGTGCTATTGGAGATATTGCTGTCCAGCGTTTGCCGAGCCTTACTTCAGTTGAGTGTGTATAGAACTGCAGCTCTAATTGGTTCCATTAGCATCTGATGCGTTGGACTGATTCCTGGGGAAAACCTTGCACCACAATGGAAACTTGACATGGATTTTGCACAGAAAGGCTTGTGAGGACCTGAGCCTGCAGGAATTCTATTTTCTGCTCATGTGGCTGTGGTAGGAAATATCTGTGGATTTCCCATTTTGCTCTTGCTCTTTCAGTGTGCTTTTCCTCCAAAGAATCATTCAACAAAATTCTCCCTGCTCAGTGCAGTTTAGAGCTGCATCAGTTTCTGGCCATACGAATTGCAACTCTGCATTGATCAACATGCAGTGCTGTACTGAGTCAAAGCTACTGTGCCAGTCATTGAGTCTGAGAGTCAGTCTGCTTCACACTTCAGTCCTTTGACAGTTGTTGACTTTTTTTTTTCTTAAATTAGGCCTTTCATGATTCACTCCCCAATTGGGTTTCTATAACAGCAGAGAACCTGTACCAATTAAACAAACCAGATAGGTTGGGAATGAACCTAGACTCCACATCCATCTGATCTCCCATCCCTCCTTCTCTCCTTGCCATCCTGTGTGTCTTTCTGACTGGCCCTCATAATGTTGATTTGGTACCAAAGGCCATGTGTGGATTGTGCTTGAGGACTACTTGTTGCTAAGATTTTTTTTCTTTTCTGCAGACTCAGCCAAGAGTTTTAAGCATTGGGGTGCAAGGTCTAGCTATAGTGCAGGCATCTTGCTGTCTTGTGTGCTCCCTGTATACATCTCTTGTATGGTGGGCCACTGTGAGATGCAGGAAGCTGGACTAAGTGGGCCTTGGCCTGATCCAGTGGGGCTGTTCCTATGTTCCTATGAGTACATGTCTAAAGAAGAGCATCTGGTTCTGGTGGCTGTCAGAGAAATGCTGTGGAGAATCGTGATTAGCCACCAGTGCGTTTACCTTAGAATGCCAGGTGCAAGGGAGTGGCAACAGGATTCAGGCATCTTGTTGTCCTTTGTGCTCCCTGAGGCATCTGGTGGGCCACTGTGAGGTACAGAAAGCTTGACTAGATGGGCCTTTGGCCTGATCCAGCAGGGCTCATCTTATGTTCCTATGAGTACATGTCTGAAGAGGGGCATCTGGTTCTCATGTCTGTCAAAGAGAAATGCTGTGGAGAATCTTAACTAGCCACCAATGTGTTTACCTCAGAAACTTTGTGTTTACCTCAGAATTTACCTCAGAATGCCTCACACATTTATCAAACACTACAAGGTGGACACATTCGCATCTAGAGATGCAGCCTTCACTAGGCGTGTCCTCCATAGTGTCATATCTCACACCCTGGGCAGCTCCCCACCTGTAGAGGCCTGGCTTGGGTACGTCCTATCCACCATTGCTGAGCCTGGCAAGGAGGTCCCACTGGAGAAAGGGGAAATTTGTACTCACCTGTGAATTCCCCTTCTCAGTGGACTCCTTGACAGGCTCAGCAGGCCCTCCTGCGCTGCCTGAGGCATGGAATATCACCTTTCCTCTAGGCCTCCCCTTTCCCCGTAGGGTAGGCATCTCTTGCTAGGTGTCTTCTCTCCTTCACCTACAGCACCTCTCTCCACATTTACCACCAGCAACACTCTCTCTCAAGACCCGCACAGTGGGGAGGGGCACGTTCCTTCCAACTCCTTCTGGCTTAGCCCAGACCGGGATAATGGAGGGAGCCGCTCCCCTCAGGAAATTCTTAGTCATCTGACCTGCCTGACCTGAGAGGAGAAGCTTCCCATCCACCATTGCTGAGCCTGTCAAGGAGTCCACCGAGAAGGGGAATTCACAGGTGAGTCCAAATTTCCTCTTTTTCTTAGTTTCCGTGGGGTAGCAAAAGCAACAAAGAATCTAATCTTTGTTTGCTTTCCTTCAGTTTGTTTGCCCATCTTTTCTCTTCCTCATCTGGCCACATTTCTGTCCCTCCACCAGTTAAGGGCTGGGGTTCTAATGAAGGTGCCCTGGGACCTGCAGCAACCTGAAGGCAGCCCTGTCTTAGTGCCAGAATGGCTTCTCCATTCCTAGTGGATGGGTTGTCCCGCATGGATATGACAGTCCTGTCTCATTCCTAGGAAAATGGTGGTTGCCTTAGCTTGTGCATCCAAACCTGGCACCATGTGTACATCTGTTGGCTTTTTTAGTGGCAGAAGGTTAAGGTCTTTAATATTGCACAAATAGCATTTCGGACTCTGCTTCTTGACTTGGCACTGCTTGCAGTCTGACACCCCCTGCCTCCCCCAGGGCGTAGATTTTGTGCAGTTGGTTGCATCACATTCTTGAGTGCCGAGGCTGAAAGGCTTGAGGAAACCATCCATCTCTCAAATGTCTTATACCCTTGTAGTGTTGCAGGAATGCTACCCATGGCTAACCCCACTTCTCCTGAACACCTTCAAATCCAGAAGTGAGGAAATTTCCCCACTGAATCATGCGAAGATTCTTACCTAGTAGGATGCTTTCAGGCTGAGTCAGCATCTTAACACCTGAGCTGCATGAACTTGAACTGGTTCAAATAGCTGTTCCTTTTTCCTGGAGAACCTGGGGATATAGTTTGGGGGTTTAGGGCTGTGTGAGGACAGCACGTCCCACCAAGCTGATGTATTTATTTAGAACAGTAGTGCCCAACCTTTTTTGCACTGGTTTGCAAAACCTCCTTTTTAGGTAAGGTAAAGGTTTCCCCATGACCGAATGGTCTAGTCGTGACTGACTGTAGGGGGTGGTGCTCATCTCTGTTTCAAAGCCTGTAGAGCCGGCGTTTTGTCTGAGGACAAGCTTCTGTGGTCATGTGGCCGGCATGACTATATGCCGTAGCGCACAGAACGCCGTTACCTTCCCACCGAAGTGGTCCCTATTTATCTACTTGCATTTAGGTGCTTTCAAACTGCTAGGTGGCAGAAGCTGGGACAAGCAACGGGAGCTCACTCCGTTGCGCAGTCTTGAACTCCCAACCTTCTGGTCGGAAAGCCCAGCAGCAGCGGTTTAACCCACTGCGCCACCACGTCCCTTCCTTTTTAGGTACAACAACTTATTGGGGACCTCCCCCCCCCCCATGACTTAGAGCCAGAAGTGATGTCATTAAGCAGGAAGTAAAGTCATTTTTTTTAATAAATCACACTTTTTGAAAGTCAAAAGAACTCCTCATTCTTTTTATAATGTTCTGAAGTGAACATCAGAACCAAAGTATCTGATGTATCTAAGGGTGCCATCCTAACCTGGAGTTAGGCTGGCACAGTTAGGCCAGCAAAGCGAAGTTTGGCCAGCACAAGGGACACTGTAAAGTATGTTTGGACCTCTTTCAGAGTCAGAGAGGCCAGCACAGAGATGTGCTCCCTGACTCTGAGCGTGGTCTGAACGTGTTTTACAGTGGTCCTGGTGCCGGCCAAACTTTGCTGGCCTAACTGTACCAGCCTAATGTCGGGTTAGGATTGCTCTTTAAGTGACCAAGGGCCTCTCTATTTAATTTCCAAAAATCAGTAAACATATGCCATCTCCGCAACAAATGTTGGTTTGAATTATTGTCTCGCTCATTCCAACGTTGTGGTTTTTTTTTTTTTTTAAAGTACAGGTGGATTTTTCTATAAGTAGGTTCTGTGCCTTTTTGCTGCATTTTTTAGACTTTGGATTTTACTTGATGTAATTGTTTAAATATTAACCAATATAAGTATTTCTGGATCATCCAGTGGATTATAACCCGTGATATATTGTGTCATATCACCTTCAGTCTGTTGTGTCAATATTCCTGAGACTCCTTTTTATTTGCTTCCAAAAGGAAGTGTGATTTATATTTATGGTGTCCGCATGTGGTTACGGGAAATCGTCCATCTGTGAACAGAAGTCTTCATGTCTGTTTCTTTACAGAGAGAGAATTGCATCTGATGCTTTCAGACCAGTCTGTAGAACCTTTGGGCGAAATCTTGAAAGCAACAAGAAATGTCAGTTATCTTTGGATAGAGTACTTGGAAAAAACTTTATTAGCATTTTGGCCACCTGTTGAAGCTTGCATCAGTAGAATTAGTGTAATAGGTGGCCTTTGGCAAGTTGCTGTACCACAGTCCTAACCTAGAGTTAGGCCGGCACAGTTAAACCAGCCAAGTTTGGCTGGCGCAAGGGCCACAGTAAAGTGTGTTTGGACCACTCTCGGAGACAGGGAGGATTGCACACATCTCTGTGTTGGCCTCTCTAACTCTGAGAGTGGTCCAAATATTCCTTACAGTGTCCCTTATGCTAGCCTAACTCCAGGTTAGGATTGAGCCCTCAGTCCTGTTTCTTGCAAACAGTAGATTTGTGTGCTGTTTTTAGTCAATGGTTTTCATTCAGGTCATTTTGGTTTTTCTTTTTTAATGTTTGTATATTATTTCACTCTTGGAGTAGAGCACAGGGTGCTCAGCTCAGAATTTGTTTTAGAAACAAGGTTTTCAATTTCTGAGAAATGAGCTCACCTTCTGCAATTACCCAGAGATTTACCAGTAAATCTTAATCCACTTTCTGCACAGAACTTGAAAATGACTACGGACAAGGTTTAGATTATCCACAGGTTTGGAGAATCTGTTCTCTCTTTATTAATTCTCCATTTGCCAGAAGAGTGTTGTAAGTAGGGTATTATTTGTGACTGTTAATTTGCATATCACCCTAACATAGCCTGAGAGAATGGCTAGAAAATGTGATAACTTTTAATGAGACTTTCACTATAGTTTTAATTTTTGGAATGATCATTCTAAAATAAAGAAAACTGAGCAAAAAAAATAATAAATAATAGGAGAGGGTTGAAAAACAAATTTGAACGTCAGCTACCACCCACTCCCCCGGGTTAACTCATTTCTATGTTATGCAAACCACTTTGAAACCATCCATAAGAAGCAGGTGGAAAAGCTTGGAGAAAGGGAAGAAGCAGTGGTATAGCTAAGGCATCTGCTACATGGGGCAGAGAAGATTTTCTAGCCCCCCTTCCTCCAGGACAAAATAAAATTTAATTATGTTAATAAATAGTTTTCTGGTTAATTGGCCATACCTTTTGATAGAATACAGATATTCCAGCGTGGTTTGTTTCATCGCATTCAGCATTAAATTGCCTTTCCAATGATATATAACATGATGGTACTAATCGCACTTACCAAGCTTTTCACAATTTTGGCCATGACCGGCAATTTGTTCTGGGCTTTTTTCCCGCACATATTGCTGGAAAAATCTTTGACAGATCTGGGGCCTGTTTCACTGCCAGGCAATGTTTGGTGGGAGCTAATGGCCTTAGCCCCTTTGCATGGAGAGTGGCCCATCAATGTTTGAAATGATCAGCTCTGCATCTTCTATGCATATCTAGCTGCCTTCCCCACGTTTTTTTCCATCAGAGAAAGCATTACTTTAGGAGAAGATGCAGTGAAAAAGAAATGTGTGTTGGAGGAAAGGGGCATAATAAGCTTAAGAGAAGAGAAGACTGAGGGGATATGACAGCACTCTTCAAATATCTGAAGGGCTGTCATAAGGAAGAAGGGACAAATCTGTTCTCATCTGCCTTTGACAGTAGAACTCGGTCCAATGGGTACAAACTGCAAGAGAGGAGACTCCGGCTGGACATCAGGAAGAATTTCTTGACTATAAGGGCGGTTCGACAGTGGAACAGATTGCCACTGGGGGGAGGTGGTAGATTCTCCCTCACTGGAGACTTTCAAGCTGAGGCTTGACAGGCACCTGCTGGAGATGCTCTAGGAGGATTTCCTGCTAAAGGCAAGGGGTTGGACCTTGTAGGTCCCTTCCAACTCTATGATTCTATGATTAACATTATGCCTCCTGCTGCTATTGTTTTGCATTCTTGCACAAGTCACACATCTCTCTGTCTGTCTGTCTGTCTGTCTGTCTGTCTGTCTGTCTGTCGATCTCTCTCTCTCTCTCTCTCTCTCAGTAACACTTGGACAACTTGGGGGATGGGATGGGATATCAATGGCATTCTTTGCCCTAGACCAGTGATTCTTAACCTGGGTTCGATTGAACCCGAGGGGTTCGGTGAGTCTGTCTCAGGGGTTCAGCGGAGGTGTGTGTGTGTCCATTCCGTTTGCTGGCCTTGATATCTGTGCTGCAGGGAACTTGGTGCGCTCAGTAGTTGCTGGGATATTAAAGTAAGGCCTGGGAATTTGCAGGCCTGAATGGTAAGGCTTATCACTGAGGCCTAGCAGACCAGCAGAGGGTGCGGGGTAGTTCTGACTTAGGTTCTGCCCAGTAACAAGACCATGTGATCTCTGGGTAAATGTTGCAAGTTATTTATCCAATCCCAGGAACACTGGTTGCTTGTCTGTTCAGCTCAGTGAGTGCTTGTGTGTTCAATCCTGTCCTGATCAGAGAGCTCTTCTGTTCCACTTTGTTTCTCTTTGAGTATTGCTGCTGCTGGATTTACAGATTTACTATGTCGAGCAAAATAAGAAAGTGGTTGGACAAATACGTACAATATGAGAGTGGCACTTGCCAAGGTGAAGCCGCGCATTTCTGAACTTGTCTCTAAAAGGCAACAGCACAAGTCACATTGATTTGCAGTAAATATTCATTGAGTTATGTTTTTGTTTTTGTGTGACATTCATGTTTTGTTGGTTTTGTTCTTTGAACACAGTGATTTTATGTGCATGGTTCATTTTGTGCACTAACAACACATATATCTCTATGTTTTGAATTTTATTTTTTTTTAAAAAAAATATTTTTCCAACTATGAAGGGTTTGGTGAATGCACGTATGAAACTTGCGGGGTTTGGTACCTCCAAAAAGGTTTGGTACCACTGCCCTAGATGCTATTTAGAGCCAACTTTGATCACATTGTTGCTTTTGTAAAGAATGGATTTAGAAGTTGGGGTGGGGTGGAGATTACAGTTAGGGCCAGCTGATGTCCTTGCATGGCCCAAGGAGAGGAAGCTTGGACTTTGTGTGGAACAGTAGATCAGAATCTGGGAGTGATGGAATTCTTTGGAATTCCTGATAAAAAGGAAAGTGCTGATAACTTCTCTGACTTGCGAGGGGGAGTCCTGCTTTAGAACTGAGAAAGTTTCTGACTCAATCAAAATGCCAGGAATGTTTCCGGATGACACAATAGAAGGTGTTGAATGCAGTAAGGAAATTGTATGAAAAAGGGGAGGGGGAGGAATGTGATTGTTTCCCCACCACATTGTTGATTGCTTGTTCAGACAAGATGTCCTTCAGCATCAGTAGCTGAGTTTACATAATTCAGCATGGTTTCCCCCCCCAATTCTGCAGTTCTATTAAACTCTATTTAAATAGAACTGAAGAATTAAAAAGAACATGCCATCCACAATTTGACTGAGGGTGCGATCCTACTATGGAGTTAGGCTGGCGCAGTTAGGCCAACAAGGTTTGGCTGGCACAAGGGACACCGTCAAGTATGTTTGGACCACTCTCGGAGTCAGACAGGCCAGGACACAGATGTGCGCCATCCTCCCTGACTCCGAGAGTGGTCCCAACACGGTTTATGGTGGCCCTTGTGCCAGCTAAACGTTGCTGGCCTAACTGTGCCGGCCTAACTCCATAGTAGGATTGCGCCCTGAGAGCGCAGTCCTAAATTGAGTTGGAATAGTGAGGCCGGTGGGCCTGCGCCGTATCCAGCACACCTTAGATGCACTGGGGAGCCTCCCTGGGGCAAGAACATGGCTCTGGCCTCCCCTAAGGGTTCCTCAGAAGGATTTCTGCTAAATAACAGGCGCAGATCTGAGGAAGCCACATGGCCCAATGCAGCACACCTGCAGACCACTTGTGGCACACGGCACATTGAATTCTCTTAATGTTCCATTGAGTCTTCTC
>JAJKFI010000024.1:10497966-10539360 GCA_029204185.1 Lerista edwardsae
AATCAATCAATCAATCAATCAATCAATCAATCAATCAATCAATCAATAGTATTTATATACCGCTTTTCAACACAAAGTTCACAGGCGGTTTACAGGCAAATAACAAAGTTAAATGGATCCCTGTCCCAAAAGGGCTCACAATCTAAAAAAAACTCAAAACACCACCAGCAACAGCCACTAGAAAAGACACTACTGGGGGGTGAAGAGAGGCAATGAACTCTGGAAGCTAGTGGAGAGGCTTGGCGTGCTGTGGTCCATGCGGTCGCCAAGAGTCGGACACGACTTAGCGACTGAACAACAGCTATCATATCCTCCTTGAGTGCAAACACTTGTTTTGTAAATTTAAAATACCTTGGTGGTCCACTGGGATTTTAACTTGTATAAATACAGTTAACACACATGCACATTTAGCTATGCAATCCAACCTCTATGATAAAGCATGCTAGGTATGCGAACTTGCTATCTGCGAGGGGCAGAGTTGCTACTTATCTCATTGTTACTTAATGCACTTCTGTCCTTGTTATCCACTATGCGGAGACCTTCCGAAGGCTGCAGGGACCTCCAGAATGGCACCTGCGACCAGCGCTGACTCCTTTAAAATGGCCAGCAGAAGCATCCTCCGGCCATGTTTAAGGGGTTCATGCTGGTCGCAGGTGCCATTCTGAAGATCCCCGCAGCCTCTGGAAGGTCTCTGCAGCATTCAGAGATCTTTGGGCACTTCCTGCTGCACTCTGCAACAATTTGCAGGAATCGAACCCTAACAGATAATGAGGACTGACTCTATTTGACATATAAAGCAAGGGCTAGCTTTTTCATTCATTCGTTATGAATTGGCTCTGCTATGTGAACATTGGATAGGAAAGTTCAGAAGGCTCTGGGAATATGGAGATAACTGCTTACTGAAGAGAGTGCTGCTGTCCTGTTCTCCCCCCCCCCCGCCCCAGTTGCTGTTTTTGTCCAATCTGTTATGTCCAATCTGATGAAGAGTTCTGGAGAAATCAAAAACTTGCTTATTATTTTTTGGCATTTTATTTGGTTTTAAGAAAGGCATTTGCCCTACTGTGGCTTTTTTTTTTTTTCTTCTTCCAAATGGGCCACTCAAAGCATCTTTGTTCAGTATGCTTGTCTCTTACAAATTGGGGAGATGTGAAGGCATGTTCCGATGTCCAGTTTCAAAGAACAGAAGTTTAGAAAACTCATGCTTTCTGTTTTATTGCATGGCAACAGAGCATCCAAAGTAGTTGGCAGCCTGTCCTAAAAAAGTAGGCAGTTAAAAAAACAACACCACTTCCCCTTTCGTCTCATAGGTTAAATTTCCATTGTTGGCCCGTTTTCCCTTGCAAGGAAACCTATTGCCACAATGCAAGTTGTAAGTAGCTATTATGCAAGGGAGTACAATAGGAGAAAACAGTTGCGATGTGGGCATGGTTATTGTGGTGCTCCAGCTGCATTCATGATAGATTGAGTCTGGAGTTGGGAACAATTCCATGTTGTTGGGAAAAGAGGAGTTACAGTATATAATGCCTTAGTAGGATGCAATTTCCATACTTCATATGCTGTACTTGAGGGAGGGTGAAGCAAACTGGCATAGCTAATGAAAATGTAGCCCGGTGCAGAGGGCAAAATGAAGCCTCAGAAGTGACATCACAACAGGAAGTGACATCACAGCTGTATTTTCATTTTTCTTGCTTTTCTGGACATAACGTTTGATAGAATTGGCAATATCACATTTTGATTTGACAGGTTTCATTACACTTTGCATTGAATTACCTTTCCGATGATATATAACATGATGGTATTATTCATACATACCAAGGTTTTCACAATTTTAGCCACTAGCGTCAAGCTCAGCTTGTTGCCCCCTAAAGCTTGTTGCCTGGTACAGTTGCACCCCTCTGCACTTCTTTAGCTATGCCTCTGGTGCAGCATGTTTAAAAAATAAAGTCATCCTTTTGAAGGCGTCAACCATTTTATGCGTCCTGCTTTATCAACCATTTATGGTCCTTCTCTGCCAGTGAATATGGATAGTGATGTCATCCTGAGAAAAGGACATTCTGGATTCTCTGAGGTCGCCTGCACTAAAGCTGACAAGCATCAGGAAATCCCCTAAAGCATAACTGCTGCCCAGAAATAGACGGTCCCTGATTAACAGATGGCTCTGATGCAGTAGGACCCCACCGTTTGTTGTGGTGCTTGAACCCACGTGGCCCAACAAGCTGTGGTTTGTGAGTGGCCACCAAGCCAGGATCTGGAATCATAATTTGAACCTGCTTCGCAAATCATGGTTTGTATTGCATCTGAAGCAACAAACTATGGTTTGTTGTCCCTTCTTCAGAATCCACTGCATGGGATAGCATTCAGGTGTACTTGAGAAAAGGTGAGAGAAGAGAGAAACCGTGTAAACTGTACTTGATTTGTTTGCCTGGAACACAGACCGTGGTGAGGAGTTTAAACCTACACTGAGTGAAACACCTGAGTTGGCATTACGTTGGAACCAACCTAAAGAGGAGGGACTAGTATCATGAAACAATATTAGGGAGCAATCCTAACCTGGAGTTAGGCTGGCACAGTTAGGCCTGCAAAGTTTGGCTGGCACAAGGGCCACCGTAAGGTATGTTTGGACCATCCTTTGAGTCAGATAGCCAGCATGTGCTGTGCCCCCCTGAGCGGTCCAAACGCACTTTACGGTGGCCCTTGTGCCGGCCAAACTTTTGCTGGCCGAACTGTGCCTGCCTAACTCTAGGTTAGGATTGTGCTCTCATTTTGAGGAAAATGTGTGTGGCATGAAGTGGGTCTCTCATTCTAACCCAGCTTTTTTTTTTGGGGGGGGGGGAGAGAGGGTTGGTTGGTTGGTGAAAAACAAAACTGCTCCAGCTACCCTAAGTTTGAAAGAGCCTTAACAGGGATCAGTTCAGCTCCTTAAGTTTGCCGCTGTTTTATTCTGGAGGAGGGAGGAAACAACTATAGTTTAAAGATGAGTAAGCTTGACCGACATAAATGTGTTGAAGTGATAAGGGACACGGTATCTCCTCCCAAAATCAAAGTGCGGTGGCAGAGGGCTCTGCTGAAGGAGCTTAGCACCTACCACTCTTTCCAGGTTTTCCACCTGCCTCTGTGTGCCTTGTGAAAAATTGCACACGGTTAGCCGTGAGTCTCCCCTGGAGGGGAGAGGGCAGCCGTAGGGAAAGTGGTAAAGCTCTTTTGCCGGTAAGCACTTCATCAGCCTGTGTCAGCCCTTGTACTCTCCGCCCCGATTTCTCAATAGCGAGCAGGATGACCTGGCTCCATCTGAACTTCAGAGTGAAAAGCCACCCATCTCCTCCCGCCTCCCCCTTCCAGTTGAGTTTGTTTGGTTCCCCTCAACTGCCCCACTTCAAGGCACAAATTTAGTTTTGTATTTTTGGGTACTGAGACCTTGTACGTGTCCTTAGAGCTGTGAATTGATGCTCGCCTACTCTGTCTATCCTAAAAAAAATTTTTTTTTAAATTCCTTCATCCCTTCAAATTGCCTCAGTCGACTTTGGCTGACATCCCGGAAGTGAGCCATGAACACATGCCTGAAAAGGCCAATACGAGACTTTTCGAATTGTACAACAGAGTTCTCTGTGTGTTTAAAGACGGTTCCAGTCAGTTCTCTTTATTATTATTATTATTATTATTATTATTATTATTATTATTATTATTAATTGGATTTATATCCCGCCTTTTTGCCTGAAGGCACCCAAGGCGGCATTACAACATAAAAATATAAAATTTAACATTAAAAACAATTTAAAAACAATATTAAACAATACAGTAAAACAAAGCAATAGAATTTAAAAACAACAAGCCCTGTGGATCACTAGGTATAAAATATAACAAACCAGCCAGCCAGCCTGTCAACAATTAAAAGCTTTTTGAGATAAAAAAGTCTTCAGCCCCCGCCGAAATGTTAACAAAGAGGGAGCAGTTCTCAATTCTAAGGGGAGGGTATTCCAAAGTTGGGGGGCCACCACCGAGAAGGCCCTCTTCCTGGCCGCCGCCCCTCTCACTTCTCCTGGTGGCGGCACAGTTTAAACCTACTTATATGCAACCTTGCTTATCTGCGAGGGGCAGAATTGCTGATTTCCTCGTTATCTGACCCCTTTGAAATGGCTGGCAAAAGCATCTGCCGGCCCTGTTTAAGGGGTCCATGCTGGTCACAGAAGCCATTCTGAAGATCCCTGCAGCCTCTGGAAAGTCTCTGCAGCATTCTGAGATCATTTGGCACTTCCTGCTTCACTTTGCTGGATTCTTCTAAGGACCCCTTGCACCTAATCCCATTAATCCCATAGGATCAATAATTCAATGTCTGTGAATTCTCTATCTGCAAGGATTTCCAGGCACCGAACCTAGCAGATAATGAGGATTGACTTGATTTTTTGACTGGATGTGATTCCCATGCTACACACTCACTCATGAACAGTGCTAAAGAGCCTCTTTCCCCCAAGCCTGAGGAGGTGAGGAGAACTGCATGCCTCATTGTTCTGTCTCCTGTGTGTGCCTTGACCTTGCTCTGGAATGCTGGCCTCATGTGGCACCTCACATTTTGACTGCAAAGTGCCAAATTCCCCTCCCCCAATTAGACTTTTCAGGTTTTTAGCATGTCTTGGGCTGTATATGTAGATAATTTCATTTTTTTCTAGGTGAACTGGGAAGTAGTGGTAACTAACGCAGGTTACATTTTCTGGGGAAAGATTTAGAGTGTGATCTTAAGCTGGAGTTAGGCCGGCACAGTTAGGCCAGCAAAGTTTGGCTGGCACCAGGGCCACCGTAAAGTCTGTTTGGACCACTCTGTGAGTCTGAGAGGCCAGCACACAGACGTGCACTTGACACTGAGACTCTGAGAGTGGTCCAAACACACTTTACGGTGGCCCTGGTGCCAGCCAAACTTTGCTGGCCTAACTCCTCGTTTGGATTGTGCCCTTACAGAGATTTGCCTTTTTGTTGTTGTTGTTGTTCAGTCGCTAAGTCGTGTCCGACTCTTCGCGACCCCATGGACCACAGCACGCCAGGCCTCCCTGTCCTCCACTAGCTTCCTGAGTTCGCCCAATTTCATATTCATTGCTTCGGTGACACTATCTAACCATCTCATCCTCTGTCGCCCCCTTCTCCTTTTGCCTTCAATCTTTCCCAGCATGAACAACAACAAACTATGAGTCCTCTGTTAATGCCAGTTGTTATAGGTATGCGGCATGAATTGTGGGGTTTGGGGCTAAGTGGGTGACAGATTTCAGGGCTCTGATTCATTGGGAAGTTCCCTGAGCATTTTGATACCCGGATCCGTGGGGTGAGTCAGGCTGCAGCATCTTGATACAGGCATCTGAATATTTATGTAGACAGAAGATCGTATGCAAATCTGCAGTCAAACCCTTCTCCTAGTTAGCATGCGTCATGCCCCAAGTGGGACCCAAAGGGCTGTCCAGCTTCTAAAGTTACTAAACGTTTACTGTAAAAATCTCCTCATCATCCTGAATCGGTTCCAGAATTGTAAACTGTGTTCCCGCCAGGAGTCGGCTGCGGCGGCTGGTGCTGTGTCATTTACATCCTTCTCTTTGGCTGTGTTGTTTGGGAAATGTAGTCTCTCCGAGGAACTGGAATGTGCTTTCATTGCTGATAGTCAGAGGCTGGTCTTACGTAACGCTGGCTGTTGTTGTTTCCAGGAGTCATTCTAGAGAGTAAAAGCTTTACAGCATAATCTGGGTGATATTGACTAACCAGGCAGTGAGCAAGACTTTGCCCTTGGAGCCGTAGGATTGCACAGTGTGACTTGTGAACACCCTTTTAGAATGAGGGAGGGGAGGGTGCATTTTAAAAGCTGTTTTATTATCCTTTTGTGTGTGACTCTCAGTGGTCATAAGAAGAGCTCTGCTGAATCAGTCTGTGTCTAGTCCAGGATGCTTCCTGTTCTCATTGTGCCCAGCCGGATGCCTTGGAGAAGCCAGCAGTCTCTTTCCCCAGCATCTGGGATCCAGTATTCAGGCACACTGCCACTAAACATGGAGGGTTTATTATGTGCATTTTTTTAAAATGGATATGATCCTTTGATTGTTTTTATGCTACATTGAACACATTATAGGAAGGAAGAATATAAAACAGGGCTGGGTAGTGGCTGCAATTACAGGCATGCCCTGGTATTCACGGTTTCAGTTATCTACTGATACCATGGATACTGGGATGCCTATTAAAAAGATAAAAAGGTAAAAGTTCCCCACAATCGAATGGTCCAGTCGTGACCGACTGTAGGGGGTGGTGCTCATCTCTGTTTCTAAGCCGAAGAGCCGGTGTTTGTTCAAAGACAAGCTTCCATAGTCATGTGGCCGGCATGACGATATGCAAAGGTACACGGAACACCATTGCCTTCCCACGGAAGTGGTACCTATTTATCTACTCGCATTTTTAGGTGCTTTCGAACTGCTGGGTTGGCAGGAGATTAAAAAGATAGGGGAACATTAAACAAATCCACAGATGTTTCCCTGTCTTTAAAAAGGTGTCTTCAGTATCCACATTTTCAGTTATCCATGGTGGGGTCCAGAATGGAACCCCAGTGGATACCGGGTCGCCTGTATTCTTCATGGAGCAAACACCATGTCTTGTGGCAGATACTTCATTATAAGGTGTGTAAAAAGAGTTCCTTTCTTTCTGCTTTTCAGCCAATCTGTTAAGTATTTTTCTACCCCTTCTTTCCTCCACTTACGTGGGCCCCCAAGGAGGTTTGCATGAAATCATAATGCATAATGCAATATTTGCATAAATACATTGCAAAATTTCAAAGTGCCATAGCACAAACACAACAGTGTAGTGTATTTAAAACACAAGCAATAAAGCAGCACAGGACCAAAAGATGAAAAGTAGCAGAACCAAACTTCATACGCATCAGCAATGCGCATAAAACACAAGCAATTTAAACATAAAACATAAACATGTGACAAAAAAACATAAGCAGCATAGCGGCACTGAAAATAAAAAGCAGTTAAAACAGCAATAGCTAATAGGCACAGCAATTTTTTTTAAAAAAAAGCAATTAAGGGTGGCAATAAGAATTAGCATGAACATTAAACATTAAGCAATGTAATACAGAATCCACACCCAGTGGTGTCTCTACAGGGAGGGCAGAGCTCTATGTTTTGCAAGAAGCCTTACCCTGTCATGTAAATCCCTCCTCTCCCTTGCTGCTGTAGCCAGTAAGCAACACCAAGATGTTCCTTTTCCCTGTGAGGATTGGCTAAAACGGTGCAGGGGAGGAGTGATGTCCACTGCAAGGTAAGGCTTCTTGCAAAACTTAGAGCTCTGCCCTCCCTGCAGAGACGCCACTGTCCACACCCACCTGCCACTACGCAAATGCTAACTTAAATAAAAGTGCTTAGCCCTTGTGGTACGACAGTTGAGGAGGCCCTGCTTCTTATCACGTCCCCCTCTCTTCTGCTGGGGAGACAGTACTCAAAGTAGGTTCCCCTCTGACAGTTCCAAGGGGCAGATTGGAATGCATGGGCAGCCCCGCGGGTTATTCTGGTCCTGAGCCATAAATGGCTTCAAAACTAGCACATTGAAGTGGTCTAGTAGCCAGCGAAGTCACTGGAGCTTTCGGCAGTTCTTTAAATCCAGCGTTTCTCGACGTTGTCCCCTGCCGTGCCACTTCGTGTGGTCCATCTATTGGAAGTACCACTGGAAGAGGATGTCATTGCTGGTCACGTCCGGTTTGGGCGGCCAGATGCAACATGATGAACATCAGTACGAGGCCCAGGCTAGACGGAGGGCTTCCTTGAGCATGTGAAAAGTACACGCTAGAGCTCTGCTGCCCCCAAAACAAGCTTCCTACTGCTGTTGGTCCCATTTCGTTGCTGGTCTCGCTGCCAGGCAGTGGGGGTCTGGGGGTCCAGGGAGTACCTCTGGATACCATCGCAAGTACCACCAGTAGTAAGAGTAGCACTGGTTGAGAAACTAAATAGATATTGGTCAAAAATTGTTCGGGGGGAGGGAAATACCGTGTATCCATACCGTTTATGGCAGTGGTTCCCAAACTGTGGGTCACGAGCCAATTTCAGGTGGGTCGCAAAGCACCCAGGGCAGCCATCATTGAGACTATGGGAAGATGGGATGCTGGAAAGGGGGAGGGCTGTGTGGTTGTTTTGCTTGTGTCAAGGTTGTAAAGGGGCTTTTTCGTTTCTTATTCACTTTGCCATTGGAAAACGGCTGAGAAGTAATCCAACTCATTGCTGCCTTCTCAGGAAAGCAGCAGGCTCTGGCGTCACAATGATGGCGTTCCCATCCACAACATAACTTCTGGTGGGTTCTTCTAGAAAGTGGGTCCTGGTGCTAAAAAGTTTGAGAACCACTGGTTTATTGACCGTATGTGATGTTTGATTACAGGGTCTGATTTTCATTACCTATTTTCAGTTCTTGTTGCCAGTTTAAGCTTCACCCTGGGGGGAACCCTCAAAAGGAGTACCTGTGGGATAGGACAGGGTTATTTGGGGCTCTACCAAAGGTTGTTTGGGGCTCTCACATTCTTCAATCTTCTGCTGGAGTGAAAGGCAGCTTGAATTTCATTTTTTGAAAAACCCCAGATTTCCACAAAATTGGAAGCAGCTTTGGGTTCTCAGACAGGAATGATGAATCTCCCTTGAACCCTTCCAGGAACTGTGCTTGTCTCAACTTACAGGCAGTAGGTTTGCCACCAGTCTAGATTTCATCTGATTTGTTGGTAATCTCCTGTTGCCCCCTCTTCAAACTTATCTTGATCTGATCTGAGAAATAAAACTTCATCATATTTACACAGTCCTGCCAGCATTTCAGGCCATCCTCCCAACAGAGATATCATCAGGAAGTGCAGGCTTTGTGTGCAGGTTAAAATTGATGCTCTCCTTGACAGAAGGCCAGTCTTTTTTTTGGCTAGAAACACCACAGGATCCTAGAAAGTTTCCTCCTAAAGTGTGTGCGTTTGGGCTGTGGGAACTGGCATTGGCAACCCAGACAAACACCCACCCTTAAGGAACAGGTAGGACTCCTGTACCTCATTCAATTGCCACCCACAAGCTTGAAAGTGTCAAGGTTAAGGTGTGTGCTTTCTGGTGCTTGATTTGAGGGTGCAATCCTAACCTGGAGTTGGCCAGTACAGTTAGGTTAGCAAAGTTTGGCGAGCACAAGGAACACTGTAAAGTATGTTTGGACCACTGGCTAATGAATGTATAGGACAAATGATGTCACAACAAGAAGTGACATCACAGTTGTAGTTTCATTTGTGGGGTTTTTTTTGGCCATAACCTTTGATAGGATGAAGATATCATACTTTGATTTGTTTCATTACGTTCTGCATTTAATGCTGCACCGAATGGTATGTAACATGGCATAATTTATGCATATTAAGGTTTTCACAATTTTTGGCCACTAGTGTCGAACTCAGCTTGCCCCCCCCCCCAATTTCTTTAGCTTCCTCCCTGAAGTTCTTTACCTAAGCCCCTGGTTTGGATCCCTCTTTGAGTCAGGGAGGTTGGCGCACATTTGTGTGCTGGCCTCTCTGACTCCGAGAATAGTTTAAACATACTTTATAGAGGCCCTTGTGCTGGCCAAATTTTACTGGCCTAACTGTGCCTGCCTACCAGTTAGGATTGCACCCTTAATTTGGTGCAGGAGCCCTGCGTGTTCCTTTAAGACAGGAGTCTTTTGCCCCTAGAATACATGTAGATAAAGCCCTCCCTCCCAGATAGCAATGAGAACGGCCCAGGTGGTGTTGGCAACACTCCTGGGCTTTATTACAGTCCTATCCAGCACACCTGCTATTGGATTTATTACAGCCAGGAGTTTGCTACTATTCCTGGCTGTTAAAGAGCCTGCTAGATTGTAGGAGGGCAGCTAGCTTAGCCGCCTAGCAGTAAATGGGTCAGCAGCTCTCAGCATCTTGTTAGCTGCTTGACTCAGCGGTGTCGTTCTGTTCTGCTCCTTGCTAGCTTATTAAATGCATTTGCACTGGGTAGGCCCTGGCAGCAAGGGACACGTCATTGGAGGGTGGAAGGGGCGGGGGGGGGATGGAAACCTGTAAACCGTTCTCATTCCATATGCACAGGCAGTGCCAATTGCTGACTGCTCTCATATTAACAGGGGTGTTTCCCTTTCTCGTTCTCCCCCTGAAGTGGCCCACAACACCATCTGCACAATTAAATTAATTGAAAAGGGGGATTTCCACTGGCAGCCTCTTTGGCTTCTGTGTGCTGGCTAACCATGCTTGCAACAGCTCTTGCCTATGCAGGAGCAGGCGGAATCGCTCCATGCAATTAGCTGATGTGGCAGTGCGGCGCTGGGAAGTCAGCAGGAAGGAGAGCTTGTTTTTCCTCTGCTCTTATGGTCTCCTATAGCGTCAGGTCATTCAGCTGTGGGGATTCTGGAACTGTCCTGCCGCATCAGATTGAAGGTTCCTCTAGCCCCAAGCGTTCCTGTCTCTGACAGTGGCCAGCCAGATACTGCTAGGGAGTTGGCAACGAGGGCAAAAAGGCAGAGGGCGATTGCAAGTTCTGAATGTGCAGATTATTTTTGACGCTGCTGAATAACCTCTCTTTGAGCCTGTGTTGTGTAGAGGGGCAGTTTGGACTAACCCCCGTCGGTGGGGGAGGGCAGTGCATGTCTGTAAGTGTGAAATCAGGCTGGATGTAGAAGTACCATCCAGACTGATGCATTGACAGCTTTAAATCCTGCTGGAATAATAATGTGTTTGTGCACCAATGAGAGAGAGAGAGAGAGAGAGAGAGAGAGAGAGAATACAATTAAATTGATAATGGCCCAACTCACTGTCATGTTTGTGAAAAGACAAATTCGGAGAATTCAATTAGTCTGATTTCCTATCTGATTTCCTTCCTCCCCTGAAGGGGGCGGGGAGGGAAGAAGCTTTCTCCGTATCAAGGTATTTCATTGCACAAATTTTGGTGAGTGATTTGATCTTTTTTTTCTTTCAATCTTGGTTTTGAGTAGTTAGTATTTGCCTATATTTTGTTCCCTACAATTCTTTAGTAAATGCAGTACATTTAAAGGAGGTGTCAGATGTCAATCAACCAACAGCATATTGCTTCTCAACACAAAGTTCACAAAGCGGTTTACAGGGAAATAATCTTAATAAAGTTTAACGGCTCCTTGTCCCAAAAGGGCTCACAGTCTAAAACACCAGCAACAGCCTCTAGAAAAAAAACACTGTGCAGGGGTGAAATATAAGGAAACGCCACTGCCTCTTGCCCAGTTAGCAGGGGTCAGATGTTCTAGCTCAGGGTCCTTCTCTCCGTGTTGGTGGGCAGAGAGTGCTGCAGGCATTTTGAGCCAAAACACCAGTGTTGCAGCTCAGAATTTTTCTGATCCTCGCGACTGGGTGTTCTTCAAGCGCCTCTGTTGTGCCAGTGCTCACTCTTTGGCCATCCTCTTGACTTTCCTGCTTGCTTTAAGTACTTGCTGGATTTGGATCTGAGCCCTGATGGAGTGGGTCAGACGGAGGGACGAAAAGGTCTATGTTGGGCTGTGACCCAGCATTCCGGCTGCATGACGCCGCTACATATACCCCTGCAAAACCCAAGGAAGGAGGGGCTTGATTAATGGATAAAGTGGCACAGAAGGAGAGCCAAAGGGCATCGCTCTTGCCCTTGCTGTCAGCCAGACCTGGTTTGAGAAGGCCACCCCTGAGAGGCTCTGGACTGAAATGTCCGTGCCGTATCCCTTGGCAGAAGCGCTACATAATATCCCTTTTGGTATAATGACCACGCAGCACACCTGTGCGAGCTTTTGTGCAGGGCTATTGCTAAGCTTCTAAAGTGTGAATTGTGTTTGTTTTGTTCTGCTACTTCACGCAATTACAGAAGGCAGCGGCTTCGGTTTGGAACCAGATCTGACACCGTGAAATGAAAGACACCAGCAGATGCAGAGCTTAACAACCGGGGGGGTGGGGTGGGGGGGAGAACACAACAGCATTTTCTTTTCTTTTTCTTTTCCCCAACGGTCTTTCTTTTTGGCAGTGGCCTCAGAGCTATCAGGTGAATAGGAGCGCTTTCTTCCCCCCCCTTTTCCTCTGTATTCAGTACAGAAAAAGCATCTGCTTTTGCCAGTCTGCCCTCTCAGGGTGGTGATTCTACTTTATAGAGACGACTTAGTTGTATGCTGTGAACGTCAGGGTATTACACCAGGACTCCGTCCCAAAGTAACCCAAACTGTATGCGAAGAAAAAGCAGAATTCTCTGGCCGCCATGAGTCTACGAACGGAGAACCTAACAATTTATCCTGCATCTACTGCTTACAAGAAAAAAGGGGAAGCAAACATTGAATGGAAAAGGAACTATGCTGGGGGCCAACCCAGAAATACAGCACGCACTTCAGTGGATTCCCGTTCTTCCACTCCACAAGCAGCTTACTTAAATGTGCTGGAGTAAATACTTCAGAACCAGCAGATCAAATGAAACAGCCGGAGTATGTTCTGAGGGCCGGGGAAGCTTCCCTGCACCCAGAGGCAGATCTAAGGGGGGGGCAAATCTATAAGTTTTGCAAGAAGCCTTACCTTGCAGTGGAAATCACTCCTCTCCTGCACTGTTCTAGCCAGTCCTCACAGGGAACAGCAACATCTTGGCATTGCTTACTGGCTACAGCAGCAAGGGAGAGGAGGGATGACAGGGTAAGGCTTCTTGCAAAACGTACAGATTTGCCCCCCCCCTTAGATCCGCCTCTGCCTGCACCTCAGGAAGTTATTTGAGGCCTTCAGAGGGCCTCAAAGGTCACTCCTGGTTCTTTGGGAAAACCAGGAATTGACTGTTTCCAGCCTTCCAGAGGCATTCTGAGGGCCGGGAAAGTTGCACACGGCCTCCCTGGCTGTCACGACACACTCCACACAAACCATGGCACAGCTTGGAGGGTTCAGCCCATGCCAGCAAGGTTAGAGGCTCATAGGGGACCGGAAGCTTGCTGTGGGCTGGATGAGGACCCTCTGAGGGCTGCACCAACCCTTGATTTGGAGACCCCTGCTGCAAAGGTAGAGATGGGGCCAGTCTAGCCATGCAACAGACTGAAGCGGTCGCGTTGAGCAGCGGGCTGGGGGAGACAGCGGGGGTGGCAAGGGGTGTTTGGCACCTGCCTGCCAGCAGCCCAGCCACGCCACTGTGCGCTTTGGTCCTCTTCTCACCTTGATGAGTGGGGCAATGGCAGTCAACCTCATCCTCCAGCTGCCTCGTGGGAGGAGGAGTGTGCTGAAGTCAGCTGCGTCTCTGGTGGGAGCAGGGAAGCCTCTTATCAGCCAGCAGAAGACAGACGGGCGGCTAAGAAAGGAGGCTAAATCCAGAAAGAAAGATTTGTATGAGTGTTGTTCTTGAAAGATAGAACGTTTCTGTAAATTGTAAAAACCTTTGGGTTTGTGAATAAAAGTCTGCCTATGTAAACTGCCTTGAGTTACAGTCATTAGAGAAATCTAGTGATCTTAAGAAAGGCGGTATATAAATGCATGTATGATGATGATGATGATGATGATGATGATCATCCTCCAGTTCCTCTGCAGCAAATAATCACAGTGGCAGTTCTGGAGAGAGAAGCAACAGGGAGCTGCAGCAGCCTTCCCCATCCAGGAGGTTGGTTGAGCCAGAATTCCTCTGCCGCCTCCTTGCCTGTGTGGATGAGAAGGAGGCGGCAGGAGATAACTTTGCCTTATTCCTGCTGCTCGCTGGTTCCTTCCCAGCTGTTTTCCTGAGGCGCAAAGACTGAACGGAGCATACTGGGAGTTGGGCCCTTTTCCGCTCCCAGCATGCTTTGCCCAGCCTGTGTCTGAAGTAGTGACTGGGTGGGAAGCAGGGGGCAAAGGCCTCCGTTTTGAGCACCACTTCAGCTTGGTCTTAGGCTAAGGTAGGGGTGGCAGAAGAACCCTCTGTGGCTATAAAGGTGACGGCGCAGCAGTGCTCTCCCCAGATCGTAGGTTGTTTAGCCCTTGACGCACATGCAACCTGACAGTTTTGCTAACCACCCAAAATTGGGTCGTGGCCCAGTGGGCCAGGAACCCACAGTTTGGGAACCACTGGTCTAGGGCGTGAGTCAGGCATGTATCTGAGGGAGGGGCTGTAGCTCCACTGCAGGTCACCTGCTTTGCATTCAGAAGGTCCGGAGTTCAATACCAGGTAGGAGAGAGAAAAATGGAGGCCTGAAACTCTGGAGAGCCACTGCCAATACCGTCCTAGCTGGACCAATGACCTGACTCAGCAGGAGGCAGCCTTCTGCGTTCCCATGTCTGCGTGTTCAGCAGCATCTCCCTGGCCATTTTTTTTCCACGCACTGTAAGCGTGCCTGTCTAGAAAGTGATGAGGGAATGCAACGCATCTGACGGCCTGGGAACCTTGTGCTGAAGGGTGGCCTATATCGGTTTCCTAAATTAATTAAGAGAGAGTTCAGGGTGGGTCCCAGTTTGGCTTCTTTGCCAGCCAGAGTCTGGCTGAATGGGGTTTTCCCAAGGAAAGGCCAGCCAGCCTGCAGGGTGATTAAATTTATAGGATGCAAATGGCTCAGAATGGGTGGGGAAAGCCAGGTGGAACTCCTGACAGCCTGCTCTCGCACTGCTAGGAAACACCTTCGGACACCTCCTTACCAAATTCTAGGCTTGCAGAAAGAAGGGTGCCTTGTAATGTGAAACTCCCCTTTCCCTCCTCTCCTGGCAGTGACTTAGTAATTGAGTTGGGAGAGCACATTTGCTTTAGGCCAGTGGTTCTCAAACTTTTTAGCACCAGGACCCTCTTTTTAGAAAGGCAATCTGTCCGGGACCAGCCAGAAGTGATGTCACAGCCAAAAGTATACCATCATTCTGAAGCCAGAACCTGCTGCTTTCCTGATAATGCAGCAATAAGTTGGGTTATTTCTCAGCCATTTCCAATAGCAAAATGAACCAGAAAGGGGAAAAAAAAGCCTATTTAAAACCTTGACACAAGAAAAATAACCACACAGCCTTTGATGATAGTGTAGAAGCAGCTTACAGCTGTGAGGCTTGGAAAGGCTTCAAGGTCGCAGAGCTCCGGCAAGGAATCAACTAACCACAGGTGTTTCTGGTCGTGATTAAATAGTCCCCAGCATCCAATCAGAGATCAGATAATCTCATCCCCAGGTTGAAGCTGAGTCAGAATGACTCAGCACTTTGCTGCTGTTCTGCTAGGCCTGAATGACTCAGCACTTTACTCCCTGAGTCGGCCTAGTGTTAGGCCTTTCCCCATTCAGGCCTGTTAATTCCCAGTGACTTCCTTCAGTATCCCAACAGCCTTCCCCCCCTCTCCAGTGTCACATTTTCAATACGGCTGCTGTAGGTGCTTCACGACTCACTTGAAATTGGTTCACGACCCACTGGTGTGTCCCGACCCGCAGTTTGGGAACCACTGCTTTAGGCACTTGATTCCTGCAGCACCTCGAACAGGAGAGTTAGGAGCTGGTTGCAGGAAGAGTTTTGCTCTTTTTATTTTTCTATCCATGACAGACTAAATTATGCTCACGCTGTCTGTGTGAGAGAGAATTAGTATGTCACGATGTGTGCCAATTTGCATGTGTTTTCTGGGTAGGGAAAGGTATTCTCTAACAGTCCTTTTTTCACATATTTCATTTTTTGGCAAAAGTACAGAAAGTGGTTTTATGTGTTTTTATTCCAAGGATGCATTTTTTATAAATTAGAAATACAAATCATAATCACTTTAAAAGTATACTGGGATGGTTCTGTAGGTGGTATAAACAGCCACAGTCATTACCATGTGCCACCACCCTCCAGGCCAGCCTGATCAGCCTACCGTGACCAATATGTAGAGGTGCTAGAAAACAGTTTTATTTTTTCACAGATTTTTCTTTAAATTTACAAAAATGAGAAGTGCAGAAAGCAATGTGATGTGTTCTCATGTCATTATCATCAAAAAAACCACATCTTTATATATGGGGTGCAGAGTTGAGCTTTTATGGTGCAGAGTTTGGGGGAACTCTCCATCCAAGATCCTGAATATATTTACAGTCGTACCTCAGATTAGCAAATCTGTGGGTTTGCATCTGCATTTCGGACCCTCTGAACATGACAGGAGCTGTGCTCTGGTTGTGTCCAGGGTTTTCAAAGGGATGGCCCTCCAAGCACCCTTCAGACACAACTGGAGCATCACTTCGGTCACGTTTGGAGGGTACGAGTCTAGCCAACGCCATGGGTTCGTAACCCACTGTTAGTTAAAACCACAGGTCCTGAATCAGCAGATTTTCTCTTTCATATTGCTCCCATCTCCTGGCCCAGAAATTTTCTCCAGTGACCTCCTGTTAAGATTCCTCATTCTTTGAATGTTGCTTTTACTTCCAGGCTTGAAACCAGGCCAAGAATCTTGGTTTAAAGAGAGCACGGCTGAGGTTGGAGAAGGGATTTGGTTGGAAGGCGATGTATTTTGTTTGATAATGGGAGCTGGCTGAGGGATAACCATAATACCATAATCACCTTGCGTCATAATTGCCTGCTTGCTTGTAATCGGCAGCAGGGTCAGTGTCGCTCGAAGGAGGCCCCCAGACCGGCTTGCTTAGAAGAGAACTATACAGAAGTTCTGCTCTAAGAAACCTGCAAAGAAAATGATCCAATATCAAAAGAGAAGGGACACAATGCATCTTGGCAGAAGGGAGGACTCTAAGTGCACAGGGAAGTGGGAAAAAACACCAAGCTGCACAACTTCAAGTACCTGGTGTTTTCTCTGCCAATTGACCAAAATATAAGGTGTTACGTGTGCATTCCTATTTTGCTGCATGCGTTTGGTCTGTTCATCCCAGCCCAGGTGAGGGTCCAGCAGCTCCCTGCTATGTAAGTATCAGAGTGGTTTCAGTTTTGGACGAAGAATAGAATTGGCTTTAGCATATACTTCAGCACTGTGGCTTCAGGGTCTCAAGAAGGGTGAGGCTTCTTCTCTGGTTCTGTTAGGATGTTGGCACTAACTATGTACCCTGTTTCCCCGAAAATAAGACCTGGTCTTAATATGTTTGAGCAAACATGAGCAAACATTAATATGTTTGCTCCAAAAGATGCATTAGGGCTTATTTTCAGGGGATGTCTTATTTTTTTCATGTTCAACAATCTACATTTATTCATGTACAAGTATTCAAATACAGTCATATCATCTTCTTCTGGAACATGGTCATCACTCTCCAAACCGCAAATTCCGGCCTGAATTTCTTGCTGCTCTATTTCCTGTATATCCATTGTCCCCAATCTCTCATGTCCAGCAATATAAATCTCTCCTTAAATGAGCACTTCTTTTCCATGTAGCCTGCTCATAGTGCATTGGCAACACAGCTGTCAGTGATTTTATCCCCGCTACACCCTCCCTCTACCTTTGCGAACGTACTACGTAAATGCGTCCGTCTGGCTGACGATCTTAACTGGGGCTTATTTTTGGGGTAGGGCTTATACAGTATTACGAGCATCCTGAAAAATCATGCTAGAGCTTATTTTCAGGGTAGGTCTTATTTTTGGGAAACAGGGTAGCAATAACATTGTGATACAGGACTGGTTCAGACAGTCCAACAAACTATGGTTCTTTAGATTGTGAATGCAATGGGAACTAGCTCTGAGCTTGTGACCTTCTTCTCCTTTTCTTCTCACCTTGTGAGAAGGTCCATCGTGGGCTATAGGCAATGATGGATTGTGCAACCTTCTTGCAAAGGTGGTGGGCTACTGGTACCGGGTGCAAGGGAGTGGCAACAGGATGCAAGCATCTTGTTGTTTCATGCCTCCCTGGGGCGCCTGGTGGGCCGCTGTGGGATACAGGAAGCTGGACTAGATGGGCCTTTGGCCTGATCCAGCAGGGCTCTTCTTATGTTCTTATGTTCTTGTGTGCAGAGGAATCCTGGTTAGTTAACTCTGTGTCATCCAAACCTAGCACTTGTCGTTTAACTGTGGTTTGGAACGACAATCTGTCTGACCCACCAGAAGTGATATCATGGCTGGAATTGCTGTCATTGTGACACCACAGCCTGCTGCTTTCCTGAGAATGCAGCAATAAGTTGGGTTATTTCTCAGCCATTTTCCAATAGCAAAGTGAATCAGAAAGGGAAAAAAAAGCCTATTTACAACCTTGACACAAACAAAACAACCACACAGGCCTCCCCCTTTCTAGTGTCTCATCTTCCCACATTTTCAGTATGGCTGCTCTGAGTGTTTCGTGACCTACCTAAAAATGGCTCACGAACCACAGTTTAGGAACCACTGCTGTAGAGATTCAGTGCATGAAAAGGGTCTGAATCTCCAAAAATAAGAGGCAGAGGGTAAAATACCACCAAGTATTTTGTTCCTCAGTTTGACCTCAGTTGTCTATCTGAAAAAAAAGGGAGTAATTTCTCTGTGATGGTATGATGAACATTAGAAAGCGCTATATACTTGACTAGCAAGATTTGGCTGCCTCTCATGAGAAGCCCACATGGGTGTTCTTTTAGATACAGGCTCAAGAAAATATTGCCTGAATAAAGCTATAAACCACTTTCAGCGTGCAATCCTAACCTGAATTTAGGCCATCAAAGTTTGGCTGGCACAAGGGCCACCGTAAAGCACGTTTGGACCTCTCTTGGAGTCAAGGAGGATGGTACATGTCTGTGTGCTGGCCTGTCTGACTATATGGATGCAATCAGAGGGCCTGGACTTAGGCTGGCACAGTTTGGCTGGCACAAGGGACATCATAAAGTATGTTTGGACCACTCTCGGAGAGGCCAGCACACAGACGAGAGCCATCCTCCCT
Source organism: Lerista edwardsae (assembly GCA_029204185.1). Classification (NCBI taxonomy): domain Eukaryota; kingdom Metazoa; phylum Chordata; class Lepidosauria; order Squamata; family Scincidae; genus Lerista; species Lerista edwardsae. The sequence goes on from JAJKFI010000024.1 coordinate 10,516,704, forward strand.
GATTCCGAGAGTGGTCCAAACGCTCCTTATGGTGGCCCTTGTGCCAGCCAAACCTTGCTGGCCTAACTGTGCTGGACTAACTCCAGGTTAGGATTGCTCTCTCAGTGTCTCCCATTTGTTGAGACAGTGTTATGGAAGTGCCTGTTTGGAGAGAGTTTGCTGTGCTTTTGGAATGATACAAGTATGAGAGCTCGTATAATATTTCCTTTGTGCCACGTTGGCAAGAGACCAGGTTTCTCTGCAATTTGTGCATCTTTTGCGGAGTGATGGGAAGAAAGTGAGGCATGTGTTGCATCTTGTGTCGGCTGTGTCGAGGCCAGTACACCTTCATGCGGGAGAGGAGGTGGTTCTCATTCATCCTGGTTTCTCTCTCCTTATCCTTGGATTACCCAGGAGAAGCATTCTCCTTGCTGTTACCAGTTTGCTTGTGATACCGGTGTACCAGCTGCCTCGTGTGAGGGGGAGTGTGCTGGTTAGCTGCGTCTCTGAGCAGGGAAGCTAAGAAAGACGGGTGGCAAAGAAAGAAGGCTAAATCCAGAAAAATCCATCTGTATGAGTGTTGTTCTTGAAAAATAGAACGTTTCTGTAAATTGTAAAAACCTTCGGGTTTGTGAATGAAAGTCTGCCTATGTAAACCACCTTGAGTTACAGTCATTAGAGAAATCTAGTGATCTTAAGAAAGGCGGTATATAAATGCAAGTATTATTATTATTATTATTATTATTATTATTATTATTATTATTATTAGCTCCTATTTGTGCTTTGCCTGCCCCAGTGGTACATAGCTGCCAGAATTCACCCTTGTCGCATCTTTCAGGCAGCAGGAATTTCCTTGCTCTTGTGGTTGTGAACGTGAATTATAAGGTAGGCAGCGCAACTCTTGTTTGTGCATGTTTTATGTGGCGTTACCCATGCAAATTGGAGTTTTTATGGCAATGATGATAACAATATGTACATGAAGGCCTCCTCCCATGGAAAGCCAAGAAGGGAATGAACTTTTTTCCACTTCCTTGTCTGCTGTCTTCCGTATCTCATGTGCCGAATTTTCTGCTTCTGTTCCATCACAGATGTGGCAATCAGATTGCCAAAGGGGGTGAGAGTGGGAACATCATATTCTCAAATCAAAGTTCACCAAATGTCCATTGGCTGGTTCTGCTGTCTTTCGTAAAGACAGGAGCAGCTTCTGCTTTCAGTTCTGTGTTCAAAATAGAGAACCCTGTCAGATTGCATTACCCTGGTAGAGTAATCCCTTGCTGTAGTTTATGCATTATGTGTGTGTGTGAGCTTGAAAAAGCTACAAATGGATGGTGGTGGGTGCAGAGCTCAGTTTCCTGAGACTGTCACAGCCAGATCTAGTCTAGGAGTGTCAAATCTGTTTCCTACAGTGTGCCAAATAGCATTCATGGCACCTACTGGGGAAGTGATATCATTAAGCAGGAATTGACATCACTAAGCAGGTGATAACCAGAAAAGCACTTGTTTTTCTCACATTGGAACTCATTTCCTACAAAAGAAAATAGGCAAATCTTGGACACAGTGTCAAGGTATGGGAGAGCCCAATTATCCGGCAGGCCACTTTTTTAGCAGCAGTGCTTCTGCCAAGGCACACTTTGCAGCTCAGCCGCTGAGAGATGCTCTAGCTTGGAGGTGCTGCTGCAGAAAGGACAGCCTGTTAAAACTGAACTCTCCCAGTGCCTTCAGCAGCTTATTCTTTTCTCATCCCTTTTGGTCTGTGTCTTCCCCCATAGAGCCCTTTGCCGTATGAGGCCTCCTTCCATTTCTAGTGTCTCGCCAGAAGCAGTTCTGCTGAAAGAGTAATCTGCGAAATCATTGGACTCTTCCAGAACTGCCCTTTCAGCAGTGCCGTTTCTACTGTTGCAGCAGTTCACAGCTCAGCCGCTGAGAGTAACTGATTGCGGTGCTGGGAAAGCCCAGTTACCATGGGGCTAGATCAAGAGCCCCTGTGGGCCATATCCGGGCCGTGGACCTTATGTCTGACACCTCTGATCTAGCCCTTATGCTTGGAAGTGTACAGGGTAATGCATAGGAAAGATTTTGCTCAAAGCTGCTGCATTAGTCACATGCGGATTTGTGTAAAAAGGTAAAGGTAAAGGTTTCCCCAAGACCGAATGGTCTAGTCGTGACCGACTGTAGGGGGCGGTGCTCATCTCCATTTCAAAGCCTGTAGAGCCGGCATTTTGTCCGAGGACAAGCTTCCGTGGTCATGTGGCCGGCATGACTATATAATACGCCGTAGCGCACAGAACACCGTTACCTTCCCACCGAAGTGGTCCCTAGTTATCTACTTGCATTTAGGTGCTTTCGAACTGCTAGGTTGGCAGGAGCTGGGACAAGCAACGGGAGCTCACTCCGTCACGCAGTCTTGAACTCCCAACCTTCCAGTCGGAAAGCCCAGCAGCAGCGGTTTAACCCGCTGCGCCACCACGTCCCTTACATTCAGTGTAATCTGTGTACATCAAGGAGGTTAGACTGACTGGAGTCAGCATGTTGTGATTTTCTTGAAGCTTCCGGGGCACACAAATATGGCTGACTCAGATCTTTCCCGCCAATGAGGATTGCCATGAATTCACGAATAAAAATCTTCCTGCACGTGTGTAAAAGTTAATATCAACTTTTTTAATCATGCCTGCGTGTTCTGCATACGGGTGTGCGAATCGCTTTATGAAAAATGGGATTTAATTTCCACGGAAAGGTTCATGTATTCACATTACATCGGTATGTAATATTTCCCCCCTCCTTTTCCCCCCTTCCCGTTTACACGTTTTTTCCCGCCTTCCATTTTGTACTATAATATTTTCGAAATTCTGAACATTAACAGAATTTGTTTTAGGGGGGGGGAGTGTAGAAGTTTAAAAAAATACTCTTAATAGCCTAGAAGTAAAAAAGAATTACTCTCATATTGACAACTACTTGTGTCATGAAGAGATTTTAATGTAATTTTCCTATATATTTATCTGATTTTTGCCCACCCTCCCCTTTTTTTCTTTCCTTCCCGTTCACACGTTATTCCTGCTTGTGTAGATTTCAAAAAATAAGTCTGTCAAAACAGTGGAATCCGAGTTTGAATAGACAGCAAGCGGCATTTCGTCCGGTGTGTTCAGTAATATAATTACGCGGAATTAAACCTTGGAATTGCATATTAACTCATAATATAGTTACCAATGATGTTTCTACACGATCACACGTTATTAGTTTGGTAAGTTTTTACTTCAGGAGTAAATTATTAAGTGCTAAACATCACGCGAAAAGCAATCTGAAATGCTTGGAATAAAGATTGTTTGGGGCACACAAACATGGCCGCTAAGCCCGCCCCCTGGCTTCACGCGATTCCTATCAATTTAACAGGGATGCCGACTCCAGTCCATCTAACCTTCTTGGTGTACATTCAGTCAAAAGCCGTTTTACAAATTGACTCCCATTTTGTTAATTGACTGAAGGCCCTCCTTGCATGGCACGTAAGCGTGGCACCAAGGTGAAGCACAGACAGCACACACTACAGATGCTCGCACCAGAGGAGAAGCAACTGCAGGGGCAGCACCATCCTCTTGTACGAAGATGCCAAGAGCGGAGGCGCTAAGTAAATAGATTGTGGAACCCTCAAATTGGACCGCTTTTTGAATCAAAAGTTTGGTGAATTGATTCAGTCACAGTGAGCCTGTTTTCCTTCTTCCTTTGCAGGAAGGAAGTCTTGAGTACAGCAGAAAGGACCCCCTGATGTTTGAAACCCTGGGGAATATTTTTGTGTGTGTTTTAAAGGAGAAATCACAGTCCAGACAGGAAGTGATTAAGACATGTATAAAGATTTCAAATAGACTTGGGGTCAAGGCAAGGATGAAGGCTGGCTGCGGGCCTGAGATGCTTTGCAACAGCAGAGAAGTGGGTGGAATAAATGAGTTCAGGAGTTTGGGACGGAGCCATGGGAAAAAAGAGGAACCTTTGCTTCTGGAGGAGGCTTTTAGCCTCAGCAGGGCTCTGAAATAGGAAGTTATTCATTTGCTGTCTATTATCCCTCTCCCAATTTTGATGGTTCTATTATATGGACCTTAACAAGGTCAGCTTTCCTTTACGTCTCCTCATTGCAGATATAAATAAAGAGCTAAAGGGCTTGCTGCACGGACAGGCTGTGGATGTTCTGCCACAACTTTAAATTGTTTTCCAGCTGCCTTTTGTGAGCTGCAGTCCCCTCTCCCCATTTTTTTGTCAAGGGATGGTTCAGATGAGATTTGGAAAGAATGCAAGCCTGACCCACAAAAGTGACATAGGTGAGTTGTCACAAGGACTCTTGACAGCACAATCCTAATAAGCATGTCTGCTTATTTTGTTCAGTGGGACGTACTCCTAGATAAGTGTGTATTGGAACTGCTGCCTAAAGGCAGGAGATTCTATCTGGTATGCATCTTCCCACCATCTCCACTCTGTTCTTGTAGGCTGGAACTGTGGTCTGAAGGCATAAAGTGTAGGAAATGTGCTGAAACTAAGCAAGTGTGAGGCTGGTCACACCTTGATGCGAGAGCACCTGAAAAATCTCAGGTTTCTTGCCTTTTGATTTTGCTGCAGATAGTCAGGATATGTTGGCAAAAGACGGTCTTCTAGTCTGCTCATGGGAAGTTCTTTCGGTGGTGGCTCATTCTTACCTGCAGGCACTGGCTGACAGCTCTCATCCAGTGATTACTGTGCATGTGTGAACTGAGCTTTTAGTTGCACTTAGCTTTCCTGGGTCATCTCTCCCTGCTTCTCTCCATCCTCCAAGTTGGGGGAATGGGCAGCCAAATGGCAGATGCGTTTCAACGTAGACAAATGTAAAGTGATGCACATTGGGGCAAAAAACCAAAACTTCACCTATAGGCTAATGGGTTCTGAGCTGTCTGTGACAGCTCAGGAGAGAGATCTTGGGGTGCTGGTAGACAATTCAATGAAGGTGTCAACCCAGTGTGCGGCAGCAATTAAGAAGGCCAATTCTATGCTTGGGGTAATTAAAAAAGGGGTTGAGAATAAAACAGCCAATATTATCATGCCATTGTACAAATCGATGGTAAGGCCACACCTGGAATATTGTGTCCAGTTCTGGTCGCCGCACCTCAAAAAGGACATAGTGGAGCTGGAAAAGGTGCAGAAGAGAGCGACAAAAATGATTACGGGGCTGGGGCACCTCCCTTATGAAGAAAGACTGCAGCGTTTGGGGCTCTTCAGCCTAGAAAAAAGGCGCCTGAGGGGGGGCATGATTGAGACATACAAAATTATGCATGGAAGGGATAGAGTCGATAAAGGGATGTTCTTTTCCCTCTCTCAAAACACCAGAACCAGGGGGCGTCCGCTAAAACTGAGGGTTGGGAGAGTGAAAACAGATAAAAGGAAGTACTTTTTTTACCCAGCGGGTAGTTAATCTGTGGAACTCTTTGCCACAGGAGGTGGTGATGGCATCTGGTCTTGATGCCTTTAAGAGGGGATTGGACAGATTTCTGGAAGAAAAGTCCATCGTGGGCTATAGGCAATGATGGGTGGTAGCCTCAAGAGGGGTTTGGCCGGATTTCTGGAAGAAAAGTCCATTGTGGGCTATAGGCAATGATGGATTGTGCAAACCTCCTTACATTAGTAGTAGGCTACTTCAGAGTACTGGGTGCAAGGGAGTGGCAACAGGATGCAAGCATCTTGTTGTCTCATGCCTCCCTGGGGCACCTGGTGGGCCGCTATGAGATACAGGAAGCTGGACTAGATGGGCCTTTGGCCTGATCCAGCAGGGCTCTTCTTATGTTCTTATGGTCCTGGACTAGGCGGTCTTGCCTCTTGGGCAGGACATTGACATGGTCACCCTGTGGTCCCTCCAGGATATCACGTGTCTTTGTCTGTAAAACAGACACTTCTCATTTTCCCATTGCAGGTCAGACTTATTTCCAGGTGACCATAATCAGGACCTGTTTGTAAACCAGAAGATCACCAATGTGCTTTTTGCCGATTTTCCCTTTCAGGGTGTTGATAATAGCAACCAACCCTAGTTTCAAGGTGGCTGTTAGGAATTGTTACCTGTACTTTCTGGGCTGGGCTGGACTACAGAGTCAATCTAGCTGTCTGTCTCAGTAGCCAGTCAGCATCTTCTTTGTTCCGAAGACGTTTGCATGCTTTCATCTAGAGCTTCAGGTGCATCATTTCCCCTGTTGACTTGCTGCCATGTCCTCCTCCCTTTCTGTACCTTCATTTCCCTATCTTGTTTTCTGATCCAGAGACGCTGCTAAGTCAGTCTTGGCCTGAATGCTTTGAACACAGACTCCTACTCCCCCACCCCCAACTGGGAGGTTGATAATCATGGCAGTTTCATTGTTTGAAAAATATGCTACATTATTTCTTGACCGATACGAACATATGAAGTTGCCTTATACAGTGGGCCCTTGGCATCTGTGGGGGATCCATTCCAGAATCCCTTCAGATACTGAAAATTGCAGAAAATTTAGAGCGAAATCCTAACCTGGAATTAGGCCAGCACAGTTAGGCCAGCACAGTTTGGCCGGCATAAGGCAGTGATGTCATGCAGGGGGTACACGGGGGTACACGAGTACCGGTTTCTAGGATTACAGCTGGCCCCGCCCATTCGCCCGCCCACTCGTCGACTCCGCCCTCTGCAACGTTTGAATTTCCTGCATGTTTGAGTTGCCTGCATGTTCTCAGAGCCAGGCAGGCAGGCAGGCAGCGAGCGAGCGGAGCCTTTCCTTTCCTTGCCACTGAAAAATGAGTTGCTCTGGGGTTTTAACATGATGCCAGGCCTCCTTCACATGTTCTGGGGGTGCTGTGGAATACTGTTGCAGCTGTTGGGTCAGTTTAAAATCATCTGAGGCCTCAAACAGGGCTTTTTTCATGTCACTTCCTGCCACGACCTCACTTCTGGCTTATGACGTCACTTCCGGTGGGCGGGTCCCGACACATGCCAATCAAAAGTGAGTACCTGTTCTTAAATCATTTAGATGACACCACTGGCATAAGGGACACCATAAAGTATGTTTGGACCACTCTCGTAGTCACTGAGACCAGCACACAGATGTGCGCCATCATCCCTGACTCCGCGGGTGTTCCAAACATGCTTTACGGTGGCCCTTGTGCCGACCCAACTCCAGGTTAGGATTATGCTCTTAATCTTGGGGGAGTAGAGGGGAGTGATGGTGGGGAGCCAAAATAATTTACCTGGAGGCCACGCCCAGTCCTCATGGCCTTCTGGCCTCTTCAGAAGGCCTCCCAGCGTGACTGGAAGTTGCATGTGGCCTCCCTGCGTCCCAGAACGCCTCTGGACGTGACCCGGAAGTTGTCAGTGCAAATTGGAAATGGCTTCCAGTCACGTCCATGAGGCCTTCTGAGGCCATGTGCGAACTTGGCATCCACAAGGAGGGCCGCTGTACTTGAACCAGAAAAAAAAATCCCATCACTTGCTACCTGATCGCTTGCTACCTGTTGGAGAGACTCCTGTGGCGGCCTGCATACAAAGTCTGCCTCTGCCACTGACCTATGACTCTGTGCCATACATAGTTGTAGCTCAGTCCCAGCACGGTCTCTTTCTAGATGCAGATGTTGGCACAGCTTAGGGGAAAATATTGGCCTCAGGGATGCGCACATGAGGTTATATGAACCAATTCCGCTCTCCAAAGTGTCCTTGTAGCTCCATTCATTCAGGGTGTCGCTGTTGCTTCCATGTTAGTCTCTGAGATAATGAGGTTATGGGAAAGGTGGGGCTTTTCTGTGCTTAGAAATGCCAAAATGGAATTCTTGGCTGCCTTTGTAACCTTTAAATGCTACAACTAAATGTATATAAATTTGCTTATTTTGTTTCATTCAAGGATGGCAAAGAAAGCAAATATACACGCACTTCATTTATTCAGCTAGACAAGAAGGCAAAAGCCTGAGAGCCTCTGCTGTTGTCCCATTACCCACGGTTTCAGGTATCCGTGTGGGTGTGTCCGGAATGGAACTCCAGCGGATACTGGGACCTGCCTGTAGCTGTAAAGGAAGTGGAAGCTAGTGGAAGAGTGGAAGAGCTCCATCGGCCATTCAACTGAGGATGGTATTAAGAGGATAAGAACATAAGAAAAAGCCTTTCTGGATCAGGCCAAAGGCCCATCTAGTCCAGCTTCCTGTATCTCCCAGTGGCCCACCAGATGCCTCAGGGAGCATGCAAGACAACCAGATACTTGTATCCTGCTGCCACTCCCCTGCATCTGGCATTCTAAGGTAGTCTACCCGTTACCCGTGCACCACCCCCAAGGAAGACACCAGACTGAGGTTGGGATTTAACTTTATTAAGTACAGTGTAAATCATGTAACCTACTGAACACCCATCCCTCCTTCATCAGTCTGGGGTAGGCAAAAAACCTGCCATCCATAATTGGCCAATTTGGATGACAGAAATAAATTCCTACCCAGCCCTCATGATGAGTGACCAGCTAATCTCAGACTGGACATACCCATCATAGCTTGTAACCTGTAAGAGTTTTCTTCCATAAATCTCTCCAATCCCCTTTTAAAGGCATCCAGGCCCAATGCCATCATCACATCTTGCGGCAAGGAGCTCCACATTCTAATTACATGCTGAGTAAAGAAATATTTTCTTTTGTTTGTTCTAACTCTCCTAACACTCAGCTTTAGTGGCTGTCCCCTGGTTCTGGTATTGTGTGAGAGGGAAAAGAGATTCCCTCTATCTACTCTATCAACTCCGTGCATAATTTTGTATGTCTCAATCATGTCCCCCCTCAGGCACCTTCTTTCTAGACTGAAGAGCCCCAAACGCTGTAACCTTTCCTCGTAAGGGAGGTGCCCCAGCCCAGTAATCATTTTGGCTGCTCTCTTCTGTAATTTTTCTAATTCCACTATGTCCTTTTTGAGATGTGGAGACCAAAACTGTACACAGGTGTTACCATTGCCTTGTACAATGGCAATTAATATTGGCTGTTTTATTCTCAATCCATTTTCTAATTACCCCTAGCATGGAATTTGCCTTCTTCACTGCTGCTGCACGCTGGGTCGACATTTTCACCAGCACCCCAAGATCTCTCCTGGTCTGTCACTGACAACTCAGAACCCATTAACCTATATGTGAATTTTTGATTTTTTGCCCCAATATGCATGACTTTGCACTTAATTACATTGAAACACACCTGCCATTTTACTGCCCATTCTCCCAGTTGTGAGAGATCCTTCTGTAGCTCTTCACAATCCATTCTAGTTTTCCCTACCCGGAATAGTTTAGTGTCATCTGCAAATTTGGCCACCTCACTGCTTATGCCTTATTATGAATAAGTTAAAAAAAGCACTGCTCTCAGGTCAGATCCCTGGGGCACACCGCTCTTCACCTCTCTCCACTGTGAAAATTGCCCATTAATCCCCACTCTCTGTTTCCTGGACCTCAACCAATTCTCAACCCATGAGAGGACCTGCCCTCTTATTCCCTGACTGTGAGGTTTTTTCAGCAGTCTTTGGTGAGGGACCGTGTCAAATGCTTTCTGAACATCCAGATATATAATAGGTTTTGTCTTCTATATGTTCTAGGATTTTGTCTTTGATGAGACTTTCCACCATCTTACCTGGAACGGACGTGAGGCTGACCGGCCTATAGTTTCCTCGGTCCCCCCTCCTACCTTTTTTAAAGATTGGTGTGACATTTGCTGTCCTCCAATCCTCTGGTACTTTGGCAGTTTTAAGGGACAAGTTGCTTATTATAGTCAAGAGATCAGCAACTTGATTCTTTAGCTCCTTAAAAACAGTTGGGTGAATGCCATCTGGGCCTGGTGACTTATTTATCTTTAATTTATCAATTAAATCTAACACATCTTCTCTTTAACTTCTATCTGACTTAGTTCCCTAGTCAAAAGGGCCGGTTCAGGCAGTGGTAAGTGCCCAAGGTCTTCTGTCGTGAAGACAGATGCAAAGAATTCATTTAATTTCTCTGCAATCTCCAAGTCCCCTTTTATCTCCCCTTTCCCTCCCTCACCATCCAGTGGGCCAACTGCCTCTCTGGCAGGTTTCCTACTCCTAATATATTTAAAGAAGCTTTTATTATTCCTCTTTATGTTGTTAGCCATGCGTTCCTCAAAGTCTTTCTTGGCCTCCCATATTACCTTCTTACATGCCTTTTGCCAGAGTTTCTGGTCCTTTTTATTTTCTTCATTTGGGCAAGATTTCCACTTACGGAAGGAAGCTTCCTTGCCCTTAACAGCCTCTCTAACTTTGTTCATTAGGCATGCTGGCACCCTCAGATCAGAAACAGATCGCAGCATGGTCACTGTTCCCTAATGGCTCAGTAACATTCACATCCCTAACCAGGTCCTGGGTGTTACACAGTATTACATGGTGGGCTTCATGACAAGTTGCTCCAAGGCACAATCATCTAGCATGTCAAGAAACCTTGTCTCCCTTTCTTGACTGGAACACGAATTGACCCAGTCAATGTGGGGATAATTAAAATCCCCCATGACCACAATCCTGCCCCTCTTTGATGCCTCCCTAATTAGTTTCCTCATCTCAAGGTCCCTTTCAGGTTTTTGATCTGAGGACCGATAACACCCACCCACTGTTACATCACTCCTTGGACCTAATAGTTTAACCCACAATGCTTCTGTGGTGGAGTCAGACCCACCTTCAACCTCTACGTTTCTGGAATCTATCCTTTCTTTGACATAGATGGCCACCCCACCTCCAACACGCCCCTCCCTGTCCCTCCTGTAAAGTTTATAGCCTGGTATTGTGGTATCCCACTGGTTCTCCGCATTTCACCAGGTTTCTGTTATCCCACTATGTCAATATTCTCCCTAGCCACTGAACATTCTAATTCTCCCATCTTTACTCGAAGACTCCAAGCATTAGTATAAATGCACTTATACATGGGGTCCCCAAAGAAGGACTGCTTGTTTCCACCTTTAGCTCTATAGTCTTTTGTTCTACTGAACTCACTATCACTTCCCATCACGCTTCCATTCCTAATTCCTACACTATCATTACCTTGTTCTTCTGTCACCTTGCCACCCTTGTTCCCTAGGGTTGAAGTGTCCTGAACTGGATGCCACTCGGCTCCTGTCGGCTTTCCCCCAGGGTTTAGTTTAAAAGCTGCTCTGCTACCTTTTTAATATTACACGCCAGCAGTCTGGTTCCATTTTGGTTCATGCGCAGCCCGTCCTTCTTGTACAGGCTTGGCTTGCCCCAAAATGCTCCCCAGTGCCTAATAAATCTAAACCCCTCCTCCCGACACCACCGTCTCATCCATGCATTGAGACTTCTAATCTCCGCCTGCGTGGAACAGGCAGCACTTCTGAGAATGCTACCTTTGGGGTCCTGGTTTTCATCTTCCTCCCTAACAACCTATATTTGGCCTCCAGGGCTGCCAGGCTACATTTCCCCATGTCATTGGTGCCATCATGCACCACAACTGCTACCTCCTCCCCAGCACTCTCTGTCAACCTATCTAGATGAGACGTGATGTCCGCAACCTTCGCACCAGGCAGGCATGTCACCATGCGGTCCTCACATCCGTCACAGACCCCCCCCTCTGTACTCCTAACTATAGAATCTCCCACTACAAGAAGCCCCCGACCCCCGTCCCGCTGAGGTGTATCCTTAGTGCAACTGGATATGGGCCCATCCCTTGGGGATTGTTTCCCTCTGTTCCCGGCTGACGTCCTCCAGCCCTGAGACTTCCTACCCCAGCAGCCAAGAAGCTGCCCCTCTGAGGGTGGGACGAAGCCTGCAAGTCCCCGGAATTCTCACCATGGTCCCTCTCTACCTGCCTCTGCTTCTCCAGGTCCGCAACCAAGGATTCTAGGGAGCAGACTCGTTCCCCGAGTGCTTGGAGCTCCTTGCAGCGAGGACACACCCATGACTTATGCCCAAAGAGGCATATAGTCATACATTAGCACTCTGTTCAAAACACTGGATAGCCCCCACCCTGTGCTGGCTGTCTACCTGCATAGCTATATTAGATGTGGGAATTGGCTACTCTTCTCACAGAAGCCGAAGGGCAGTGTGTTGGGGCCCTGGCTTCCTCACCCTGCTGCTGAACTCGCACAGCTGCTTAACTCGCCTACCTGGCACTTGGTTCCGAGGCACTTGGTTCCAGAAGGAACTCGGTTCCAGGACATGCTCATGGCTCGTGATGGCCTTCTCTTGTTTGTACCCAGCTGCTGATGGACAGTTCTTAGCACATAATTAGTCCATGTAGTTTGTTGCAGGCAAGGTGGGGTGACAGCCACTAACATGTATGTCCTTCAAACAGAATTGGACAAATAATGGCATACAGGTCTATAAATGACTACTAGTCACGATGGCTGTGCACTGTGTCTGGGTTCTGTGGCAGTATCCCTCTGAATGCCAGTTGTAGGGGAACAGTCATGGGAGAAGGCTGCATTTTTTTCCCTGTGTGTGGGCTTTCCAGATGCTTCTGGTGGACCTATGTGGGAATCGGGATGCTGAACTAGAGGCCTTTGGCTTACTTTATATTTGTAAAAATAGCCAACAATAGAACCTTTAGGGGATTTTTCTTCTCCAAAATATGTTGAAATGCCTTGAGTAATTTCCTGCATTACAGCCATCTTAACTTATTACAAAAGACTGATTGCAGGGCGTGCTTTCCCTTATTAATCCATCTTTCTGCTGGAAGGACAAATGGACAGGCCAGACTCTATAGAGGAGGAAGAGAGAAATGATCTGCTCTGGGTCATGTATGCACAGCCAAAGCAGCTTTTCCTCTGTTCAGGTTTTTAACAACAGTATTGAACCGGAAGCATATGGAGCATCTCCTTGGCATTTATATCATGCATAAGAACATTTCTAGCCTGTCACATCATTTTTGTTTGCTTTTTGGTCCTGTCTTTCCTCTGGTAAGCTCAGGGCACCAGAATACGTATGTGCAAACTGATTGGGTGCACAAGTTCCGGTTCATGCCTGGGTTCCTTGTGAAGGGTGGAAGTGGTTTATAGTAAACATTATAGTATGCCCTGGTATCCGCCGGGGTTCCGTTCCAGACCCCACTGTGGATATCTGAAACCATCGATACTGGTGATGCCTTTTTAAAGATAGGGGAACAACAGTGGTTTTGCTGCAACAAGGTAAAAAAGAGAGATTTGTTTAATGTTCCCCTGCCTTTTTAATAAGTGTCCCAGTATTCCTGGGATCCTTGAATAACTGAAACCTTGGATACCGAATCAGTGGGTACCAGGGCACTCATGTAAAACTCATCAGGACCTGCCAGGAGAGTATCATTTGAACTGGTCCAGTATTGTGCAATAGGCCTGAAGTCAGCCAGTGAGCTTCAAAGGTTGGAGATGAGTCTTCTTGCTGTGACCAGTAATGCAGCTGTGCAGAGGGAGGATCCTGGGACAGATTCCCTGCGGATACCTATTGTATCTACTGATGTGCTCCATTATCCACTGATACGGTATCCACGGTTTCAGTTATCCACAGGTACCGGAACTCCTACTAAAAAGATAGGGGAACATTAAACTAATCTCTATTTTTTTTTTACCTGGTTACAACAAAACCACTTATGTTCCCCTATCTTTAAAAAAGCGTCCCCAGTATCCATGGTTTAAGGTATCCCCCCCCCGGGGGGGGCGGGGAAGCAGTGTCTGGAATGGAAGTCCAGCGGATATGGGGCATGCCTGATTTTTTTTTTTAAAACCGTTCTCCCTGCTATGTGCATTTACAGTGTAAAAAGCATTTTTAGAAGAGTTTTTAATTCTCTGACGGCGCAATCCTAAATTGTGCTGGAATGGCGAGGCCAGGTAGACCTGCACCGTATCCAGCGCATCGTAGGCATGCTGGGGAGCCTCCCTGGGGGAAGGGCACATTCACACCCTTGCCCCAGGGGAGGCTCCAGCCTCCCCATAGGGTTCCTTAGATCTGCGCCTGGTAAATAGTAGGCGTACAGCCGCGGATGCGACTCAGCCTGGGGTCGGAACCTTGTATGCCGCCTGCCCCGGCCCCCTCCCCAGGCCAGCATGCCTACTGGCCCGCCCACCCCCCACGCAGACCTGCCCTCCCTCCTTTGTCCCAGAACCGCCCTTGTGCCACCTGGTGCAAGGGCGGCTCGGCGCAGCCTTGCCCCAGCGCTCTTGGGCCGACAGTAGCCCTAGTGTCAGCCCAAGAGCCGTAGCCCCGATGCGGGAGTGCTGGTCAGTGCCCCCACGTCAGCACGTTGCGTCGGCCAAACGGCGGGTGCTGGATTGAGCCCTGAGTTGCCTCCTGGAGGGGCCTAATCCAGGCACAGGTTTATCAGTCCAATCTGCTATATTCTGGAGAGAAGCCAGTCTCCCCCCAGCCTGTCTCACCAGGGAGATCTGCCTCACCCTTTGAGGACTGGGCGGGTGCACTGTCATTCTCATTTCCTGCATCTCCTTATCTAGGGTTCCATAACTAAGCTCTGAGCTTAGTTATCAACTCTAGATAGTGGGAACACATTGCATCACAGCTTGGGTTCAAAAGTTCTTGTCAATTGGCTTGGTGGTGTTAATAAGCTAACCTTTCGAAGCAAACTTGTTAAACACTGTCTTCTTTTATCTGAAAAAAAATTATATGCCACCTTTCCCTTGCCGAAGCAAACCAAGGTGGTTTAAAAAAACCTTTACCTTTAACACAACAATACACTGAAAACAGCAAACACAAAAGCATAAAAAGCATTTATTCTAACATTAAACTCAAACGCAGACCCAAATATATTTAAAACAGAACAGAAACCAACACATCTCTTTAGGCCATGGGGGGAGCAAAACAAATTGTCCAGGTGGGGGACAATTAGGCTCCAGCGCTATTCCAGAGTCACGGAGATCCACCTGTCATCCAAACGCCCTGCAAAATAGGGTTCAAAATGTTTTGAGCCCTCTCCAAAAAGCCATGCGGGAGGAAGTAATTCCCCTAGAAGGGAATTCCCTATTTGTGGTGCTACTACAAAGAAGGCTACAAAGAGCGCCGAAGAACAGATGCTTTTGAATTATGGTGTTGGAGAAGACTCTTGAGAGTCCCCTGGACTGCAAGGAGATCCAATCTGTCAATCCTACAGGAAGTCAAGCCTGACTGCTCCCTGGAAGGACAAATGCTGAAGCTGAAGCTCAAATACTTTGGCCATCTCATGAGAAGAGAGGACTCTTTCGAAAAGACCCTCATGCTGGGCAAGATTGAAGGCAAAAGAAGAAGGGGGCGGGAGAGGATGAGATGGTTAGAGAGTGTCACCGAAGCGATGAACATGGAATTGGGCGAACTCTGGAAGCTAGTGGAGGACAGGGAGGCCTGGCGTGCTGTGGTCCATGGGGTCGCAAAGAGTCGGACACGTGACTTAGCGACTGAACAACAGTAACAAAGAAGCCCCCCCCCTTAGGTCCTGTGCAGATATCACAGCAGGAAAGAATGGTGTGGGTTTTGTTTTCTGTAACTTCCACAGAAAGCTAATGGTTCTGCCTTGCACAGTGTGGACAAATTTTACCTGCCCAGTTTCTGGGTGAAGCCTTACTTACTTCCCCCCCCCCCCGGAAGATTTCTGTTCGTGATAAAAAAGAAACCCACACCCTCACGTTTCTTTAACTTTTGCCATTTAATTTCTGAGTCCAGCCTGCTGCCTTCATGGTGATGTAATCATGGCTTGTTGTTGTCCTTGTGACAGCACATTCCAGGAAAGTAGGAGAAAGGGCCATTGTGCAGTGATAAAGCACGCGTGTTTTACATACATAAGGGTCAGTCCAAATGGAGCATCTTTGGTAATGGGTGAGGAGGACTTTGGAAAGCTGGTGCCAATCTTGAGTGGATAATATTAGACCATGGTCTGAATTTGTATTGAATTCTGGCTTCCTTACAGTGAGGGAAGGTAGAAAATTTCCTACTGTGGAACGCTTTCCGTTTCTACAAATGCAAGTTTGCATAGAATTGGGTATTGTAATGAATCGGCAGCTGCCCTGGAGACCTTTCACCCAGTGGGCAATTAATCTGTGGAACTCCTTGCCACAGGAGGTGGTGATGGCATCTGTGTGAAAATAATTTCCAATGTGGGAGGAAAAAACATGGCAAATAGAAGTTGTCAGCCAGAATGAAAGAACCTGCCTCCGCCACAGGAAGAGGAGGGGAACCCACCCAAGGAGGCGAAAGCATTATGTATGAAAAAACTTTGTGAGGACCTCCTCAAACCTGAAGCGAATCTTGTAATGAGTACATCCATACCAGTCAAAATGGGCAATTCATAATTTCTGGTGGTTAGTCCTGCAAAGCATGCATGCATAACAAATACAAATGAGTAGCACTTTAGATGTGCTAAAATTAGTATACTAATCGTTTTCAGTGCTTTTTGTTCTTCTACAGGTTTAGGGCGCAATCCTAACCTGGAGTTAGGCCGGCACAGTTAGGCTGGCAAAGTTTGGCCAGCACAAGGGCCACCATAAAGCGCGTTTAGACCACTCTGAGAGCCAGGAAGAATGGCGCACGTCTGTGTGCTACCCTTTCTGACTCAGAGAGTGGTTCAAACATACTTTATGGTGTCTCTTGTGCCAGCCAAACTTTGCTAGCCCAACTGTGCCGGCCTAACTCCAGGATAGGATTGCGCTCTTAAACAATGTAAGGAAGTTGTGCTGTTGAGTTGTCAAGTCTTAAAATATTTGCAAGCATTACCATATAAAAAAATTTCCAAATAAAACATTCAGTTTCTTTGAGTGTTAGCATTGCACACATGTTAGCACTTCACGCATAGCAGTTTTTTTCTTTAATTATATATGTCTCCTCAAATACTCTGGGCTATTGGGGAAAAAAAACCTTGAAGATATTTGTAGAGCACAGCATGTAAAAGTAACAAGGTATCCTTTTTGAGTTTTCAAAATTTGAATGAAACATTGGTCAATTAGGCAAATGTCCAGACCAATTTGCAATTCAGAATTATCTGGAAAATTCACAACATTCCTCCCTTGTCTTCTTATTTGGAATCACCTTACCTAGCAGTCAGCGTGATTGGAATCACTTAGCAGTCAGCTGTGGGCAGAGCGAAGATAACTGTAGACATCTCAAACTGTGCAGACCTATGTCTTGCCAAAGCCCCTGCTCCAAATTTTCCTCCCAAATGCTATGCCCGCTTAGGCTACTTAGTCACCCAGATACAGACAGCCCTGGCAATATCTACAAACTACTGGACCCCAGCACCAACAGAGAGCTCGCCCCACCCAGAACTTCAGAGCAGGTGTCCTTCAATAATGGCCAGTCCTCAGTCCAATAGTCCTTAGTCATTTGTCAATCAGTCAAGCCAGTAGGTCACGCCATGTATCAGTTCACCACACCAGTCCTTTGTCCAGTAAACCAGTCAGTCAAGCCAGTAGTTCAGTCCTATGTGTCAGCAAAACCTCCACTCCTTCCACAGCTTCTCCTTCCTCCAGGTGCTCCTTATATCCCTGCCACAAGCTCCTAAGTGGCTGCAGCTGTGCAGCCCAGCCTCTGCTACCTCCCTGGTGTTAATCCTGCACTTTCCTGCACCAAGGGCCACTGTCGGCCACTGTCGGCACCATCCACTGCCTCCTCGGGGTAATCTTCCGCATTTTCCCGTACAACATAATACTTCACAATGGTTTGTTTGCCTTAAGCATAGACAATCATTAGTTTACATTTCTAAACTATGGTTAAGGATTGACCACAAACCAGGATAAGAAGCTATGATTTGAAATGGATTTGCAGACAGTTGTTTGCATTAGCACTGTCAAGTGCTATATCCACACCCATCAAACCATGATTAAAGACTGTCTGCTCTCTGTCCCTCTGGTATATTGTCATAGTCTGTTTCACTCCTGGTCAATTGTTTTTCCCACCCTCCAATACGTTCTGATATCGAGAGTTGGGTCTAGCTTTCACTCCAGTTCACTCTCGGTGTTTTCCGCTAATGTTTAATTTGTTGGTGTTCTTTTAATGTGTTTTACTTATTATGTTTTACTTATTACGGTTACATTGCATTTTGTTTGTTCTCTGCAAACCGCTTTGGGCATTTGCTTCGGCATAGGAAAGGTGGGGTATAAATTCTTCAGATAAATAAATAAAGGCGTTTCCCAGCCTCTCTGCTTTCAAGGTGACAAAGCCCATCTTGTTAATGTCTCCCAATACCTGTCCACTGGAGCAGGGCTTAGGCTAGCAAACTAAACTATGGCTTTTGGGAACTTGGACCATGAAGCTGTGCTTAACACTTGTGGTTAGTGCTATGTCTGAGGGCACAATCCTAACCCGGAGTTAGGCCAGCACAGTTTGGCCGGCATAAAGGACACGGTAAAGTGTGTTTGGACCACTCTCAGGGCACAGTCCTAACCAACTTTCCAGCACTGGGATAAGAGCAATGCAGTTCTGTGGTAAGGAAACAAATATTCTCTTCCCTTGAGGAGGCCTCCATGACTGCCCCGCAACTGCAGGATGCAGCACATGCCCCATTGGCACAGCTAAGTCCATGCTGGAAACTTGGTTAGGATTGTACCCTCAGAGTCAGAGAGGCCAGCAGACAGATGTGCGCCCAAACGCACTTTACAGCGGCTCTTCTGCTGGCCAAAGTCTGCTAGCCTAACTGTGGCAGCCTAATTCCAGGTTAGGGTTGCACCCTGAATTGGGCCATATTTGTTCTGGCTACTGAGCATGTTTTATTTTTAAGCTTTTTATAGGAACCGGGAAGTATCCTCTGACCTTCCTGTTGAAGGAATGGCTTCCATGACTGGGGTGGTTTGTCGCCTTGCAGTTCCGTTCTGTATCCCGAGCTGGGTGGTGGCATATAGTGGTGGTGGCCACCTCTACTCCTCTGGTCCTCAGTTCGAGATCTGCTGCAAGAGAGTGTCCCGACAGACACGCAGAGTATCCATATAGGCAGTGGTGTTATTCTGCCGGAATGCTGGGCGGGACATCCGGGTGATAGACAGCCTGCCCGTCGCGTTCCGCAACGTTACACCGTTTGCATAACGTACGCAAGCGGCGTAATTGGTTACGCAAACAGCGTAACGCTGCGGAACGCGACGGGCAGGCTGTCGATCACCCGGATGTCCTGCCCAGCGTTCCGGCAGAATAACACCACTGCATATAGGCAAATGTAAATTTGTGAGGCATAGCAAGAGTGTGTTTCACACTTCAAGAACATGCACTCGGTGCTCCAGGAGACAACAACTGTTCTCTCCAAGCCCTAGGGGCCACTGGCCTGTCTTGACTGCAGAGAACATTCCTTCCTCCCCACCACAGAATGTGGCAAGGCCTGCTTACTGCATTTTGGGTCCCGTTGCTTGTTCAACTGCATTTCTGTAAAGGTGAACCTTGTTCCCTCCTTGTTTGCAGCCTGTAGTTTCCAGCTGGAGCACTCTGAGCAAACTGGTTAGAAATGCTTGGAGATGGAAAGGATGGAAAGGGGAACTGCACAACCCTGAAGCCTGTTCCCTAGCAGATGTTACTGTTGTGTGGCACAAGGTAGTTGAGTATCATTTGTTTGGTTCTTCCTCATTCCCTTTCCTGCCACTGTGCAGGTGAGGAAAAAGGCGAGAGCATCTTCGTTTTGGCTAAGCTTTGAGCAGGCAGAAATTTGTTTCATGGATAAGTGGGGAATGGGTGTTCCTTGAAGATTGGGTGGCTCAGATTCAATTCCCGACTCCTGTAACAGGTTCCCAAATTGCGCAACTGAAAGATCACAGTTGGAAGTGTTTTCTGCACATTGGGACATATTTACCTACTTAGCTAATTAGAATGCTGTATATCAGTGGTTCCCAAATGAGAATCAGGACCCACCAGTGGATCGCGAGCCAATTTCAGGTGGGTCGTGACCAGCGGTGTCTTGCTACCGGTACGCTGGGCAGGAGGAACGGGTGAGCGGCAGCCCGCCCGTTGCATCACGCTCCGTTTCGCCGTCTTCCCCGCCCCGCGGAGCGTGATGGAACGGGAAATGGAGCGTGATGAACAGGCGGGCTGCTGCTCACCCGTTCCTCCCGCCCAGCGTACCGGTAGCATGACACCGCTGGTCGCGAAGCGCCTAGAGCAGCCATCTTGAAAATATGGGAAGATGGGATGCTGGAAAGGGGGAGGGCTATGTGGTTGTTTTGCTTGTGTCAAGGCTGTAAAGAGTCATTTTCTTCCCTTTCTGATTCACTTTGCAATTGGAAAACGGCAGAGAAATATCCCAACTTACAGCTGCATTCTCAGGAAAGCCGCAGGCTCTGGCGTCACAATAACAGCACTTCCGGCCATGGCATCACTTCCGGTGGGTCCCAGACAGATTGTCACTCTAAAAAGTGGGTCCTGGTGCTAAAAGGTTTGAGAACCACTGCTATATATAATTTGTGGGATTGTGGAGAAAAAGAATAGAATGCAGATATCCATGATCCATTTTCTCATTTGAGAGCTAGGATCAGGCAAAAATGAAGAGGGATATAAGACCGTGAAAGGACAGACAGTTTTGCATATAAGGTTAGATAGTGTCACCGAAGCTGAGAACATGAAATTGGGCGAACTCCGGAAGTTAGTGGAAGACAGAGAGGCCTGGCGTGTTGTGGTCCATGGAGTCGCGAAGAGTCAGACACGATTTAGTGACTAAATGAACAAAACATTAAGATATTACTAAGAGTGTTAATTTTCTGTTTAAAAATGCATAAAAACACAAAACACCATGTTTTGATGTGAAAATGTGAAAAACTAAAAACACAAACCACCCCATTTTGGTGTTTTAAGATATTTTCCAAAAAAATAAAATAAGAGTATTTTTTTTCCTATATTGTGGTTGCATCTGTATATAGGCACTATATCACCTATATTACCTACCTATTTAAAATTACTAAAATATGAGAACTTGGAATAAAAACACATCAACACTGCTTTTGGCTTTCAAATCACAAAATCTGGGGGAAAATAATACCATTTTCAAACACCCTTAGCTGTTACCTATGAATGTTTTTAATACTCTCCTGTCCAAGCACACTTGTTTAATCATTTGCAGTATATCTATGGCTTAAAGTGGGAGGGGATGTTTCAGCTCTCTTCCAGATTGCATATGTTTCACTTCCTGGTCATATTTGACACAGGCAATTAGCCGAGTACAATCACTCATCTTTGTTTGCAATTTTGCTTATCTGCAAGGGGCAGAATTACTACTTACCTTGTTATCTGCGCCTCTGTCCTCCTCATCTCCTGTGCAGAGACCTTCTGCAGGCTGCAGGAACCTTTGGAATGGAACCTACAACCAGCGCTGACCCCATCAAAATTAATTAATCTGCTGCCCATGTTTAAGGAATCTGCACTGGCCGCGGGCATCAGAATGTCCCTGCAGCCTCAGGAAGGTCTCTGCAGCATTCAGAGATCTTTGGGCACTTCCTGCTGTATTCTGCTGACTTCTTGAGGGTCTCTGCTGGATTCTTCTGATGGCAGACAAGGTACCCCTTGCATGTAACCCCATTGACCCCATAGGATCAATGGTTATCTGCGCAGTCACTATCTGCGAGGATTTCCAGGAACCTAACCCTAGCGGACAACAAGGACTGACTGCAATGGTTGATAAATTTGAAAGCCAGAATAGAAACTGGGGGCTATGGAGACTATGTATAGAATTATTAGCACATGTGGCATTTTATCATGTGCCATAAGAAAAGACAAGCTGAGTTCCTTGTCCTAAGGAACTTACAATCTCTAATTTTGCTTGAAGGTGGGATGGGAGAAAAGAAGATATAAAGAGAGACAGTTTGCACATAGTCTGTTACAGTGTGATAGGGGTGCTAGATTTCCAAGAGTCTGCACACAGGAGAGAAAAGAACGCTGGATTTACACTGTACTGCATTATCTCAGCCATGCATTATACCCACAGGCTACATTTCAGAGATCTGATTGGCACTAATTTCTCCCTCTGCCCGCCCCTATTCGCTGGCCACTGCCTGTTCATATGCAGGAATTTCATTTTAGCTATGCCTTTAAGGGCTGTTCTTTTGTCTTCTTTTTGTCCATTAGTAATAGGCTACCTCAGGTGTACAGGAAGCTGGATTAGAATTGACAAAGCAAAGTAGCTTTCTGCGCAATGTGGAATGGGCTTGTGGCATCCACGGACACAAGTCGTAACAATGGCAATGCTTCAAAATGCGTTACTTATACCCATGTTCTGTTAACCTCTGGGGCCCAGGCAGAATTTTTAGCTGGCATTAGTCTCCTTGCTGGCCTTTATGTTGGGGCTGCCTCCTGGAACATCTGTGAGATGTCTCCTCCATGACTTTAAGGGCGCAATCCTAAACTGAGTTAGGCCGGCCTAAGCTAAGCCAGCAAAGTTGGCTGGCACAAAGGACACTTAAGTATGTTGGACCACCCTTGGAGTCAGAAAGGCCAGCACACAGACGTGCACCATCCTCCCTGACTCCAAGAGTGGTCCAAGCGTGCTTTATGCTGGCCAAACCTTGCTGGCTTAGTTTAGGCCAGCCTAACTCCAGTTTAGGATTGCGCTCAATATCCGTTATTAAAACAAACACAACCCTCAAGCGTTGGAGAGACACCAGTGCTTTTGTCCAGGTAAAATGACACCTTTGTCTCTCCCTTGGCTTCTCACCCCCTGGGCAGGTGGGTGGTGTAGTGCATTACAGCACCCAGGTATTGCTTGGAATAACACAATTGGACATTTGGTTCTGTAATAATAATAATAATAATAATAATAATAATAATAATAATAATAATA
>JAJKFI010000024.1:10539370-10577520 GCA_029204185.1 Lerista edwardsae
TAATAATAATAATAATAATAATAATAATAATAATAATAATAATAATAATAATAATACATTTATTTATATACCGCCTTTCTTACTATCACTAGATTTCTCTCATGATTGAACTCAAGGCGGTTTACATAGGCAGACTTTCTCACAAACCCGAAGGTTTTTACAATTTACAGAATGTTCTATCTTCCAAGAACAACACTCCTACAGATCTTCCTTTCTGGATTTAGCCTTCTTTCTTTAACCACCCGTCTGTCGTCTGCTGGCTGATGAGGCTTCCCTGCTGCCACCAGAGATGCAGCTGATTTCAGCACACTCCTCCTCCCACGAGGCAGCTGAAACTCAGCTTTTAATCAGCCGCAGTTTCCAAGGTCTGCTGCTCGCAGAGACTTCCGGCAGTCCCGAGCTCACGACCTTGAGATCTTCAGGTGTTATCTTCGGGCAAACGGAGGCATTAACCCTCTCGGCTACATCTTCTGCCCTGTACAGTTTGTTTCCCACATTTGGGAGCAGACTGTCACTTAAGATGCCACTTGCGCAGTGTTTCTCGTTCAAGGCTGGTGCGCATGGTGGTCAAAGGGTTCGCACAGTAGGGAGGCTGAGTCACACAGGCTGGCGTCAGGCATCAGCGGGTGGCAGGGAGACTGGCTGCGAACCCTGCAGCACTTCCGTATTTCACC
The DNA here is from genome assembly GCA_029204185.1 of Lerista edwardsae. Classification (NCBI taxonomy): domain Eukaryota; kingdom Metazoa; phylum Chordata; class Lepidosauria; order Squamata; family Scincidae; genus Lerista; species Lerista edwardsae. The sequence continues at coordinate 10,540,045 of JAJKFI010000024.1, forward strand.
ACCTCTGCCTACAGGTGTCATCCTGTTATTGACCATCTGCCAAGTTCGTTCTGTTCTTGCCGTCTGAATCAGCGTGGCATGCGTAGATACGCTTCAAAAGGGCGGCGCAGTCATTTTATAGAAAGCAAAGGTTTGTGTTTATTAAATGAAGTGGAGTCCCTTGTTATCGCCCTGATAGGAATGGCGCCTTCCTTTCGCCCTTCAAAAATCCCTTGATCAAAGGTGCCGGCGGAAGGTTACCTGAGGTTTGAATGACTCAACTTTGATAAACTCTGGCCGTGTCCCAGGAAGATACATAGGATAGATGTGTGTTTGTGTACAGTAGGAGGAGGTGAATGCCCAAGACTGTTCTCCTGCTGCCAATGCTCATATCTGCTTGTGACAATCCAGAGTTGATCAGCGGTGGTGAACCATCAGCAGCCTTCAGCATTTGGGACTTCTTCTGCAGATAATATGGGCCAGGAGCTCAGGGACAGATCAGATTCTAACCTTTACTCATAGCTCTTTCTGAAGTTTTGCATCAGTAATTTCTAAACTGTGTTCCGCAAGAGAACTCCAAGGAAACCAATCGATTAAACAGGAACTTTTTGATGGGGTACTGATATTTTGGGAATTCAATCCCTTTTGAAATCAAACAAGGCACACAAACATTACACACAGTCGCTCCTGTTCAGAAAGGAAGGGTTCATGATGTGTGATTTTTATATTGTGTATGGAAACGTAAGAAAAGCAAATATCTCACCCTAAATACAAAAGGCAGAGTAGTTAGCGCAGTGGTCCTCAAATTTTTGAGACTGGGATGCACTTTTTAGAATGGGACACATGTTGGGACGCACCGGAAGTGATGTCATTAACCTGGAAGTGATGTCATAGCCAGCAGTGCTGTCAGTGTGATGTAATCAAATGACACTCCTAGAATGCAAACTGGCATTCTTGGACTGAAGCAAATGCACAACCGTGAAACATCTCTGACAGAAAGCAAAATTAGAACAAAATACTATGTAAAAGCACTGAACTAAAAATTTTGTTAAAAAAAAACCCTCACTTGAGAATTCAAACTGTTAACACACACAAAAGGAATATAGCAAGAATATAGCAAAGAGCTCCCAAGATGGCTGCCTCCAGCTTTCTGCAACCCACCTGACATCAGGTCGTGACCCACAAGTAGATCCTGACCCACAGTTTGAATAACACTGAGTTAGAGGAATAATCTTCCCTATAATGATGTATGAGTGTGACAGTTGGACAGTAAGAATGGCTGACCAAAGAAGAATGGATGGATTTGAACTTTGGTGCTGGTGACAATTGTTACATCTACCCTGGGAAATCAGAGTAATCAACAGAGAATTGCTGGACTGAACAAAACCAGATACATCATTAGGAACCAGAATTCTGAGACTATGACTGACCTACTTTGGCCATGTCATGCGTGAAAATTCACTAGAGAAGGCAATGATGCTGGTGAGTATTAGTGGAACCAGAATAAGGGGCACAGAAAGGACATGCTGGCTCAACACCATCCAAACGGATACAAAGGTGAACATCCAACAATGGAAAGAAGCTGTGCTCGACAGGGCAGCATGGAGAGCTCTCGCCTATAAAGTCGCCAAGCGTTGGACTTTACTGTATGGATAAAGAAGAAGATAGAAAACATACAGAAACATATAGAGAAGCTGCAGGGTTTTTTTTTAATGAATTGTTTTATTGTTTGTTAGATACTTTAATCCTGTTCAAAGAAAGCAGAAAATAAAGGAATAAAATGATATTACGAATCTTGTGAACCCAAACTATGTATGTAGATAGATAGATAGATAGATAGATAGATAGATAGATAGATAGATAGAAATTTATTTGTCATTGTACTCAAGGTATGAGAACAACGAAATGAGGTGCTCTTCGCATCATGTACCCATAAATGAGGCACCCATTTCATCGTTGCATGATAGATTTATTCACTGATCTGCTTTCTTGAAGGTTTTCTCCATGGGCGGCGGCAGGGTGTGTGTGTTTGAATCTGTACCATCTCTGCACTGGGAATGATTCAGTGCCCTGATTTAAGCCACAGCAAAGATGCAGGAGCTATATTCTCCTCCCAAGAAGTTGTCTCTCTGCATGAGTCTCTGCATGAGTTTTCCCAGATCACTGATTCATATGGAAACCCCAGGGGAAGGTTATTCTTGTATATTCTTGCTTTAAATCTTTTCCATGTAAGAATAAACCATGCCTCCAGTTGTAATTCGGGGAAAAAAGTATGCCTTGGTAATCAGAATTTAGGAAAACTTTGAACATTCTGCAGCTGTCTTAGTCATAGATTAATTTAATCCCTTAATAATCTTAAAACATACCCATGACCTGAATCAGTGAAAATGTAATTAAATGTGTGTGTTCACATGCACGCAGGGTATCTCAAAAAATGTACACAAATTTTAATGAGCTCTGATTCATACATACTTCATGGTAGAAAGCCTACAAAACTTAAAACATCTCAGGGAAGCAATTGAAGAGATGTGCAGAACCATCCCAGCACACAAATTGGTGGATGTCTGAATTTATTTATTTATTTATTTATTTATTTATTTATTTATTGTATCGCGCGGACTGTCCGTATCATGGTGGAAGTGTCTCATCACTTTTGATGGTGGGAATGGGGAATCACCCAGCTTTCTATCTTAAAGAATATCTGATTTATCACAGCATGGATTTCCAAAAAAACAAGGACCCACTTCACCGTATATATTTTTAAAGTTGCAGCAGATTTGCATAAATGCTCTTCTGGAGTCTTGTCACATATGAACATCTTGCTGTAAAGCTGCAAAAGGATCAGAAGTGCGAGTGTGAGTTTGCTTTGCCTATACAATGTGAACTTGCTTAAGGTAGAGAATGTTATTGTACAGCTGCACTCCTTTATTATTGGGGAGGTTTCCATTTCAAGACAGTTATATCAGTTGTATATGCAAATGTTTGCCCCTTCTCCTTTATTCCCAAATGGCTTTGAGGTTAAAGATTGCGAGAGATGCAAATGTTAGCAAGGCAGTTGGAATTTTCTCCTTGGTAAATACCCTCTCCGAGATGGCTGGAAAATGTACTCCTTTTTAATGCTTCAGGTTTCCACACTAAAGCCTCAATCCTAACCTTAGGCCTGCAAAGTTTGGCCAGCACAAGGGCCACCATAAAGTGCCTTTGGACCACTCTCGGAGTCAGAGAGGCCAGCACACAGATGTGCACAGCTCTAATCTGAGGGTGGGTGGGTTGGTCTAACTTTCAAATAAAGTAAAACAAAAAACCCTGTATCTAGAAGGGCAGGGCTCACTTCATCAAATTGTTGTCAGAAGGAAGTATGAGCTTTTCCCTAGACCAGTGTTTCTCAAACTGTGGGTCAGGACCCACTTAGTGTGTCATGTTTTGATGTCAGGTGGGCTGCAGAAAGCTGGGAGCAGCCATTTTGGATGCTATATACCTTTTGTGAGGGTGCAATCCTAAACTGAGTTAAGCTGGCACAGTTAGGCCAGCAAAGTTTGGCCGGCACCAGGGACACCCTAAAGTATGTTTGGACCACTCTCTGAGTCAAAAAGGCCAGCACACAGATATGAGCCATCCTCCCTGATTACTCCCTGAGTAGTCCAAAAATGATACCACTCTACTGGCAGAAAGTGAGGAAGACCTAAAGAACCTTCTGATGAGGGTGAAAGAGGAAAGTGCCAAAATTGGTTTGAAGCTCAACATTAAAAAGACTAAGATCATGGCAACCACTCCCATCACTTCCTGGCAAATAGAAGGGGAAGAAATGGAAGCAGTGACAGACTTTATTTTCCTGGGCTCCAAGATCACCGCAGATGGTGACTGCAGCCGTGAAATTAAAAGACGTTTACTTCTTGGGAAGAAAGCTATGGTGAACCTAGATAGCTTAATCAAAAGCCGAGACATCACCCTGCCAACAAAGGTTCGCATAGTCAAAGCGATGGTTTTCCCAGTAGCCATGTATGGCTGTGAGAGCTGGACCATAAGAAAGGCAGAGCGTTGAAGAATCGATGCTTTTGAGTTATGGTGTTGGAGAAGACTCTTGAGAGTCCCCTGGACTGCAAGGAGATCCAATCGGTCAATTCTCCAGGAAGTCAAGCCTGATTGCTCCCTGGAAGGACAAATGCTGAAGCTGAAGCTCCAATACTTTGGCCACCTGATGAGAAGGGAGGACTCTTTGGAAAGGACCCTCATGCTGGGAAAGATTGAAGGCAAAAGGAGAAGGGGGCGACAGAGGATGAGATGGTTAGATAGTGTCACCGAAGCAATGAATATGAAATTGGGCGAACTCAGGAAGCTAGTGGAGGACAGGGAGGCCGGGCGTGCTGTGGTCCATGGGGTCGCGAAGAGTCGGACACGACTTAGCGACTGAACAGCAACAACAAAGTCCAAAAACACTTTATGGTGTCCCTTGTGCTGTCCAAACATTGCTGGCTTAGTTTATGATGGCCTAACTCCAGTTTAGGATTGCACTCTGAGTGTTAACAGTTTGAATTTTCAAGTGAGATGTTTGTTGTTGTTTTTTTATTGTTTTTAGTTCAGTGCTTTTACATACTGTAATATTTTGTCCTCATCTTGCTTTCTGTCAGAGATGTTTCACGATTGTGCAGTTGCTGTAGTCCAAGAACACAGTTTGCATTTCAGGAGAGTCATTTTATGAAGTCACAATGGCGGTACTTCCTGCTTGACGATGCCACATCCTGTCATGACATCACTTCCAGTGGGTCCTGACACAAGTGCCATTCTAAAAACCTGGCTAAAAAGTTTGAGAACCATTGTTGTAAAGATGAAGGGAGCAGAACTGGCTACACATGGACTTGGGTGCTAGTTGATGCTACATATAAATGATAAAAAATAACCGAGAATGTGCTCCTGTGAGCTGGCACCTTTAAGGCCCTGTTCATCTGCAGCTTCTTCAGCCCCCTGTTCTGAAGGGAGGATTGCCCAAAAACCAGACGATTCTGCAGGGCAGTGGAGAGACTGTGTCTGTGAACTGCTACCTCTAACCTCATGTACCCCTGAATCCATCTGCAGTTAGACTCCCATAAACACCCTCACCTAAATGGCCTTTGATATTTAAATACAGGTATCCTGCCAACCTAGCAGTTTGAAAGCACCTAAAAATGCGAGTAGATAAATAGGGACCACTTCGGTGGGAAGGTAACGGCGTTTTGTGCGCTACGGCGTAGAGTCATGCCGGCCACATGACCACGGAAGCTTGTCCTTGGACAAAACGCCGGCTCTACAGGCTTTGAAACAGAGATGAGCACCGCCCACTTAACTACAGTCGGTCACGACTAGACCATTCGGTCGTGGAGAAACCTTTACTATGCTGCCTTGGGGGCCTATTCTCGCTGAAAAAATGAAGTACAAAAGGAATAAATACCTCCGTTGCCCTCCAAGCGCTGTATAAGTAGGTTAAAGTGGAATGGTCATGACCTGTTCAAGGCTGTGTGGGGAGTGCCGTTGTTCACTTAAGGATTTGAATCTAGTAAGGATTTGAACCTTGTGCAGTCATGGTGCCGTGCTGACTGCACTCCCTCCCAGCTGTTGTTTCTAGTAGCTGTTGTACCGTTTAGCAGAAGCTGTAAGGTAGTTGGTTTGGCCCAAGCCACTGTTCTTCAACTTTGGGGTCGGCACCCCAATGGGGTCGCAAAGCTGCTGTTGTGAGGTTGCAGCAACTTAAAAGGTAAAGGTTTCCCCACGACCAAATGGTCTAGTCGTGACCGACTGTAGGGGGCGGTGCTCATCTCCGTTTCAAAGCCTGTAGAGCCGGCGTTTTGTCCGAGGACAAGCTTCATGTGGCTGGCATGACTTTACGCCGTAACGCACGGAACACCGTTACCTTCCCACCAAAGTGGTCCCTATTTATCTCCTTGCATTTAGGTACTTTCGAACTGCTAGGTTGGCAGGAGCTGGGACAAGCAACGGGAGCTCACTCCGTCGCGCAGTCTTGAACTCCCAACCTTCCAGTGGGAAAGCCCAGCAGCAGTGGTTTAACCGGCTGCGCCACCATGTCCCTTATGTGATGTGCAACTTACAGGAGTGAAAAAGGCTGGAGTACCACTCTACTACTACTCCCACTGGAGTAGAGCACTACTAGGTGAAGGGGTGAGATACAGGGCTGTATTATTCAGAAGGCTGACTAGGCTTAAGCCTAGGGGTCCGGCAGCACTAAGGGCCTGCCAGTGTTCTTGGCTAACCTGCCCTGATATTGGGGCACAAGGTCTGAGTTGCACCCTGTTGCTCTCAGTAGGCCACAGGGAGCCAAGCTGCGGCAATGCAGAGCTCCGCAAGAACCTGGCCAAGGGCTATATTAACTCATGGCCGGGTTAGTACTGGAGTTAGTACGAGTACTGGTGGTACTGCCAGAGGCCCAGGAGTGCTGGGGGGGGCGGCGGCTGAAATACCTGAAAACCTAGGGGCGTGGCCTTTGGTTAATGTGGCCCTGGGGAGGTACTTGAAAGTGTAGCCCTTCAGGTACCAGGAGACGGTGTCCCAGTCCTGCTCAGGTTCTTAGCAATTGCACTAACATAGCTTTCCCTAGTGCCAGGCTTCAGGGTCACTTTTTTTGCTCTCTCTAAGAATATTTGGTTACAGAGAACAGGGAGGGCATTTTAGGGGGGGGGGCAGGGAGTGGGTGGCGAAGAAGACAGAGGTGGGCTAATAGGGTCCTGGGGGGCAGGATTGATAGTGGGTCCCCGGTCATATAAATATATAAAATATGTAATAGTAAACGAATATATAATGTATTTATTGGGGTCGTGGCCTGAAAAAAGGTAGAAGAGCACTGCCCGAAGCTGTCCCCTCTCTTTGGAACAAGCGCACACAAAAGCTCCAGGTTTCTGCGCTGGTGCTGCCGGGGAATACGGTCGACCCTTTATTCACATGCGTCTCTCCTGCAGTCCTCTGCTTGAGCCTGCTTTGCTCTAAGGATGATTGCACATGGAGGCATGCTGGCTGCCTCGGCCTTGGTGTGTGGTGGAATGCTGGGAAGGAAAGCCAGAGCCTTTCTGGCACTGGGGGGGGGGAATCCTGAGCATGACAATTACGGAGCAGAACTGTGTTCTCCTCTTCCTTGAAAGGCAACCAGGCAGGGCTGCACCTTTGGGACACACGCACATTCCCAGGATTTATCTGCCTTTGGGGTGGGTGGGTGGTTGGCTTCCAAAATTCTTATTCCCAGACGTGGCCTTCCAAGGAAAAAAGGAGGAGCGCAGAGCTGTCCTTTCTCCCTCCTTAGAGGCACGGTTTAGCCACGCATGCCTCATCGGTGTGATGATTCAGCCCTCTCCACTTTCTCACTTGCAGGATAGAGGCATGTTTCTAGACTGTCTGATGAATCTTGAACTGATGCAGCATTTTTTTTTTTCGACTGTGTCTACTGCATAAATGGGAGAGTGGGGAGCTCTTCCTCTTTCCACAGCTGTAGTTCACATAAGAACATAAGAAGAGCCCCATTGGAACAGGCCAAAGGCCCATCTAGTCCAGCTCCCTGTATCTTGCTGTGGCCCGCCAGAAGCCTCAGGGTGCACATGAGACAGCAAGATGCCTGCATCCTGTAGCCACTCCCTTGCACCGGGAATTCTGAACCAGCCTACTACTAATGTAAGGAAGTTGCACTACCCATCATGGCCTGTAGCCCACGATGGACTTTTCCTGCAGAAATCTGTCCAATCCCCTTTTCAAGGCTCCTAGGCCAGATGCCATCACCATCTCCTTTGGCAAGGAGTTCCACAGATTAATTACGCACTGGGTTAAAAAAACAACCCTCCATTGATCCGTTCTAACTCTCCCGACACTCAGTTTAAGTGGATGTCCCCTGGTTCTGGTGTTGTGAGAGGGAAAAGAACATCCCGCATGTTCAGGTTTGTCCCTTAGTTCAGGTGGATGTACTCTGCAGGCACTTGTTGGTCAGCCCTCTGAGAAAGCCTTCGTAGGGCAAGGTTAACGTGCTGAAAGCCACCTGGTCAGCTTTGTGGCTGAATAGATTTCTGGGTTACGTACTGTATATTGAAACCCAATGCTTCAGCCTGCTGCTTCACACATTAGCTCCCTGTTTCATCCATTTTCCTTAACGCAGAGAAGAGCTGAAGTTTTGTGATGTTAGGCCAGTAGCGCAGCCAGAGGCGGATCTACAGGGAGGGCAAAGCTCTAAGTTTTGCAAGAAGCCTTACCCTGTCATGTAAATCCCTCCTCTCCCTTGCTGCTGTAGCCAGTAAGCAATGCCAGTATGTTGCTTTTCCCTGTGAGGATTGGCTAAAACAGTGCAGGAGAGGAGTGATTTCCACTGCAAGGTAAGGCTTCTTGCAAAACGTAGAGCTTTGCCCTCCCTTAGATCTGCCTCTGAGCGCAGCCTAACCCACTTAACCCACTTTCCGACACTGGTGTAAGGGCAATGCAGCTCTGATGTAAGGGAACAAGCATTCCCTTACCGTGCAACTACATCGCCACTGCAGAATGCAGAACATGCCCCGCTGGCACAGCTATGTCAGGGCTGGAAAGTGGGTTAGGATTGCGCCCTTAAGCTATAAGTGCTTGCAGCATCTTACTGACGTAGAACAGGATTCTGTGACGCTTGAAGGCCCACCTCTCCCGTGGTAGAGCACATGTGGAAGGCCCCAGCTTCCGTATGTGGCACCGGAGTTTACCTTCCATATATTTGCAAAGCAAAACACTGCCTGTTATTTTGTCAGCTAAATAGGTGCAATTGCCAGGGCAGTCCCATTTTGTGTAGTCAGTCCGTGCACAAAAGCGACCTGTGCACATTGTGCCTGGGAGAGCACCTTCTTTGCATTCAGGAGATTCCCGCAGTCATCCCTGGGGAGATGCTGCCAGTCCATGTGCTAGATGGAGCAGGAGAAGGCAGCCTCCTATGTTCACAGAGTACAGGCATGCCCTGGTGTCCACTGGGGGTTCTGTTCTGGAACCCCCACCCACCTACCGCGTGGATACCTGAAACTGGCTACTGGGGGGCACCTTTTTAAAGGGCATCCATGGTTTTGCTGCAACAAGGTAAAAAAAGAGGTTTGTTTAATATTCCCCTGTTGTTTTAATGGGCATCCCAGTATCCATGGTATCAGTGGATAACTGAAACTGTGGATACCGAATCAATGGATACCTGGGCACTCCAGTATGTTGTGAGACTTATGCAGCCCTCTTACAGGTGAAATGCCTCATGCCCATAAGTGGTGTGCCAGCCCAAATAGAATGCACACCAATGTCAGTCATTCCTCCAAGCGTGAACAGTTTGGCTGAATAATTTGCTCCAGATGGTTTCAGCCTGGATATGACTAACCCATAATGCATCTCTGTTAGGAAGTTCATGTGGTGGTCACTGATTGAAGGCATCTATAGCGTCTGCATCGCAGCACATCTTGCCTTGTTTATATGCATGCATTGGTTTGTAGCTGTTTTGTCTCCACCCCTCTGGGAACTGTTGTTCTGTGAAGGGAGCTGAGACTCTGTAACAGCATGCTCACTGAACTATGGTTCCCAGAACTATCTGGCAGAGGCCATTGTGACATAAAGCTGAAATGAGTAGCGTAGATATGCCATCAGTGTGTAGGAACATAAACTCCATCTGAAGCCATGTGACATTTTGTGAGTTCTCTTTTCTCAAGAGTCCCCCATATGGAGGATGGACTTGATGGTTGAGCTACTGGTACTGCCTGAAGCTAAGCACGAGAATCTGAGGGCGGGTTTTTGGATGGGAGACAGAACGCCAGGCTGTGACAAGCTGCAGTACCTGTTGTGGCAGGACGAGCTGATGAGCTACCACAAGTGAGAGTTGTGGGGGAGCGTGTGAGAAGGCCAGCCAGCAAACAAATGGAGTTCGACCAGGATGACCTGTCCGGACTGAACTTACGACTTCCTGCTGAAGCTCGATGGCAGCCAGTGCAGAGAACCACACTATGAAGGCTACATCTGGGACTGAGGATTTGGTGAATCACAGAATATATTTGTTTTTTAAAAAGCCAGTGAAAAACGGTGGTTTAGACTGGACTGCCCATATAAGCCGCCTTGGGGATTTGCTTTGGCGTGAAAAAGATGGGATAGACATTCTCCAAATCAATCAATTCCCTTGTTGCAAATCAGAAATGCTCACATGCTCTCCGTGTGCTGGAAGAAACTATCCTTGGAAGGAGTACTGTGGGAGGGCGAGGGGTGGCTGGGTGGGCTGTAGCCCAGTGGTAGAGTCCCTGGTCTGCATGCAGAAGGCCCCAGGTTCAATCCCAGGATCTCCAATTTTTACAGAGAACCTCCTGCCTCAAACCTTGGAGAGCTACTGCCAGCGATGGGCCATTGGTCCGACATGGTCTTGGGCTCTGTCCTTGCTCTGCCTATGATTCTGTCATCTCAGTGTGCTCTCACAGAGTTCAGGAACATGATGCTCCTATTCAAATACTGCTTTCCTCATTTTTTTTTAAATTCCCTCCAGGGAGTTGAAGCCTGTTCAAGGTTTATGAAACTGGATTAATGGTTTGAGAACAAGTCCCAATCTGTATTTTTTTTTGGGGGGGGGTTGTTGGGGTGTGCCTTTGTAATACCCTTAAATCATCATGCAGTCAAAAGGATATAGAAGAATGAAAACAGTAGGAAGGTGGCATCATAACGTAAGGAAACTGGGGTTCGGTTTGGGAGTACTGATTGTTTCCAGTTCCCCAAGTGCGTGCTGACCTTTTAAAATGCCTCTTCATCTTGTATCACTTCAGATGAAAGCATTAACTACAGGGCACAACTGACAATTAGACCTAATTATGTGTATAGCAGAACTCTGTGTGTTTGCTAACACTGGGACTGATTTGCAATGCGAGGCTTTGCGAGGCAATGCGAGGCAACATCCATACCAGGATGTTGGGATCTGGGTGGGAGGAGGAACACAATTGCAGGCTGAGATGGGTTGGGAAGGTTACTGGAAGGCAACAGGCTCGGGGAATTCCTACTGCCTGCCAGTCGCCAAGTCCCTGGCAAGATCAGTCTGACCTCACTATGGCAAAAATGGTGTGGGTGAGAGAGGGTGGAAGATGCATACTTATTTCTCTACATACATTGCATGAATTGGTTTGTAGTCATTGCGGATTTTGGGGGAATGCAAATAGCACTTTAAGCATCTTTTGTGACATGTTACTTTTTATCTCTGTTTTTTTTACCCCTCCTGTCCAGATTTCTTTTTGTATTGTTCATGCAATGATAATTGACAGTGGTGGAGCTGTGGGCTTGGTGTGTATAAGATTCCTGGTTCAGAGTCTAGCACTTTTAGGTCCTGGAGTTCAGAGGTATGGGATTAATATGGACTGGTTTCTTTTGTTGTTAGGAGCTTTACAAACTAAGATGCTTTCCCCCCACCCACTTGTCCTATTATGAGAATTCAGAGCAAAGTAAAAGAGAACAAGATTGAATAAGTCCTAACAAGTCTCAGAACAAGGGCTAGGCTGCTGATTTAATTAAAAGTTAATTTAGTGCAGGGGAGATGGCTAGTTTTCAACTTACTTTGTTTTTAAGCAGGGTCTGCCTCTGTTGCAAGTTCTCATTTTTATTCATTTTAAGTTATTTAAAAGTGTACTAGGTAGATGATATAGGTGATATAAAAAAGCTCTTAAAACCTGTGCATCTATCAACTATTATGCTGTTTTTTAAAAATATTTGGGCTATTCTGCTCTTTTACATTTGTTTTAACTTTTTTAATGTTTAATTAATTTTAATTGATGTTATTTTAAAGGGTTTTAATTTTGTAAACCACCCTGAATCATAGAAAAGCTGTATATAAATCTTTAAAAAAATAAGTAAATAAATAAAATGTAGTGTCAGCAGATTAATTCACAGTATTATTTCTGATTGGAAAAGTAGTCTGTTTTAATTTCTGAAAAATGTCTTAAAACACCAAAATGCAATGTTTTGTGTTTTTATTCAGACATTTTAACCACCAAAAGGTGGTGTTTAACTTCCAAAATGTGGTATTGAACAAAACAAAATCACTCTTACGCAATACACAAAGAAAGAAGACAAAACTACAAATGTAGCCGAGTTGGCTTAACCATAGGGTAATCTCCAAAACATAGTTTGGGTAATTCCACATTACTGACTTGTAGCACAGTGGGTGCTGTGACTGGAGTAAGTCTGTAGTTTGCTTGGAGTAAGTGATGTAGTTTACATTTCTCTTTAATTGTATCCTCTTGTAACAATGCAGAAGGTTTGGGAGGGGATACCTTAGAGGTTTGGAGCACTTTTGGTGCTGGATAGTCCATACACATTTCCCCGCCCCCCACTAAGAAAAATCATTGGCTATCATGTGCAGATACTTCAGCAAAAACGGGATGGTATGTGGCTACAGCCAGCATCTGTAATTTCTGCCATTTGTGGTGGCTGATGGAAAAGATCTGCCCCAGTGGTGGCTCCCAGTCACTCTTGCCTGCAGCACTACCATCTGACTCACACGGCTGTTGCTGGGTGGGGAGAGCTTACCAGGGAAGGTGACCTTAATCTGACTCTGCCTGTGAGATTCCCAGCAGCATCTGATTTGGCCATTGCTGGAGATGGAAGGCCCAATCCCATTCAACGTTCCAGCGTTGAGGCAGCCACAGGGCAGCCCCGAGGTAAGAGAAGCCATGTTCCTTTACCTGGAGGAGGCCTCCATAGCTACTCCTCCAGCAACATGAGGGCAAGCAGGAGAGGTGGATAGTTCTCAGCCAAGGCTTTTCGTACACTTTAGTGCTTTGCACAAACAGTGGGAGGAAGAGGTGGGCGTACTCCTGCCAATCATCTCAGTCATCTCATCTCAGTCATCCTCATGGAAGGGCAGCCCCAGGTAGGAATGGTCCAGTGGTGTCATTCAAATGATTTAGGAACAGGAACTCACTTTTGAGTTCAAATTCAAATGTTGAAAAAAAAAACCAACAAAAAAAAACACCCGGAAGCAGCCACGGAGCCCGTTAGGATCCGGAATGCCCATTCTGGTTCGTTCCCCCTGAATGACATCACTGGATTGGTCCTTTTGGAGAAGCAGGGGAGGGGGCTGTGCATAATGCCAGGAGACCCTTCCTTCTGCATTTTCATTCTTGCCATGGGGGCTCTCGCTTCAAGGGCACGCACATGCATACCAGTGGGTAGGGAAAACTTCACTTTCAGATCAAGGAATATCCTTGGTTGACCAGTGAGGCCTTATGCGAAAAGGAGTCATCTTAAGATTATCGATCTATGTACCTCCGTATTGTTTGCTGTGACTGGCAGTGGTGGTTCAGCATCCCAAATGCCAGGGATTGAACAGAACTCTAGCCAAAGAGGTCTAAATGACCATCTTGTGCTGAGCCTGACAGTCTGTCTTGCCCTGTTCTGACTAGGCTTGCAGAAAGAACAGAGTGTTCTTTCCCAGTTTGGGCTTCTTTGGACTGAACCTGCGGCCACATTGGCCATCCCTTCTCCTATCTTCTTGTTGTTGTTCAGTCGCTAAGTCGTGTCCAACTCTTTGCGACTCCCTGGACCATGGCACGCCAGGCCTCCCTGACCTCCACTAGCTTCCGGAGTTCACCCAATTTCATGTGCATTGCTTTGGTGACACTGTCTAACCATCTCATCCTCTGCTGCCCCCTTCTCCTTTTGCCTTCCATGTTTCCCAGCATGAGGGTCTTTTCTAAAGATTCCTCTCTTCTCATGAGGTGGCCAAAGTATTTGAGCTTCAGCTTCAGGATTTGTCCTTCCAAGGAACAATCAGGCTTGACTTCCTGGAGGATTGACCGATTGGATCTCCTTGCAATCCAGGGGACTTGCAAGAGTCTTCTCCAACACCATAATTCAAAAGCATCTATTCTTCCGTGCTCTGCCTTTCGTATGGTCCAGCTCTCACAGCCATACATTGCTACTGGGAAAACCATTGCTTTGACTCAGAGGCAGATCTAAGGGAGGGCAAAGCTCTAAGTTTTGCAAGAAGCCTTACCTTGCAGTGGACATCACTCCTCTCCTGCACCGTTTTAGCCAATCCGCACAGGGAAAAGCAACATCTTGGCGTTGCTTACTGGCTACAGCAGCAAGGGAGAGGAGGGATTTACATGACAGTGTAAGGCTTCTTGCAACACTTAGAGCTTTGCCCTCCCTGTAGATCCGCCTCTGCTTTGACTATGCGAACCTTTGTTCGCAAGGTGATGTCTCGGCTTTTGATTAAGTTGTCTAAGTTTGCCATAGCTTTCCTCCCAAGAAGTAAACGTCTTTTAATTTCATGGCTGCAGTCACCATCTGCGGTGAGCTTGGAGCCCAGGAAAATAAAGTCTGTCACTGCTTCCATTTCTTCCCCTTCTATTTGCCAGGAAGTGATGGGAGTGGTTGCCATGATCTTAGTTTTTTTTAATGTTGAGCTTCAAGCCAATTTTGGCACTTTCTTCTTTCACCCTCAACAGAGGCTGCTCCTATCTAAGCAGTTTTTAATTGAGTCAGACCAACAGCCCATCTATCCTTACTTCTGTACCTGTCCAAAAGACCATCAGTAGCCCTCTTCCCCCATATGCCTCTGGGCATGTAGACTTTTAGATTCTCCTGTGTGTGGTCATCTTCACAAATACACTCCCGCACATTGTTGACTGCTTGCATCCAATTCCGTTCTCCCTCTCTGACTTGAAACTGTTACATTGCTTGCTGTTGGAGTGTACCCTTGAGACCCTGTTGTTGGGGATCCTCTGACTCGGATGCTTGAAAGCATACAATGCTGTCAGCCTTTACCAGTTCCCTGGCACTGTCACCTGGAATGACTTGTTAGCAGTAGGCAGTTAGTTGCTCAGACTGCATTATGAGCAGGGCGTTAGTTTCCCTAGCAATGTGTAATGACTGTCACTTCAGGCTTGTCTGCACACACATTAGGGCATCATTTGGAAACCAAGTCTGGCCATTCACTGCCATTATTGCCGGTTTTAACTTTGAATAGGGCAGATGAGTTAGCCACAAAAGATTGCTCTCATCCTAGTTAGTGAGAGTAGGAACTGGCCATGTAAGATTGCTCTCATCCCTTTTAGGGAAAGGGTGGGGCCTCCTGCTAATAAGATGCTGGAATTGTGCCTGCATTTGCTAGTTCAACTTGGATGGGGGGGTAAAGGTAAAGGTTTCCCCAGGACCAAATGGTCTAGTCGTGACCGACTGTAGGGGGCAATGCTCACCTCCATTTCTAAGCCTGTAGAGCCGGCGTTTGTCCGAGGACAAGCTTCCGTGGTCATGTGGCCGGCATGACTCTACGCCGTAGTGCACGAAACGCCATTACCTTCCCACCGAAGTGGTCCCTATTTATCTACTTGCATTTTTAGGTGCTTTCGAACTGCTAGGTTGGCAGGAGTGGATGGGGGGACCTGAGTTCAAAATCCTCATTCTGACATCACCCTTTTTGGGTGTCTTTGGGGCCCATCACTGTCGCTCAGTCTGAAACACCTCATGGTTATCAGGAATAAAGTGACATAACATGCTGGTCTGGGCTTCCTTGGAGAAAATGCAAGATACAAAGTGACCATAACTGAAAATGTCAATTTTTGCTGCTATTGCAAGCCTCAGGGCACAATCCTACCCAGTGCTGGAATGGCGAAGTTGGCCATATCCGGCACTGGGTCGGGGAGGCTGGAGCCTCCCCACGGCAAGAGCACATTTGCGCGAGAGCAGAGCAGAGCCTAGGAAACCGCGCAGCCTGAATCATGGCCTCGGAATTTATATAGCTGTTGCATCGCCACTGCGCACCTTTTAGGATTGCGCTGCCCATGAAATGAGTCAGACTTCAGTGGAAAGCATATGCTAAATGTGACTGTTCAAACTAATTTTGTTTACTGAGCACTTGTCATGTGCTTTGCCTTTTTTCAATGGATTCTGCAAATTGGATTAAGTCCAACCATAAGCACCACACAAGCTTGGCTATCCATCAACTTCTTTCTTCTTCTCTGTTAATATGTATAGGAGTGTGGGCCTTTTTTCTACTGGCCTCCAAACCATGAAACTCCCTTTCCACATAATTTACTTTCTTTAGTATAAAGTGTACCCTACTTTCTTGGACCTTTAATGGCTTTTTTTTTTTTTGTGAATCTGTACCCTTTTAAATTTCTTTTTTTATTCCAACTATTGATTTCTTATCTTTTATCTACTAACTAGGCTATGCTTATGATGTTTTCATATTTACTCTTTATTTTAGTGCAGTAGTTCTCAAATATTTTAGACTGGGACCCCCTTTTTAGAGTAGCATGTGTTGGGACCCACTGGAAGTGATGTCATTTAATCTGGGAGTGATGCCATAGCAAGAATTGACATCATCAAGCAGGAAGTGCTGTCATTGTGATGTAATCAAATGACACTCCTGGAATTTTAAACTGGCATTCTTGGACTGCAGCAATTGCACAACCATGAAACATCCCTGACAAAAAGCAAGATTAGGGTAAAATGTTATGTCAAAGCACTGAACTAAAGACAAACATAAAAATCTCACTTGAAAATTCAAACTGTTAACACTCAACACTCACAAAAGGGATGTAGTAAGAGTAAGGCCTGCAGCTTCAAAGATGTCTTGTCCCAGTGTCCACGACCCACCTGACATCAGGTAGCAACACACCAAGTGGGTCCCAACCTACTCTTTGGGAAAGTGTTTTAGATGTTTAATCCTGGGTTTGCTTAATGCTGTCTTAAATTTTTGACATCTGTATCGTGCAAGCTAGCTTGAGCTTGTCCGTGTAAGGCAAGTAATAAAAACACTAAATAAGCGAGTAGCAAGCATGGACTTGAAAATGTCATGGGCCAGGTTGTGTAGTCTGGATTCCCCTGTCTAAGGGAATGTGAGCTTGATTAGCCAAGTTGCCGTTCTCAGTAATCCATGCGTCCACTTTCATACAAGCTTGAGATGCTGCCCTTGGGTGCCTGGCATCCCTTGAGATGAGCACCATCAAAGGCTGCAAGCTTGAACGTTGTGCTGACTGATGGTGCTCATTGCCCCAAGCAGGATTGGTCCCTTGCCAGCCCCAAACCTGCAGCAAACACCCCAGCCCTATTGCAGTAGCAGTCGTGAAGTCACATGCTCCTAAATTAGCCTTGTTGGGAAAGTGCTGTTGTGGGGTCTGTGGGGGAGATGGGGAGTGGTTTTTGGCTTGGAAACAGAAGTATGGAAGGGATTGAGACGTGCCCTGGCCCCTCCCCCAGGTAGAGTGGGGTGTGAAGACTCTATCCTGTTTCTCCTCTTTGATCCTGTCCAAAGCGAAGTGCTGCTGCATTTGTTTCCCTGCCAGATCCCTTCTGATTATAACTTGTAATGCGGTTAGATGTTGCATGAATTCACAGGCGTTTTATAGGAGTCGTCATCAGATTTTCCTGGAGGCTAATGCCCTGCAGAATCGGAACGCTAATTAAAACGAGCTGCAGTAACCTTTGTTGTCTGCAAGAAATGTCCTGATGCTGGAAGTGCTGCGACGGGACTCCCCAGCTTCACTGCCAGGAAAAAAAAGCCCTGTGTTTGTGTGCTGCAGCGTCTCCTTGACTCCTAATTTTATGCAGATTATGTCTCAGATTTTTTAAAAAAAGGATTGTTATCACAGCACCCTGCAGACGGCTTGTTGCAGTGGATGGCGGCTTCTGGCAGAGGTGTGTCTTCTTCTGTCTGGCAGTTCTGATCAGAGATCTTCCTAGTCATACAAGCACAGTACTTCGGTTTGGTTGCTTAAATACAGTCCTTACACCAAATGTACTTGAATTTCTCCCCTTCCTTCAGGCATTTGATGGTTGTCTGCCAGCCCTGGAGCCCTATTCCCTCCACCCCAGAGGGGTGTGGGCTGATTGGGATTGTTCCAGGTCAGGGGCATAGCTAAAGAAATGCAGTGGGGTGCAATTGCACCGGGCAACAAATTTTAGGGGGGTGGGCAACAAGCTGAACTCATGGCCAAAATTGTGAAAACCTTGGTAAGTATGAATAATACCATCATATATACACGTTATAAATAATTGGAAAGGTAAGTTAATGCAGAATGCAATGAAACAACCCGGACTGTAATATACACACACCACCCTGAGCTCCTTAGAAGAAGGATAGTATGAAAATATGAATGAATAATTTTGTAATATATGGGGGATGTTAAATTTATGGACCCCGAGTGCCACTGTGGGGGTGACTGCGGGCTTGGGGGCAGCAGGAGGGGGCATGCTCCTGGGGAAAGATGCGGGTTCCCCACCCCATTTTTCACCTTTTTTAAAAAGCCCAGGTGTGCTGTCACTTCCGGAAGTGATGTTACTTCCTGTTTTGACATCACTTCTGGGGCATCATTTTGCCCCAGAATCTTCCTGGGCTACGTTTTCATTAGCTACATCACTGTTCCGGTTTTCAGGGGATGCACAAGATTTGCTCAAAATCACTTTTCTTATCCATGTGTTATGTGTTACCATGGATAAATCTAAACTGGGAGCCTGGCTTTTCCTACTGAGATTCTTTCTGAAGTTAACGGAGTTAACGGAGTTGGAAATAGATGTTCGGCTGATACTGTAGTGGAAGAACAAGTGTCCTACTCATTCCGTATTGCTGCCTTGTTCTATTGTAACTCAGCTTTGCTTGGTGATATTGTGGAGTACCAAAGTGAGGAGGAAGGTGGAGACATGAAGCTTCGTTCTGCAATACAGATTCTTCAGGGTCAATGCGGTCAACAGCAGTGTTTCTCAAACTTTGGGTCACAACCTGATGTTAGGTGGGTCACGGAAAGCTGGGTGCCGCCATCTTGGAAACTGCAGACCTTACTTTTGCTATATTTCTTTTGTGAATTTTCAAGTGAGGGTTTTTGTTTTTTAAAAAAACGTTTTTAGTTCAGTTCTTTTCATAATATTTGGTCCTAAACTTGCTTTCTGTCAGGGATGTTTCATGGTTGTGCAATTGCTGCAGTCCAAGAATGCCATTCTTGGCATTTGCATTCCAGGGGTGTCATTTGATTATGTCACAATGATGGCACTTTCTGCTTGATGATGTCATTTCTGGCTATGACATCACCTCTAGGTTAGCATGGGGTGGCAGCAGTGGTTGGTCCTAACACGAGTTCCATTCTAAGAAGTGGGTCCCAGTCTAAATAGTTTGAGAACCACTGGTCTACAGTGACTGCCAAGCAAGTCTCCAGTGTTTCAGAAAGAGGTCTTTTCCCTGATGTACCTCGAGATGTCGGGATGCAAAGCTTGTGTCCTTCCCTCTGACATTGACAAGCCCAGGGCACAGATAGGCTTGGAAGCTCCACCTATGAAGCAGGGTCAAGTTGTCATTTGCAGTGGCAACCATAAAGTGAAACAAGCCATGCCAGGGTTTCTGAGCGCCCCACCTTCACACACTTTTACCAAACCTTGAATTGGAGGGGTGGCAATTTTCGCTGCCTGCCAGGAACATATCTCTGCTTGCTGAGCTCAAATCGTATTTTCTTGTGATAATTCCCGCGCCGCCATGAATGCCGGGCTCCTTTCCCTGGAGACTGTCCAAAAATCCCAAGTCAGCGCACTTTCTGAAGCACCATCAATGGTGAGTTTGAGGTTTTCTCTAGAACTTCACCACCATTCTGGTTTTGGACACGACAGAGCTGCGCCTGCCCTGCTTTCCTACAGAACCAGGGTGCTGAAGACACCAGGGATTTTGTTGCTTGGCAAGCCCTTCGTCGATACCGTTTTGCCAAGCGGGAAAATCTTACCTCATTCTTGTACGTTAAGGCCCTTCATGACTTAGGCCCAACCAGCAGTGTCAGCCTACCGGTACGCTGGGCGTGTCTTCCAGGTGCTTTCGCCGTTACGCAACAGAACGCAGCGATCGCGCTGCCGCTCACCCGGAAGACACGCCCAGCGTACCGGTAGGCTGACACTACTGGGCCCAACCCACCTAAAGGACTGCCTTCTCCCATACATACCAGTCCGCCCTCTTAGATCATCTAGTGGGGCTCTCCTTCAAGTGCCGCCTCTCTCCCAAGTTAAAGGGATGGCAGCTCGGGGGCGAGCCTTCTCTGTAGCGGCTCCACAAATATGGAATTCCCTACCAGAAGAACTAAGAATGACACACTCCCTCATGGCCTTTCGGAGAAGGCTCAGATCATACCTATTTAGTCTGGCCTTTGGATGACCATGTGGCTGTCCACCCTCTGTCCCTCCGGTATATTGTCATAGTTTGTTCACTCCCCTGGTCAATTGTTTTTCCCACCCTCCAGTACGTCCTGATATGGAGAATTGGGTCTAGCTTTCCTTCCTGTTCATTCTCGGTGTTCCCGTTGATGTTTAATTTGTTGTTGTAGTTTTAATATGTTGTTTTAATGTGTTTTACTTATTACGTTTTACTGATTATGGATGCATTGTATTTTGTTTTGTTCTCTGTAAGCCGCTTCGGGCGTTTGCTTCGGCACAGGAAAAGCGGGGTATAAATTCTTCCAATAAAATAAATAAACAACACAGAAGAAAGAAATCCAGAAGAACAAGAAGAATGGCAAGAGTGTCATCACTGCTTTATTTTTTTGCCTGCTATTTTTTTTTTATGTACCGCTTTGTGAACTTTTTGTTGAAAAGCGGTATATAAATACTGATCGTTTGATTGATTGATTGACCACTCGGAGACAACATTGCCATACGTGCCTCACTCTATGACTGCACATCAAAGCACCTGCAGGTCTCACACTTTGCTTCTGGTCTGTTCCCTTTTGCTTTCCTGCCCCTGAAAATATCTCCCTCGTCCCACTGCTTCTGCCCCCTGATTCTCTCCCTGCATTAGCCTCTCCTGCCTAGGCTGTTTTCCTAAAACTGACATCCACTTTCCTTCCGCTTCCACCGATGGATTTGCCCCTCGGTCAGATGTTTCAGCTCGGTTGACGATCGTGTGGTGCTCCGCACTCTCTCTTGACCTCGTCAGCAAGTGAAGGAAATGTGCCACATGCATTTGGTGCATCTCGAAGGCAAGCCTCTGATGGTGGGAGGTTGGGTATGCGTGCCCAGTGTGCTCTGTGTACTTACTGCTCGTGCGTCTCAGTTCTCAGAAAAACAGGCTCGGGAGTAATTGGAGTGTTCACTGGCTTATTTGCACCGCGATAGCTGCAAGGAAAGTACTGAAGCAGGAAAGACAAATACATTATTCATGCAGACCTTCGATCCCAAGTCATTACCTTGATATTTTCCTATTTATACCGCTTTGCGATTATGTGCGTAGGTCTATTTTCGGCGCTTCGGCTACCCAAGCTTTTAATCTTGATGTTGCAATGTCTGAAAAGGAGGCAGCCTCTGACCTAAACGGCTTTACGTCCGTTCCGTGATTCATCTGGAAGAAAACATCTCGATGCCGTGTATCTCAGAGGGTGTACCTGTGAAAGCAGAAATAATCGAGGCTTTGAAAGGGCTTTTCATTGTTTGGTTTATTTAAAAAAAAAAAGGATTTGGCTTTCCATGTTATAATGAAACTGGGGGCAACAAAACAGCAAAAGTTGAAAACAAACAGTACGAAGGAGCAAAACAGCAGCACTGAAAAACATTTTGAAAGGCAGTGTTGGAGAGTGTTGGAAAACAAGCAGGGAGCAGGGCCAGCAACTGCCAGTAGCTCCCTTGGGCAAATACTGCAGCCTGCTCTGTCTTCCCAAGTCTTCCCTCTAGCCAACATGTCAGTGCTAGGATGGCAGGAGCAGCCCTTTTCCTTCTGGGGCAATGCCCCTGGCATAACGTTGCTCCAAATCTGGATTAAAAGAATTTGACTACATGACAGATACTGTTCTTACTTATTTTCCACATTTTTATACCCCTCATTCAGCGATGGAATCTGGTAATGAAGATCCGGAACGCTGGGCGGGACTTATGCGTGATTGGCAGCCCGTCCGTTCCATTCCGCGGCTGCCCTGGCCTCGGGGGGGCTGCCCCCGGTTGGCGCGCCCCACCGCTGCTCGCCCAGGCACCCGCCGCGCCCCCCACCTGTCCCCCCCCGGCAAGCAGGCGCCCCGCCGAGGCCAGGGCAGCCGCGAAATGGAACGGACGGGCTGCCAATCACGCATAAGTCCCGCCCAGCATTCCGGATCTTCATTACCAGATTCCATCGCTGCCCTCATTCCTCCAAAGCACTCAGGAATACAGACTTTCTCCCCTGCTTTTGGCCTCACAACAGCCCTGGGAGGTAGGTGAAGCTGGGAGAGTGTGTGGGGGGTGTGTGGCAGTGCGCCCCAGGTGGTCGGTCTGCAGGGGGATCATTGAGCGGGATTGCCACGCCGCGAGGGCCGAGCGAACAACAGAGAGGCGAGAGGTTACAGAGTAGCCTTTAGATATCCTGTTTAATCTAGCTAATGCCTTGACATTCATGGGTGCCGCGTTGCGTCACGGGCACCCGTTCCCCCCAATTTCCCCGTTCCCCCCAAAGTCTTAGCAGGACTGTTGGCGGGCCTTGAGGTGGACTTGCCTGCTACAGGCTCGGTGTTGATCGTCGGGTTCGGTTGACGGTGCTGGCGCCCTCGGTGTGTGTGTGGTACGGCGTCTGGCCACTGGGTCTTTGGGTTGCCTGCTCCGGGGTGCCAGCCCTGGTTGCCCTCTGGCGTCCCTACCCAGCTAGCCGGAGTGCCTTTTGGGGGGCCCCACTCGGGGAGCCTCTCCCCCGGTACTTCCCGGGCTGGCTTATGCGGGGGTTCAGGGTTTGGGAGGATGTCCTCAGTTGCCCACCCCTGAGCCACTCCCTGCCCCCAGAGCCCGGGGTGTTTTTGGGCCGGGGGGTTGCACGGCCCCCCCCAGGTGTGTGGTCCAGGGAGGAGGGCATTCTACCCCCGAGGGACGTTCTCTTCTTCGCGCTGCGCCGAGCCCGAAGGAGGCATGACCCCCCTCCAGCCCTCCCGGGCTCCTTATGAGCCCGGAGGCTGTTTGGAAGGGGCCCACCCCTTCCGTTCTCACTGGGAGGCCAAAATCTCGTGAGATTTCGGCCGCCCAGTCTTCCGGCTGGCTGGGAGGCCTTGCCTCACAGCCCGCGCTAGCCGTGGCCCCCGCACCTCCTCTCCAGAGGCTGCGCTTGCCGCGGAGAGGCGTTGAGTGCCCCTGCGGCGGGGCTGGGGCTACGGACGCTCCGCTGCCCCATGCTGCAGCAGGCGTCCTTTTGGAGCCTGTGGGGCCTCGGTGATCTTCCGGAGGCCTGGTCGCAGCCTCCCAACGTCCTCTGCCGCCCGCCCGGAAAGCCCCCCTTTCTCCTGTGCTGGTGTCCGGGCGGGGATGACAGGGTGATTGGCCCAAGGCCGCCCAGTAAGTTTTGTGGCTGAGCAGGGATTTGAACCTGGGTCTTCCATGTTTAATTCCAACTCCCAAACCACTAGACCACCCTGGCTCTCCTACTGAGTTGCTCTATCTTAGATTAGGGGTCTCTAAACTATGGCTTGGAGGCCACATCCGGCCACAAGGTTTTATCTCGCCCACAGCAACCTTTTTTTAAAAAGCCAGAGCATTTGCTAACGTTTGACATTTTTACTTAGGATATATCATTTCTCAGTTTAAGCACGGCATTGTGCCTTTGTAACGGTCACATTTCTCTTTTGTTCCGAATCCTATTTTGCTGATTCCAAAAAAGCTCCAAGTAAAACTTATTCAGTAGTTCAAATTTCATTCATTCATTCATTTCTAAAATACGATCTTTTTTCAGGCCTTCGGAAATGTGTAGAACGTACAGTGCGTGCTGAAACGGTTTTGAGACCCGTGCCGTAGATGCGGAGAGGGGAGCTTCTGCTACTGCTTCTTGCGGTCAGCCCTTCTTGCAGCAAGTTCCTCTTGCTGCTTCTCAGTAAGCCCATCAAGGCCTTCCTGTATAAGGGGGCCACTAGAAAACGTTCAGGACCCCTCTGACCTGGAGCTGGTCCTGCAAATAAAGGGCCCCCTCCCCAGAAGGTAAGGATGGGCCGACTCGTAGTATAGAGGGGAGCCCTTCTGCTGCCAAACAGTGTAGGGCTGGCAATAAGCAGAGCTGTGGAAGGGTGTCTGGCAGAGGACTCTGCAGTTTCTACAGTGAAAGGGGGCCACGAGGGTCCCCCAGGCCTCTTCTCTTGCTACAAGACAGAATTGTCTATTTTCTACCCTTTTTCAGGAGAGAAGGCAGAAGAACCCCAAATTCACTGTGTAGTACAGGGGTCTCCAAACCCCTGCCTGGGGGCCAGATGCGGCTCCCTTTATCCTGCCACAGCAAGCCTCTGGTCCCCTATGAGCCTCTGGCCCTCCTGACCTTGCTGGCATGGGTTGTACCCTCCAAGGTATGCACTGGTTTATGCAGATGGTGTTCTGCATGCAGCCTCCCTGACCCTCAGAATGCCCCTGGCCCTCTGAAGGCCTTAGATGCGTTCTGAGGGTCTAGGAGGCCTCCCTAGAGCTCAGAACATGCTCTGGTTGTTTCCTGTGATCTCCTGTGATTTACTCCAGCAAGTTCTGCCTCTACGTATTCATTTATTTTTTATATTTAAATTTATTGATTTTTTTTTTTGGCCCCCAACACCGTGCCAGATATTTGATGTGGCCCTGGTGTAGTATATATCCTGTTCTGGGAGCAAAAAAGATCAACCTCAGAGTGGCAGCCTTGTGGTGCTTTCTTGCTTAGAATTGATGCCTTTTGTTCACAACAATTCTGGTACCTCAAGTTCTGGAGTTCATGCAGAAACTCTGTTGCCCAAGAGTAGTTGGTTGGATTGTGTGTTTTTTTTTTCCCAAAGTGAGACTCTTGAAATGACTTGCAAGCAAACCAAAGAATAAAAGGGGACGTTGGGGGAAAGTGCACTGAACATGCGCAGAGTCTTCTTGCCGCCTGGAGACAACACATACAGGCTCTCTCTGCTCCCTCCCGCTTTAATTCTTGTTTTCCTTTGTCAAGTGTTGTGACCTATTTTTCCCATGGCAACTAAGATAGAGTGTTGACTGCCTTACCATTCTGTCTGCAGAGCGCACTGTTGTGTCTTTTTGTGATAACAATTCCTTTTATTGGTAGTGTTGTTGTTTTTCTCTGAAATAGCACTGACTGGCCTTTCGGCTCCGGTAGTTCTTTGGAAGAATTAAAGGAAGGCAGAATAAATATTTTCTGTGAATTGCAGAGGGCAAGGTGCTTAAGGCCTGCTCTTGTGTAGCTTTCAGAAGCTGGTTTCAGAGTCCACCTGCTGCCGCAGGATCCTGTCCGCCAGTGGAGATAATCAATAGACGCCCTGTCAGAACTGCAGTTGCAGGTCGGGGGAAGGGCCAGCAGGTGAATCCCTTTGTCTTGGCACGTAAGACATAATTTTGCCTTGTATCGGCAGAGTCGTATCATACATGGTAATGGGCACAGGCCAGGCCACAAATTCACAGAAGTGGGTATCCGTGGGATGGATAGAGGGATGTTCTCACACCAGCACCAGCAGTTACTTAATCTGTGGAACTCCTTGCCACTGGAAGTGGTGATGCCACCTGGCCTTGGTGCCTTTAAACAGATTTCTGGAGGGAAAGTTCATCGCAGGCTACAGGCTGCCTCAGAATGCCAGATGCAGGGGAGTGACAATGAGATGCAGGTAACTTGTGTGCTCCCTGAGGCATCTGGTGGGCCACTGTGAGATACAGGAAGCTGAACTAGATGGGCCTTTGGCCTGATCCAGTGGGGCTGTTCCTATGTTCCTATGAGTACATGTCTGAAGAGAAGCATCTTGTTCTGGTGGCTGTCAAAGAGAAATGCTATGGGAAATCTTGACAGGCCACCAGTGTGTTTACGTCCGAATTTACCTCAGAATGCCAGGTGCAGGGGAGTGACAACAGAATGCAGGCAGCCTGTTCTCTCGTGTGCTCTCTGAGGCACCTGGTGGGCCACTGTGAGATACAGGAAGCTGGACTAGATGGGCCTTTGGCCTGATCCAGCAGGGCTGTTCCTATGTTCTTATGGGTAGGCCTCTCAATAGGTAATAAAGTCATGGCGGTCTGTATGAAACTTCCATGTTCAGCAGGCGTTTGCATCTTGCGGTGAAGCATGGTAAAGTGAATGGCTGCGGAGGCGCTTCCTAGCTGCCTACCAAGCGTCCAAGCACCCCCCAAAAAGGGGGAAAAGCAGAGAGTTGCCCTCACTGGAAATTGCAGCGTGAAACCCAACTACACAAACTCTGGGAAGGGGCCCAGGTGAATTGTAGCCCTAAGAAAAAGTATAAAACATAACAGTCTCTGCTGAAACGTTTGGAGACCCGTTCCATCAATACGGGAAGGAGAGCAGGTAAAACCTTCCTTGCCAAGAACAGCACTTTGTGTTCTGCAGGGGAAGCTGCAAAGTTCTACAGCTCCCAGGGGTCTTTGCGGCCAGCCGCCTCTCTGCGAAACACCAAGCGAGCCGCTTTCTGGGGCAGCAGACCCTGGAAGCAGCTGGCCGCAAAGACCCCTGGGAACTGTAGTAGGGGTCTTTTGTGGCTTCTGGGGCTGTGCACAAACTGCTGCTCAAGCCAGGGAAAGCGTCAGGAGGGCCCTGGATCTGGCCCGCGGGCCGGAGTTTGGAGCCCCCCAGTTTACGGGAGCGTCGTCGCTCACTCCCGCAGGGTTGTCTTGCCATGTCTAAAAGCACGGCAGGGAGCCAACCAGCGCCCCTTGCCAAGGTCACGTTTTCGGCTGCCTGTGTAATGTGACACGGCGGAATGGCTCCCGCCCACCTCAAATGTTGCCGTCTCTGTCCCAAGACGTGCTACGTGAGGGTCAAGACTCTTAAACTTGATCCAGGTGATAAGATTTCCCGTACCGAGCGAGAGGATCAGGGCGGGCTGTGGAGGAGTGGGGATTTCCTTACAAGAGAAAAAGTGGAGAAAGGGAATCCACAGGCAGCTTTCTCGCCACCAGAGCGCACAGATGGGGACGGTAACATGAAACGGAGGCCAGTGTGCTACATGTCAAGCACGTTCTACTCAGGGGCTCTGTCTGAATAGCCTCTAAGCTCCTGCTTCCTTAATGGCAGCCCTTCTAGAAACTGCTGTGCATTCTCTTTGCTTTGGATTTTATATCCGTTAATCTATGATTAGGTTAGTTTATTTGCTATAAATATTTATGTCCCACTCTTTCATTTTATATTAAAGCACTAAAGACTACCAACGTCAGACAATAAAATATATTAAAACAACCGTATGCGTCGCATAAAAACAGGACTGATAAAAGAAGATCTCATTTAGGATGCAATCCTAACCTGGAGTTAGGCCGGCATAAACTAAGCCAGCAAAGTTTGGCCAGCAAAAGGGACAACGTAAAATGTGTTTGGACCACTCCCAAAGTCAGAGAGGCCGGCACACAGATAAGACGTGAGCCATCCTCCTTGACTCCGAGAGTAGTCCAAGCACGCTTTATGGTGGCCCTTGTGCTGGCCAAACTTTGCTGTCTTAGTTTATGCCAGCCTAACTCCAGTTTAGGATTGCTCTCTCAGTAACAGAGAAACGCTCCATTTGAGCAGGAGTAGTATTGAAAACAGTGGCGTCATCCAGGCGGAACGGCCCGGTACGCCGTTCCGCTAGTTCTGCGGACAGGCCTGGGCCGCGCCGCCTCTCCGGAGGACGGGCGAGCTGCTGCTGGGCCCTCCCGCCCTCCCTTGCATCCCGAATCGCTCTAAAATGGAGTGATTCGGGCACTGTGAGGCTCAGGGAGGCGTGGCAGCCCTCCGCCATAGGGGCGGAGGGCTGTCAATCATCCAGGCATTCCGGTTCCTGGCGCGCCCGGATGACATCCCTGGTTGAAAAGGAAATCTTGTTAAAAGCCCCTCTTTCTTAGGTAGCAGGGAAAGCTGCTAGAGAGGTAAGGCTCTCTGGGGAGTGAGTTCCACATTCACTTTACAGGTGTATCCTACTTTTCTGTTAAGAAGTTTCAGCCTCTGCATGAGGCTGGGTGAACTGACCACTTTGGCCGTGTCCCCCTGCTCCTACCCCAGTCCTCTTCCCTCATCTTCAAGGAGGGCGAGGGTGGCGACGATCAGATGGCAACAGCTTCTCCTCTTCCCCCCCCCAGTACTGCTGCCAAAAGATGATGAACTAAAAGAGCAGTCCCAATTGCCCTCCTTCCAGGACAGCAGTGATAAATTGTGGCAACACCCCTCACCATTTCCAAGGCTGCAGTGGCGGCACTGGGGGTGCAGGGGGCGCACCACACTCAGGAGGGGGCGGGGACACCACTAATGCCCCCAAATGGTAAAACCTTGGTATTTTAACATCATACCATCATGGTATAGGCCCTACATTGAGGAATTGAATGCAGAATGCAATGCAACAAACCATGTTGAAATTCTATCTAAAGTTATAGCCAAATAACCTGAAGAAAACACAACTGCCTTAACGTAACAGAAAAATGGATTGTCTGAGTCCCGAACTGACCAGGGAGACTGATGGTTCTGAGAGCGAATGGGGTATTATTAAGACACAGCAGGGAACCAAAAAGATGTTAATACAAGTTAGCCCTCATTTCCATGTATCAGAGTTAATATTAGAATTCTTGCTCAGTTGTGTGACTGTCATCAAGTTGGCCACTGGGTTTTTTTGTCAGTGACTGATTTGTTGGGTGACCTGTACTGTTATATATTAAAATAGATAAATAAAGCTAAAGGGGGTGGTACCAGCCCCGGTGATGCCCCTGCATTTAGGCTGTGCTTACGATATTGTAATTTATTCTGTATGGACTGGTACGGGATGGCCATCATGGGGGTGACGGTGACACAGTGAGCTCTCGCCCCATGTGACGCAAACCTTAGTGATGCCGCTGCAAGGCTGATACCTGTGGCTGCTTTGACCTCTTCGTGCACAAAACCGTCTGGGCAGGACGAAGTGGTGATGGTGAAAGGGGAAGTGGGTATGTGCACGCTGATCTGCTCAAGAGGAAAGACGAAAACAAAAGGTAGAGGTGGATAACTTGGCTGGCATTTCCATCCCAGTTCATCCCCCCCCCCAAAATAATAATAATAAAAGTTGCTATGAAGAGTAGCTTGATTTGTGTAATGTGTAGCATACAAGTATAGTACACATGTAATTCCTTGTTTTTTCAAAGCAGATGGACAAGTAGAACTTGAAAATAAAAGTGAAACAGTCAAGTGTAACCTTGCGTTAAGAGCAGCTGAACCATGTCAGTGGCCTTGTTGCGTTTGAGTTACACACTGAGCTGTGGGAGGAAGCTCCACTTTGCTTTCTTACTGGCCTCTGTGCAAAGAGAAGTGGCATTGTGTATGCTTGGGGTCGGGGAGAAGGACGGAGTGCTTGGGCATTTGTACTTCCACAGATAAAATGTTTAGATGATGCGGTTAGGAATGTCTGGCTTTATTCTGCATCCACTTGTGAACGTTTGTTTTTAAAAGGTATATCTCATCTATATTGTCATCAAGAGCAATAAAAATATATATAAAGAACGTGTGTGTGTGTGTGTGTGTGTGTGTTCCGCATAGGCTCCGCAACGCCTGGAGCGACGTGCACCAAACTTGGAACGCGCACGCCTTGCAGCCTGGCGACAAACACTGCAGGGGGCAGGACCCCCTGGCGCCCCCAGGGGTGAGGGTACACGGGGGCCCCCGTGTGAAAATGGTTGAAAATGGACGAAATAGGTGTTGAATCTGTAGTTTCCGGGGTCGCCGAGACAAGTGGCGATGCTCCCGGCACCATTGGAGTCCGCCCCCCCCCCCGCAGCGTGGGGGGCGAGAAGGGATGCGAAACAACACGTCCACCATGCCCTGCTGGAACACCTGGAGCGATTGGCACCAGACTCGGCACACGCATTCTTTGTGGCCTGGCGACAAACACTGTGGGGGTCAGGCCCCCCTAGTGCCCCTGGGGATGGGGGTGCGCAGGGGGCGCCATGTAAAAATGACCGAAAACAGCCGATATTGGTGTCAAATCCATAGTTTTCGGGGTCGCCGAGATGAGCGTTGACGCTGCCGATGCTGTTTCAGTCCACGTTCAGCTCCCATCAGCAAGGGGGGTGAGAAGGGGTGCAAAATAAAATGTCCGAAATGACCAACATTAGTGTCAAATCCACGGTTTTCGGGGTTGCTAAGCTGATTGGTGACAGTCCCGATGACATTTGTTACCCGGGCAACGCCAGGAACCCAAAAACTAGTATGCAATAAAATACGCAAAAGCACATACAGTAGAATCAATCAGATGATCAAGATAACAAAACTCCAAAACAGAAGTAAAAACAAATAATGTGGCATGCACTTCCCTTGATTCTTGGGCTCAGTGTTTCTTAAACTTCTTATGGTTGGCACAAATTATTTCCTGGGTCAAAACTGGAGGAACACTTGAAAATTTTATTCAACACAGGAGCCTTATATGGTGGCTTAAGCTGAGAGATTGTGACTGATGCTCACCTGTTGGGCAAGTTCCAGTCCTCATTTCCAATCCTGATGTATCCATCCCAATGGAGTGGTGGGGAAGTCATGGTGGCTGCCTTCTAGGTAAGGGAACATTTGTTCCCCTACTTTGCTGTTGCATTGCAGCTGCATCAGTGCTGAAGAGTTGGATAGGATTGGGCCCTTGGGCCCTTGTATACTATACCCTGATGGTTGTCTGAATGACGATTATTTCCCTCCATGCTATCCAGATGTGATTTTGTAAAGAACAGAAAGCCTAGTCTTCATGAGGGCTGTGATAGTTATTCAGGATAAATTCATATACTTCATATACTTCAGCTTGTAAAGTTAATTTGTTAGGATTGAAAAGCAATACAAATATTTTCAGTGATCTTGTGTACGTGGCACTAAGTTTGTCATCTTTGTTCTTGACAGGTTATGCCCACGGACATACCACTGGAGCTAGTGGTCCCTGCCAGCTGTTTTGGAGTTGTGGAATACCCATCAGTATTTTCAGAGAAGCATCTGCATTTTGGGTGGGAGCTTTCCGTTGGAGCAGAAACAGTGTGAGTACCTGAGAAGATCGGCAGTGAAGGGGGGGGGCTGCAGTGCAGAATGGAAAGTCACCGCCACACCCACGTAGGTGACTTGGTTACATCGGATCTGGCCCATGGGCCGTGGTTTGGCGACTACTCATGTACTGGAATCATGGAAGGGCCTTGGTCCGCAAAATGCTGCATTGGCATGACGGAGCTTAAAGGAGGTTAGTGGCTTTTTAAGAAGCCATGTGGGCAGGAAGGTGCGATCCTGTCTCACTCGTCTGGCTGCATAAGCTGCTAATATAACTGCTGGTTTAGAATGCCGCTGCTGGTGGTTTGGGAATCAGACTCTCTGTCATCCAAGAACATTCTGTAATGAAAAGAAGTGATGTAATATTTAAAGTATTAAATATGACTCCATGACTCACAGGTTAATAGGTTCACTTGCTGTCCATCAGACAACTAGTTGCAGCTGATCCTAGCAAATTGTTCTCTGGTGAAGCTGTCAAGTGGCTAATAGCTTTCAGTGAGTGAATGAATGAATGTGTGAAACGTGTGCTCAAGCTGTAAAGAAGCCATCCAGCCAAAATGTCATAGGGGGGAAAAACAACAACACGATCCTTGGCCAGTTTGATAGGAAGGCAACACAATTCTTTTGTGTCACGTCTGCCGATCAGGCTATGTTTACAGTGTCGTTTTTTGTTCCTGCAAGTCCAATGCTAGAGGATGGAAATGTGGGGAGGGGGGGGGGGGGGGGGGGGCAAATGTTCATACTGTATTTAAACCAGCCTACATCTGTATGGAAGCTTCATACTCTACCTGGTGTGTTAAAGTATGTTAGCATCGTTTAATAAGCATCATTCAAGTTAGACTCGGAGCTGAATTGCTACTGATTTTTACACTCAAATCATGTATGAGTTTTGACCATTTCTCCATCTCTTCCAATGAATAGTTCATGCCATCCCAGTCACTGGCGTGGCTAATGAAAGCGTAGCCCGGTGCAGAGGGAAAAATAATGCCCCGGAAGTGACACCACAACAGGAAGTGACATCACAGTTGTAGTTTCATTTTCTTGGGGTTTTTGGCCACAAATATGATATACAGATATTTCAAAGTGGTTTGTCTCATTGCAGTCAGCATCAAATTTCCAGTGATATGTAACATGATGATATGTTATATGATGATATGTTATATCACTTTCCAGTGATATGTAACATGATGGTATTATTCATTACTTACCAAGGTTTTCATAGTTTTAACCACTAGTGTCAAGCTCAGCTTGTTGCCCCTCTTACGTTCGTTGCACTTCTTTAGCTATGCTCCTGATCCCAGCTAAAGCTAATGTAGTGTTTAGCGTCTCTGTAGTGACGGTACCTCAAATTTTTCTAAGCTATTTTGTAGGATCTACCTCTACTTCATTGATTATGCTAAAGCCTTTGATTGTGTGGATCACAACAAACTGTGGCAAGTTCTTGAAGAGATGGGAGTTCCAGACCACCTGATCTGCCTTCTGAGAAACCTTTATGCGGGTCAGGAAGCAACAGTTAGAACTGGACATGGAACAACCGACTGGTTTAAAATTGGGAAAGGAGTACGACAAGGCTGTATATTGTCACCCTGCTTATTTAACTTATACGCAGAGTACATCATGAGGAAGGCAGGGCTGGATGACTCACAAGCTGGAATCAAGATTGCTGGGAGAAACATCAACAACCTCAGATATGCAGACGATACCACTCTACTGGCAGAAAGTGAGGAAGACCTAAAGAACCTTTTGATGAGGGTGAAAGAGGAAAGTGCCAAAATTGGTTTGAAGCTCAACATTAAAAAGACTAAGATCATGGCAACCACTCCCATCACTTCCTGGCAAATAGAAGGGGAAGAAATGGAAGCAGTGACAGACTTTATTTTCCTGGGCTCCAAGATCACCGCAGATGGTGACTGCAGCCGTGAAATTAAAAGACGTTTACTTCTTGGGAAGAAAGCTATGGTGAACCTAGATAGCTTAATCAAAAGCCGAGACATCACCCTGCCAACAAAGGTTCGCATAGTCAAAGCGATGGTTTTCCCAGTAGCCATGTATGGCTGTGAGAGCTGGACCATAAGAAAGGCAGAGCGTCGAAGAATCGATGCTTTTGAATTATGGTGTTGGAGAAGACTCTTGAGAGTCCCCTGGACTGCAAAGAGATCCAATCGGTCAATTCTCCAGGAAGTCAAGCCTGATTGCTCCCTGGAAGGACAAATGCTGAAGCTGAAGCTCCAATACTTTGGCCACCTGATGAGAAGAGAGGACTCTTTAGAAAAGACCCTCATGCTGGGAAAGATTGAAGGCAAAAGGAGAAGGGGGCGACAGAGGATGAGATGGTTAGATAGTGTCACCGAAGCAATGAATATGAAATTGGGTGAACTCAGGAAGCTAGTGGAGGACAGGGAGGCCTGGCGTGCTGTGGTCCATGGGGTCGCGAAGAGTCGGACACGACTTAGCGACTGAACAACAACAACAACAACAACATTTTGTAGGATTTACAACTTCACAAGAGGTCCGTTGTTGCAATACCAGCTGGGCTCTGCTACGTGAAGTAGTCAGCGGTGTTATGCTGCCAGAACGCTGGGCGGGACATCCGGGTGATTGACAGCCTGCCCGTCGCGTTCCTCAGCGTTACGCCGTTTGCGTAACGTACGCAAGTGGCGTAATTGGTTACGCAAACGGTGTAACGCTGCAGAACGCGACGGGCGGGCTGTCGATCACCCGGATGTCCCGCCCAGCGTTCCGGCAGCATAACACCGCTGGACGTAGTGGTTGACAGTCCAATCCATGCTGCGTTGAAATAGTCAGGCCGGCTCAGCTGGGCTGCATCCTAAGTGTGTTAGGAGGCAACAGCAGCTCAGTGTGGGGCATTTTCCCCTTGCCCCGAGGTAAGCCCCAGCCGGCCGTATGGGGCTGTTCAGATCTGCGCCTGCAGATTTGCAGGCGCAAGTCCGTGTGGCCAGGAGGAGCCCAAATCGGGGCCACCGTACCTGGGGATGGGGGTTAGGATATGGCCCAATAACTATGTCCCGTCTCCTCCCTTGTCGCCTCCTACAGCGTCACCCCGTTATGGCTCCGGCATGCCCTTGGCTCAGTCCTGCACTGGCCGAGTGGCGCTAGACCAGCATAGCATGTGTCAGCGCTGTTGCTTCTGCCGGTTCATGTCTGCAACACAGGCATGCCTTACAGCGTGCTCGCGACAGCGCTGGTCCACGCAAGAGCGCTGCGCTGGCACAACGGCAGGTTAGGAGTGCGCTCTAAGGACATCAGCAACCATGGGACTCCATTAGGTCTTAAATCAAACCCTTTGCAGGGGAACTGATTGCTCAGTTATTAAGGACTGGGGCAAGGAATGATTTCAGTGTGCAGCAATACTCTCCATAGCACTGTGGGTCTGGGGTTGGGGGTGGGGGTGGAGGTGCTGTGTGATACAGCACTATAGGAGGAGGTAATGGTACCACTGTTAGAATGCAGGTGTGTTCCCAGTACTGTACTCACCTGTGCACGAGGTCAGAGATTGCTGTGTAACTGACCACTGCTTCCAGCACTCCTCCTGCAAGGCAGTGGTGAGAGATGATGTGGTGAGAGATGATGGGAAGAGCTGCTCCCAGGAAGATGAGCCAGGCTGTGACTCATCCTTGGGAACTGCCTGCTTCTTGCTGAAGGCAGCATCTAGGGTGGATTGTCCTGCCTGCTGTTTCACCTCCCAAAGCTCTTCACGATAGCAAGCAGTTGATCCCGCGCTGGCCAGCGTACGTTTTTGCTCCCATTGGCTCAGCACCAGCCAAGAATACGTCGCTTCTGTTGGCTGAAAGCACAGTGCGGACAGCTGTACCTTTCTGCACCAAACTTTTGAACTGCTTTATGGCGTTTCACTTCTGTTCTTTTTTTATAATGCTGTAAAAATTATGCCTAGGATAAAGAGGGCTGTATTGAAGCATTGCTATAGAAGGTATTGCTGTAAAAGAAATAGTTTTGGTTCCTAAGAGAGATTGTAAGTCTTCCACATGCTATGCCAATGGCATCGGTGTGTGCCAAAATAGATCTTCCATCTACTAAAGCCTTAATTCTGCGATAGGTTGGTTTCTATCTCCCCCTCCACATTAATGACATGGGAAACTTGTTAATAAGGTGTGGACAGTAATGGAGCCGACAAATGATGATAATCAGAGCCCAAGTACGTAGATTGAGTTGATACAGGTAGAGTATCCCTTATCCAGACTACTTGCAATGGGAAGGTTTCTGGATTTCAGATTTGTCTGTTTTAGAAAATTTGTCAGGATTTGTCCGGTTTTTGGAATAATAATAAATACAAGGAATGCTTCTTCTTGCTCTTTTCACGGTTGTTCATTTGAGTGTCTGATGGCCTCTTTGACATTTTCAACAGTATCTGCATAAGCACACACCACGGATCAGAGAATAGAACTTACTGTACAGCCTGTATGCGGGAATGAGCATAAGAGCTTGTAGTTCACACTATAGAATATTTTTTTTTAAGTCTTGGACAAAAGCGTCTGGATTTTGGAATAGTCTGGATTTTGGATGTCCAGATAAGGGATCATTTGCCTGTAATTTTCTTTTTTTGATAATGCATGGTTTAACACCCCTCCAAAAAACAAACGAACAGACTAGTATAAATGTAATATGGGTTTAAAAATGTCATTTACAGTATGCCAGATTGCCCCTGAGAGGCTAGGTTTTTGTAATCGTCAAATAGAGGAAAGCATCTAGCAAGATGCAACTGGTAAGTGTTATCAAAGGTATGTGTAATCTGTTGTGTCTGAAGGTTTTGCCCTCCAGCACACAATTTGCTATTCAACACAAGATTGGGAACATCTGAGAATCTTGCTATTTTGGAATTGGGGGTGAGGTGGGGAGATGTAATCGGGTTTCTAGATTCAGGAACATCAGACCTGAGGCTTGACATTTCTTTGTAAGCAAGGGCTGCTGGTACTGGAGATCTTCTGCTTAGAAGTTAGAACTCGCCCCGGCCACCTGGGTCCGTTCAGCTGAATCTAGCCCCTAAAGACAACTCATAACCTTGATGTCTGGCCCCAGTGCACCTGTCTTGCACACTGGAAACTACCTGGAGTAAAGTGTTGGTCAAGCTGTGTGCCACAGTTCTGAAGGAGCATGAATGTGGTATTGGACTTCCAATTCAACTTCCAGAAAATCTCAATTTCCATTTAAAAAAGAAAAAAGAAACACCCTACAAGTTTCTAGTCCTTATTATGGTTGCGACGATATTATATCGTCACAACCATAGCTGAATAAAATGTTTATGATGGGTTATCCCCACGATAAGCACACTGGAAGAAAGTATGCAAACCAGGGCACAGTATGCAAATTTGCATTTTGCATACCTTCTACAGGCTGCAGAGTTCAGCTGTTTCTTGGATTGTTTGTGTGCAGAATGTTGATTAAAACCCAACAAAGAAGTCTTGCCCGCTAGTGGTTGTTGAGGCTACATGATCCTGCCTTGTTGCAAGTGCATTCCAATGACCTTTGAACCTCCTTGCTTTCTCTGGGTGCAATTTCAGTGATAACTGTTTGTGTGCAAGACAGGAGTGTCACTAGTGTGTCAAATCAGTGTGTGCATCCCCTCTGCCCTTGTCCCCAGACATTCTTAGCCCAAGCAAATAACTTACCTTGCTCATTTGCTATGTTCTCTGCCGCAGCCTGCCGTATGTTTGAGCCTGATAGAGATTCTTATCTGCTGGCGCTAAAATTACCCACTGAAGGTTGACGCTGCCGTACCAAGGGCTTCACTAAATCAGAAAGGAGGGGGGAATCAGTGCCCAGCTTCAGGGAGTTGCACGGCTGGAGGGGCTCTGTGTGGAAGGTGGCAGAGGTGGCAATTCAAGGTCCTGCAGGAAATCTTCGTTCAGTCGGATGCTGCCAGAATATAGTGGAGAAGGAAGGGACCGCGATGGAAATGAATGGCAGGATTAGGGTTAGGATGGCTCGGATTTTGAAACAGACATTTGCAAACCCTGCCAAGCAACCACTTTTGGACTGTCTGAAGAAGGAGCCTAAGCCAAGATAAAACTCAAAAAAAGGTGTCTTTCAGGGTGCACTCCTAGAGTTGGAAGGGACCTACAAGACCATCTAGTCCAACCCCCTGCCTGTAGCAGGAAATCCTCCTAGAGCATCTCCAGCAGGTGCCTGCCAAGCCTCTGCGCGAAGGTCTCCAGTGAGGGAGAATCCACCGCCTCCCTCCAGTGGCAATCTGTTCCACCGTCGAACCGCCCTTATCCTAACCCCGAGCTGGAATAAGAAGGCTGACCAAACTACCCCTTATCCAGCCTGGGGGTGGAGCTGGCTGCAGTGCTACCCGGGGAAAGGGGAATCGATTTCCCTTCCTTCCTCTAGGTGACATGGCAGTGACCTGAATGGGGCTACTTAGATCTGCACAAATTCAAGCAGGCCAGACCGGTGCCAACCAAGCCAGGGAGCAGGGTGGAATGGGGGGGAGGGGAGGTGGTGCCAGGCCTACTTCCCACCCTCTGCGCTGGCCAAGGTTGGCCGGCCTTACTAGGTGTTGCTGGACCCGGGCAGCAGCGTCATGCAGCCGGAACGCTGGGCGGGAGGAACGGGTGAGCAGCAGCCCGCCCGTTGCGTACCGCTCCGTTTCGCCGTCTTCCCCGCCCCCGCGC
>JAJKFI010000024.1:10577920-10605416 GCA_029204185.1 Lerista edwardsae
TTATTTATTTATTTATTTATTTATTTATTTATTTATTTATTTATTTAATTAATTTATACCCCGCCTTTCTGCCCATAGGCACCCAAGGCGGCTTACAACAAAAACAGTAGAATAAAATAAAATTCACAATTTAACGTGGATCATGAAATATAAGCAAGAGTATAAAAACATTATTCTCTTTAAACTCTATACTCAATCTTTGATAAGCTTGATAAAGAATCAGTCCACCTCTTTTATTTGTATATAAGGTTAAAAAAAATAACGTTTTATCCTGCTGTTCTACCTGTGTCAGTTTGCAACAGCAAAAAGCGAAAAAATAAAATAAAAAAACAACCTACAATGGGCTGTCCTGTCTTTTCCGTTGTGTGGTCTAATGTGAAAATTTTGAACATTCCTTATTTAAGTAACTTACCCTAGGCCAAGTGTGACCTAGGATAAGTTATTTAAGTTCGCTGTGCATAGTGAAGTGGAAGGGAATTGGGGCGGAGGATGGTATTGTGACGTCCTGTAGAATAGAGACATGGGTAGCTCAGTGTCAAATTCTGTAGATAAGAGACAGGTGTGCTCCAGTATCCACTGATTCGGTATCCACAGATATCATGGATACTAGGACACCTATTAAAAAAAGAGGGGAACATTAGACAAATCTCTTGTTTTTTACCATGTTGCAGTAAACCACTGATGCTCCCCTATCTTTGAAAAAAGCATCTCGTTTCCACCGTTTCAAGTAACTATGATGGGGTCCGGAACAGAACGCCAGTGGATACCGGGGCATGTCTGTACTGTACAATCAGTATTGAAGTCCAAGGGGCTAGTAACTAGTCCTCATGAAGAATTAATCTATACTAACTAAAGAGTCATCTTTGGCTTTTACACTTTTAACACCCTTCATGATTGGGGGCCAGAGGGGTTCAGTTTGCGCCTGATACCTTTTCTAGCCCTGTACTGCAGCATTTAACAATTCCCACCCACCCCCCTCCTCCCTTGTACTGTTTGTTATTCTTATTTGTTTACGATTGTCCCTGAGCTCCTTTCCAGCCTTGAAAGAGCCAGAGTACTGCTGATCTCCAGGGAGACAGATACGCCTGACAGATGAGAACTGGAGTGAAGAGCAATTACGTACATAGCAAAGTGGCTTATCTCCCCTTGTGTTTCTCCTTGGTGCTCCACACGCTCTTTGTTTAGAACTCATTTAAATCGGCAATTAGATTTGCATGCATAGCTGGTATGAGGCCCCAGCATTGCACTGCACTCTGTGTGTGTGTGTGTGCCTGCCTTACCTGCCTGCCTGCCTGCCTGCCTCGGCAAAGAAAGGGAGAAGGAATTCACTTCTTAGGACTTTGTGTTGCAGATCAGTGGTTCCCAAACTGTGGGTCGTGACAATTTCAGGGGGGGTTGCGAAGCACCAAGGACAGCCAAATTGAAAATATGGGAAGATGGGATGCTGGAAAAGGAAAGGGCTGTGTGGTTGTTCTGCTTGTGTCAACGTTGTAAATAGGCTTTTTTTTTTCCCTTTCTGATTCACTTTGCTATTGGAAAACGGCTGAGAAATAACCCAACTGATAGCTGCATTCTCAGGAAAGCAGCAGGCTCTTGCATCACAGTGACGGCACTTCCGGCCATGACATCACTTCCGGTGGGTCCTGGACAGATTGCCATTCTAAAAAGTGGGTCCCGGTGGTAAAGGGCTTGAGAATCGCTGATTATACCTCTGACAGTTACTTGAGAGCTAAGACTCGACCGCCCTGCATCCGATAGTTGCTCCAAAGGGCTGCTGTATCTAGCGTGGCCCTTCCGCAGTGTCCCAGCAGTTGCTACAAGGCTGAGAAAGAGCCACCCCCCACCACATCAAGGAGTGAGTAGTGTGAACGGCAGTGTCCCGGTCAGATTGTCAGGGCTATTTCAGCCCCAGAGTTCTTCCCGCAGACTCCCTGTTGCTATTTAGAATCCCCACAGGAAGGGGGCTAACAGTGATGTTGAAAGAGTGGGCGAGGGGCATGCATTGGCGTAATCACTTCCTTTCCCTTGAGAGCCCCAGACGATCAAAGACGATAGCCTTGCAGAAAGGGTGGGGTGGGGTGGAGCTGCTGATTACCAACAGCTTCTCTGCTTCCAGACTTCGGTGGTGATGGAAGAGCATCAAGAAAGTGGCCACATTGCACATCTGGCTTCACTGATTAAACTTACAAGCCTCCTTACAGGTTTATAGTCCGGTGGTGCAAAGGACCTCAGCCTGGTTTCTTCCTCTGTGGGTGGTGGTGGAGCTTTTTTTTTCCAAGAAGGTGTATTGCTTCAAAGTGGAGGGAGGAAAAGTCTCGATGGATGGGAGGCTGAACATTGTCCCGCCTTCCGACAGTGTTATCAACCGTTTTAGCACTGGGGCCCACTTTTTAGAATGGCAATCTGTCCGGGACCCACCGGAAGTGATGACATGGCCGGAAGTGCCAACATTATGACCCTAGAGCCTGCTGCTTTCCTGAGAACACAGCAACAAGTTGGGTCATTTCTCAGCCAGTTTCCAATAGTAAAGTGAATGAGAAAGGAAAAAAGCCTATTTACAACCTTGACACAAGCCAAACAACCGTACAGCCCTCTCACTTTCCAGCATCCCATTTTCCCATATTTTCAATACGGCTGTTTAGGTGCTTCGCAACCCACCTGAAATTGGCTTATTACCCACTGGTGGGTCCCAACCCAGTGAAGGCCGCACCTGGAATATTGTGTGCAGTTCTGGTCGCTGCATCTCAAAAAGGACATAGTGGAGCTGGAAAAGGTGCAGAAGAGAGCGACAAAAATGATTACGGGGCCGGGGCACCTCCCTTATGAAGAAAGACTGCAGCGTTTGGGGCTCTTCAGCCTAGAAAAAAGGCGCCTGAGAGGGGACATGATTAAGACATACAAAATTATGCACGGAAGGGATAGAGTTGATAGAGGGATGTTCTTTTCCCTCTCTCAAAACACCAGAACTAGGGGGCATCCCTGAGGGTTGGGAGAGTTAAAACAGATAAAAGGAAGTACTTTTTTTACCCAGCGGGTAGTTAATCTGTGGAACTCTTTGCCACAGGAGATGGTGATGGCATCTGGTCTAGATGCCTTTAAGAGGGGATTGGATGGATTTCTGGAAGAAAAGTCCATCGTGGGCTGTAGGCCATGATGGATTGTACAACCTCCTTACATTAGTAGTAGGCTACTTCAGAATACCGGGTGCAAGGGAGTGGCAACAAGATGCAAGTGTCTTGTTGTCTCATGCCTCCCTAGGGCACCTGGTGGGCCGCTGTGAGATATAGGAAGCTGGACTAGATGGTCCTTTGGCCTGATCCAGCAGGGCTCTTCTTATGTTCTTATGTTCTTGTACTAGGTAATAGTTAAGCACCCAGCTGTGAAACTGGTTTATTACTGTAGTTGTGTTACCTAGTGGAAAACTGGTGCAGAGGAGACCCAGTGATGTGCTAGCTAGAGCACTGGATTTGGAATCGGATTCACCCAGTGGTGTCATTCAAATGATTTAGGAACATGAACTCACTTTTGATTGGCACTTGTCGGGAACCCGGAACCAGCCACGGAAGCCGTTAGGATCCGGAACGCCTGTTCTGGTCCGTTCCCCCTGAATGACATCACTGGATTCACCCCTGGTCATGGCTGGGCAGCATTGGGCAAGCCCCTGTGTGTCTCGGGGCAGGGAGGTTTGAGGTTGATCTTATGAATCTTCTACTTCAGTGGTTCCCAAACTGTGAGTCAGGTCCCACCAGTGTTGCAAGCCCATTTTTGTGGGTTTGCAAAACAGATGAGCTGATAGCCAACCGGGAAAATGTATTGGTCCCTATGGAAACGGAAATTTAGGTCTCTCTCTCTGTGTGTGTGTGTGTGTTTACCCATGAGTAGAGGAGCATGCTTCAGTCCCCTTTGAAGTGCAAGCCAAGAGGAACTCAGTGCCACCACAGTGGTCCTGATCCGATGAATGCTGGCCCCAAAAAGCCCTTGAGAAGGAAGTCCCCCTCCCTCCAAGCTGACAAGGAAAATGTACTGAGCCCTACGAAAACATAAACTGAGCCACACACAGTGGCGTTTCTACAGGGAGGGCAAAGCTCTAAGTTTTGCAAGAAGCCTCACCTTGCAGTGGAAATCACTCCTCTCCTGCACCGTTTTAGCCAATCCTCACAGGGAACAGCAACATCTTGGCATTGCTTACTGGCTACAGCAGCAAGGGAGAGGAGGGATTTACATGACAGGGTAAGGCTTCTTGCAAAACTTAGAGATTTGCCTTCCCTGTAGAAACACCTCTGGCCACACATGCACATTTACTCACGGGGAGGGGAATGCAAGTCCACCAGATGGTGCTGATCCAATGAATGTGAAGCTCAGTAAATGCTTCAGCAGGCAAACCCCCATGATAAAAAGGAGAAAAACAGAGGCTTGAGTAGCTGTTAAAGTGACACATTTTTAAAAGTCTCATAATATAAAGCTAGGAGGGTCTGCATCGCTGTGTTAAAAAGTGGGTCCCAGTGATAAAAAATTCGGGAACCAGCCATCATAATCAGGCGATATTTGTCGACCTGCCCACAGTAGTGTGAGACAGCTTCATAGTGTTTCAGGCCACCGAGGCATGTGTAAGAGTCTTGTCTTCCCAGAGTGGGGCAGGAACACAGAAACACAGGGCACCTTAGAGTCAATGAAGCATCTGTCAGTGAGATAAGACAGATCTGTTAATATGTGCCACAGATTTTTTGTTGTTGTTTGGCTTCCAGCACAAACTGAAATGAAGATGGAAACTTATTAGTAAAGTATATTCCCTGCAAGTGGTCACAAACTCTCCAATAC
Source organism: Lerista edwardsae (assembly GCA_029204185.1). NCBI lineage: Eukaryota > Metazoa > Chordata > Lepidosauria > Squamata > Scincidae > Lerista > Lerista edwardsae. Next base: position 10,582,739 of record JAJKFI010000024.1, read on the forward strand.
CAAGGCTCCTCTGAGCTGCAAGGATTCTTGTGGGAATGTTTAAAAAAGGAACAATACGCTGCATCTCTCTGCATAAGATGTCAATCACATTGTGTGTGTGTTTGTGTGCGGTAATAGACATGATAAAGTAACAAAGGAGTGAATGAGTCAGACTTCCTTTTTCCTATCGAGCATGACCTTCCCCTTGTGCTATTTAAGATAATGGGTTACAAGCAATGTAGGTGTTCTGTCCTTGAGGTCAGGGTTTCCCAAGGTGGGGGAAAGTGGGCCCTGATTCCGGGTGAAGAGGCCACGGACAATCCAGGGTGCGTAGGTGTGCCAAAAGTGTACAGAAAGGCTGGGGGGGGAAACAGCAGTCAAACTTTCCTGCAGAGCTACAAGCCCAGCTGAAGGGTGAAGTAAAACAGGTAGGCTAGTGGTTCCCCAACCTTTTAGCACCAGGACAGCTTTTTAGAATGACAGTCTGTCTGGGACCCACCAGAAGTGCTGCCATTGTGATGCCAGAGAAGAGTTGAGTTATTTCTCAGCCATTTTCCAATACCAAAGTGAATCAGAAAGGGAAAAAGCCTTCTTAAAATCTTGACCCAAGCAACATAACCACACAGCTCTCTGACTTTCCAGCCTCCCATCTTTCTATATTTCCAATATGGCTGCTCCAGTTGCTTTGCGACCCACCTGAAATTGGCTCATGGCCCACCTACTGGGTCCCAACTCATAGTTTGAGAAACTGTGAGGTAGGCAACAGAATGTGCCATCAGGCGATCAGAGCTGGCAGAGCCACCCTAAGAGGGCAAGATGTGGGGTTGCAGCGACACCCACATTTTTGGCAGGACAGAAGGAATATTTTATGCTAGCCACAGAATTGAGCATCCTTTCATTTTCAAGCGAGCTTCTAGTTTGATGTTTCCTATAACTTCTAGCTGAGAGATGTTTCTTACTTTGAGATGAAACGTGTACACTTACAGCAGGAAAGAATAAGGATTAGTCTGTCTCCAAGGAGTCACTTGTGTCTTTCAGTTCAAATTTGTGTTCTAGTAATGGCCCTTCTGATTTAGAAGGTGGTAGGACATGACTAGTGGGACGTGGTGGCGCAGTGGATTAAACCGCTGCTGCTGGGCTTTCCGACCGGAAGGTTGGGAGTTCAAGACTGCCTGACGGAGTGAGCTCCCATTGCTTGTCCCAGCTCCTGCCAAACTAGCAGTTCAAAAGCACCTAAATGCAAGTAGATAAATAGGGACCACTTCGGTGGGAAGGTAACGGTGTTCCATGTGCTACGGTGTATAGACCATGGAAGCTTGTCCTGGGACAAACGCTGGCTCTACAGGCTTTGAAATGGAGATGAGCAACGCCCCCTACAGTCGGTCACGACTAGACCATTTGGTCGTGGGACCTTTACCTTAGGACATGACTAATTTGGTGATGATATGGATGATGAACGTTTCAAGCATTCACAGCATTTCTAGGGGTATGGGTAACACAACTCTGAAGTAGGTTAATAAATTGAGGGAATTGAGGCTAAGAGAGGACTTACTGAGTGAGTTCATGTCGAGGTGAGATTTGAACTGAGGATTTCATAGCTAAACTCATTGTATTGTACCAGCTTTCAAAGCGTAGAGAGCTGCAGTGTGCAGCCCCCTTGTGAGGGTGGATAATTTTGCTGCATCCCTGTTTCAGGATTAATGCAGTGATCCATTCCATGCAGTGCCACAGTGATACAGCAGAATTACCCTCTCCCACTAGTGATGGAAAGGAAATTTGGCCAGCGGACTGAATCATGCAGAGATGCAACAGGCCACCTCCTTCATGGATGGGTGCTTTGGGCTCATGGAACCCCTTTTCAAAGCCTTCACTCAGCTATGAAAGTTCATTGGGTATTTTAGCAGGGCTGTAAAACTCATGAACATAGTCACTTGTTCATTTACAATTCCTTCACCCCCACCATGTCATTATCCACAATTATCCCCCAATTGCAGAAGCAGGGCTGGCTTAATAAGATTGCTATAGAGAGACTAGATCTTAATCAGGGAACTCCAGAATTGACAGTTCAGCCTGTTAGCCATTAGACTACACTGCTCTGCATGTCTTATCAAGGCTGTCTGGTATGTATTCCAGCACTTGGGGCAATTATACTGTACGTCAGCCTACTAAACATGGTTCAGTGTTTGTCTTACACCGCTGTATGGAAATCCAATCCACCCATCCTTCCATTAATCAGTTACTTGAACTAGTGTGGTGGTACATTTTTTGACAATTCCATCCATGCAGTTTTTAGCAAAACAACCACCACCACACAGCCCTTCCTCTTTCCAACATCCCAACTTCCCATATTTGCGATAGGGCTCAGCTCAAACGTTTTAGCACCTTTCGGAATGAAAATCTGCCAGGACCCACCGGAAGTGATGTCATTAACCTGGGAGTGATGTCATGGCTGGAAGTGACATCATCAAGCAGGAAAATGTTTGACACCTCCTTATGACAGAATCAAATCAATGGGCAGGCCAATCCCAAGCTACCCAACCACCCAGGAGTGCAGCGGTCGCCAGGCAGCGACTGGAAGCTTCCCAGGGGCAGGGGACAGTTGTCTCCTTTCCCTGTGGTGAGGGCACAGGGCAGGCGAGCAGCGTACTTGCCTCTGCGCTGGCTGTTTAGCTGGCACAGAGGTGAGGCCCTCTGTGTGAGGCCGCGGCGCCCTACATGGAGGTCAAGATCCGGCAGTGTCGCTGCCAGTGCCACCCCCGCTCCTCCCCTCCCCCCACAATGGTGGCGACCAGCGGACTCACCGCTCACCAACTTGCGAAGCTCTCTTCAGGCTGCACGGGGATGATGTCACCCCGGTGCGGGGGTCATGGCTTACAGTCAGTGCTGGAATGCAACCGCTGCAAGGGCGACTCCCTTGTATTGCCTGTGCTGGGCGCTCTTAAGCAAGTAAAAGTTTGCAAAAAGAATAGTTTTAACTGTTTATTTAAAACTAGCGTTTTGGTACCCGGCGTTGCCCGGGTAGTTATTTATCCTAAGATTCTATTGCCCACGAAATTACCAGATTACCAATCAGCTCAGCCAATCGTTCCAGCGGGGCATGCCGGACGTTTTGTTTCACACCCTTTCTCGCCCCCCACGTTGAGGGGGCCCCGAACCTGGACTCCAACAGCGTGGGGAGCGTCACCCAGATCCCAACATCCCAGATCTGTTCCGCAGGACTTCTGTTCAGCAGCTGTTCAACACTTTAAAGACTTCAGGTGCTGGAAAGGTTATACTCTGCATGTCATAATCAGAGTGACATCAGCAATGACATCATAATAGATTGCCTCAGGAGACCACATATCAGCTGAAGTACACACACACACACACACACACACATTCAGGCCCCCTTGCGCCCCCTGTGGGGGCGCGAGGAGGGCCTGACCCCCGCAGCATTTGTCGCCAGGCCGCAAGGTGTCTGCGTACTGAGTTTGGTGTCGATAGGTCCAGGCGTTGCGGAGCCTATGCAGCGCGCGCGCGCACACACACACATCCTTTTGGATGGATGGATGGATGGATGGATCCTTCTTAAATCTTCCAATCAGTTCCTCATTTGGTTTTAAAAAAAATTCCCAAACGCTGCGATTCTTTCAACCGATCCTCAGAAATAAGCCCGATTAACTATCATTGTTAAAAGCCTATACATGGGTAGCCTGTTGAAAGTACAGATTTGTAACATTTCGCCAAATGCAAAATAAAATGCACATTGGAATGCCTGGGGACCCATTTGAAATTGGCTCACGACCCACCTGGTGGCTCCCAACCCACAGTCTGAGAAATGCGGCGTTAACGCAGCTACTGCTTTCACAATGAATGTTCAAACGGAAGCCTTTCTCACCCTTCTTTGGGGTCTGTTGCAGCAAAACTCTGACGTTTTGCAGGCTTTCACATCTCGATTCTGTCGATGGACCGTCTATATTAGAATGCAGTGTGCGTGTTTTAGGGCAGTGGTTTCCAACTGTGGGTGGGGACCAGTGGCATTATTCACCCGGTACGCTGGGTGGGACTTACCTTTGAGCGGCAGTCCGCCTGTTGCGCCACGCCATGTTCTGCCGCTTTCCTGCCCGCCGGGGCGGGCGGGAACGCGGCGGAACACGGCGTGACGCAACAGGCGGACTGCCGCTCAAAGTTAAGTCCCGCCCAGCGTACCGGGTGAATAACGCCACTGGTGGGGACCCAATTTCAGTGGGTCATGAGGCACCTAGGGCAGCCATATTGAAAATATGGGAATATGGGATGCTGGAAAGGGGGAGGGCTGGGTGGTTGTCAGTAGTGTCATTCACAAACGAGCTGCCGGAACGCGAGGCGGGACTTACCGCCTGATTGGCTGCTCGTTTGTGACGCGTTGCTGCCTGCCTGACCGCTGCGCGGGCACCCCTGGCTTCAGAGGGGGTGCCCACTTGCCTGGGGGGCGCGCTGGGTGCCTAGGCGAGCCGCGGAGGGGCGCACCACCCGGAGGGAGCCCCTGCGGCGGGTGGGCAGGCAGAGACGTGTCACGGACTGCCTGTCAATCAAGCGGTAAGTCCCGCCTCGCGTTCCGGCAGCTCGTTTGTGAATGACACTACTGGTGGTTGCCCTGCTTGGGTCGAGGTTGTAAAAAGGCTTTTTTTCTTTCTGAGTCACTTTGCTATTGGAAAATGGCTAAGAAATAACCCAATTTACTGCTGCATTCTCTGGAATGCAGCAGGCTCTGGTGTCATAATGCCGTCACTTACAGCCCTGACATCACTTTTGGTGGGTCCCGGACAGATTGTCATTCTAAAAAGTGGGTCCTGGTGCTAAAACGTTTGAGAAGCACGGTTTTAGGGGCTTTTTAGCTAAGCTGAGAACCCCCACCAACCTTTCCCAAGACTGACTGACTAATCCAGTCACTGACTAATCTAGTCCAAGCATGAACCGCCGCCACCACCCCAGCTCTACGGTTTACTGTACAATCTTCTTAATGGAGACGTGGGAGGCTGAATCTGGAGCCTTCTGCATGCCAAGTATGAGCTCTAACCACTAAGCTACAACCTGTGTCTTTCTGCTTTTCCTTTGCGGTCTGGCAAATGGTATATGCTTGTCCTTGTTACTTTTGAAGAAGCCGTTTACCAAACCTAGTTGTTAAAATGCAGGCGGGTTTCCGGGAGGCTCCCTGGCTGACCTTCGAAGAAACCAGATCACAAGGTCTTCATGTCACTCACTACGGCTTTGCTGAATGAAGGCAAGATAACATCTCTCATTAACCCAAGGCGGAAATTAATAAATGGGTGAAAACGACTGGGGGACGGCTCTATTTACACTGCAGTATGAAAGTGGCCCAGGATTAGAAACCACTTCATGACTCTGGGAGGAGGGAAATCTTTGGAGGTCTCTTGTCGGAGGTTTGGTAATCAGGTACCCAAAAAATGCAGATATACAGGCAGAGCTTGAGATGTTTCCTGCAACTCCGAGGTCAAATCCTGCTTGATCTTGAATCAGTGTTATGTTAAAGAAGTGCACGTATACTTTCTTGGTTTGCGTAATCATTTCTGAGTTCAATAATCGGAGTTCTGGAGAATTTGATATACAAATGCATTGACAGTGTAGTCTCTCTCTCTCTCTCTCTCTCTCTCTCTCTCTCTCTCTCTCTCTCTCTGTGTGTGTGTGTCTGTGTGTGTGTGTGTGTGCGTGTGGGTGGGTGGGTTCATTCTTGCATTTCTCATACGTTTGTACCACCTTTAATGCAAATGGTCCCAAAGTACAATAAAATAATGTTTAAAACGCAATATATAAAGTTACAGAACAAATTGAAAAAGACCTTTATAGGGAGGCATATTCTATAACATTGGAGCAGAATCAACAGGCATAGAATAAAAAAATACTCAGCTCCCTGAAACATTGGGACCATAGTCTTGTTGGCAGATTTTAAACTGGGGGCGAGGTGAAGTGTGATAGGTCCAAAAGTCTTGCCTGGGGTAGTTGGGGCCTGCTCCTATACAGGGCTTTAAAGGTCAGAAAATATCTTTGACTCAGAGGGGGAAAAACTGGTAACCCATGCAGATGTTTCAGAACTGGTGTGATATGTTCTTCCCAACTTGCACGTGTTAATAAGTGGGTGGTGGTTTCTGGACCATTTTCAACAGCAGCCCCTTTAGTGCTAACACCAGGGCAACCGCCATCCTTTAAAATTCTGTGTCAACTGAAATCTGGTGCAGTATAAATTGTTAACGTTATAAAGACTATCTATAATAGCATTCATCTAGCGTAGTAGTTCCCAGACTCTGGCCAACAAACCCCATTGTTTGGTGGGTCACAAAACTGACAAGGCAAATTAGGCTGTGCACATCAAGGGCTACACAACCTGCTACTTGGTGAGACCACTGCTTAGCTGCCCAAACACCTTTATAGCCACAGAGTCTTGAGCGGCTGGTAAAGTGAAACTTTTTTAGGTGTGTCCTGAAGCTAACCACTGAGCTTTTTTTTCTACAATGTACATTATCTAATGATCTTCTAAGGTAGAACTTATCTCAGAGTGCAATCCTATCCTGAAGTTAGGCCGGCAAAGTTTGGCTGGCACATACATGTAAAGTATATTTGGACCACTCTCGGAGTCAGAGACGCCAGCACATAGACGTGCACCATCTTCCCTGACTCCAAGAGTGGTCCAAACACGCTTTACAGTGGCCCTTATGCAGGCCAAACTTTGCTGGCCTAACTCCACGTTAGGATTGGGCTCTCAATGTTGCAGACGAGAAATAGAGGCTGGGTCACTCTAGGCCACCCAAATAGTTCATAGCTAAAGTGAGATTCAGGGTGTAATCCTAAGCAGCGCCGGACTGGCGAGGCCGACGGGCCAGCGCTATATCCTAGCGCTGCTTAGGAGAGGCTGCAGCCTCCCCACGGTAAGGGAGCGTTCGCTCCTTTACCGTAGGGGAGGCTCCAGCCTTCCCTATGTGCTCCTCGGATCTGCGCCTGCTGAATAGCAGATGCAGATCCAAGGACATGGTGCGGCCTGAATCGGGGCTGCACGGCTTCCCGGACAGGCTTAGGAGGTGGCCGTATGGCCGCCTCCCAAGCCTGCCCTCATCCCGCCCACAGTCTCCCTCCCACCACCAATCCCACTGCCGCCTCCGCATGGAGCCTCCCTTGCATTGGCTGGCTTCAGCCAACGCAAAGAAGGTTCAGCGCAGGCGCAACGGGTCCCTTTGCAGCGCCGGTCCCGTTGCTCGAGCACCGACGCAGGGGTGCCAATCGCCCTCCTGCGTCAGCGCTCCACCCCTTGCGTCGCGCTATGACATAGCATCGATACAACAGGCGCAATAGGATTGTACTGCCCATCTCACAAGGGGGCTCACAAGTTGGAGCAGTCTTTTGACCTTATACGTGGGTCAAGAGTGGCAGTCTTATGGCCATTGTTTCCAAACCTCAGTTTGTTTTTTTATTGTATGCATGTATAGCAGGAGCAAACCCAGAAGTGCTGTACTAACGGCATGACGAGTTCCCAGTTGGGTCACTAACCTCCTTAAAGGGGTAGCTTCTGAATGAAGGTTGGCAACCACCATCCTAGGACTTTTTGGATAGGTTTGTATAACTCCTATGTTCTGTGCAGCACCCAGCACGCTGTCCAGGACCCACCAAAAGGAATGTCATGGCTGGAAGTGTTGTCATTGTGATTCCAGAACCTGCTGCTTTCCTGAGAAAGCAGCAATAAATTGGATTATTTTTCATTCATTTTCCAATATCAAAATACGTCGGAAAGAAAAACGCCTATTTACAACCTTGACATAAGCAAAACAACCAGGTACACACACACATTTTTGACTGCACCTAAGTGCTTCGCTCCCCACTGGTGGGTCCCGACCCACAATTCGGGAACCACTGATATACTGTATGTTGAGTATTAGTGGTTGCACTGTCAACTTGGTCTAGTTTTGGGAAGATTACTCCTGGATCCTTAGTAGGCATTTAATTAATGGGCATGAAGGCAAAATCTATTTGTTTGGGACTCCAGGGGAAAATGTACTGTCTTCCTGCAAAATCCGTACCCTATTTTTTGCCTGCTGCAAGGATGCATGTAGCATCTGTGTGGGAAATACCGCACCCACCAACCAGGCTTGATTGCCTAAACTGTATTTGGGAGGGTGGCATTTATGGCAAAGCTTAAATCTGGGAAATAGTTCAAAAGGGAGATGGTGCAGCTGGCAGATTTATGTATAAATTGATATTTTTTGTTCAGAATTGGACCGTACGGGGGACCATGCTTATCCATATAACCAGCTATTTTCAATGATATCAGCTTTTTGAAAAATGGGTGTTTAAGAGAGGTTTTGGATAAGTATATATTGCACATTTTAAGAAGGTTGAATGATGCATATAACCTCTGGAAAAGGCTTTTTGCTTTTAAGGCTACATCCAGCCTCCACTACGGCACCTCTAAAATCTCTCCCCATGTCATCATACAGAGAAGGTGCCAGCAAGGAGGTGAAAGATCCCCAGTAGCAGGGGCACCAACTCTGTGGGTGCTGGTATGCTGATGGCACCTCCAATAATTTTGCCATGGGTGGGCACCCCCGAATTGCACGGCACCCCCATGTGCGTGCGCACTGCTACCTGCCCCTCGGCCTGTTCGCGGCACCCACATGTCTGCGCGCTGTCCTTCTCGGCCTGTTCGCGTGGCTTGGCGTGTTCGCACGGCGCATGCGAACAGGCCATGGGCACCCCCATGTCCGCGCAGGCCGCTCCACAAGCGGCGAACAGGCCGAGGCGAGCCAGCGCATGCGCAGTGGTTGCCACGCGTGGCACGGCACCCACACCGTGCATGCTCAGGTTCTCAGGCATGCGCAGTGAAAGCCTCGTGGTGAGACGAGTGCGTGTGCCCGTTCCAGCAGCCGGGAGAGCCAATGGGATTCGGCAGCATCCCACAGGTTCCGCCTCCGGCGTTCTGATTGGCCATCTGGAATCCAGAAAGGCTGCTTTATTTCCCTGTCGCGCGCTCCATCCCTCTTTCAGAAAAACGCCGGCGAAGTAGACAGTAGAGAGGGGTTGCTGTTGCTTTGCTCAGCATTTCCGAAATTTTTGGAAGCGAAGGCCGCCATTGTCTGTTGCTGCCTCGGAGGAGGCGGTTTCATTCTCTTTCTTAGCGTTTATTTTTTGCGTGCTTCTGTCCTTGCCCGTTTTAATTTGGAGACTATTAGAGACTACCTGCCTTTCGGTGCCTGCCTCAGTTTTAGAGCTTTTTATTTATTTATTATCATTTGAACTTTAGCCACTCAGTTAGCTTCAGGCAGGGCTCTGCCTCAACTTGTTGTCCACCTGTTTTGTATCAGTTTTATTAATTATCGTTTGAACTCCGCCTGCCACTCGGTTCGCTTCGGGGGGGGGGGTCTCTGTGGTCTCCACCTTCCATCATTCCTCCCTCCCTTTGAAACTGTGACTATGGATAGATTTATAGTGAGGAAGCCTAGAACTTCCACCGCTGAGTCTGACAGCGGAGAAATGCCCCCCTGCTCCTCTTTCCCCTTGCCAGTTCCGCCCACTTCCTCCTCCTTGTCATCATCCACCCCCTGCTCAGTGCCATCTCCTCAAGGAGGATCGGCTTCGGAAGCAGCAGCAGCAGCAGCCACAGACATCCAGACCCCAGACCCCCCGCAGGAAGCGGTTCAGCCTCCGCCGCCTCGCACAGCACAGCCGGGCAAACGGTCAGGCACACGCGGTGGCGTTGGGGTGAGAAAACTCCAACCCCGCTGAGTGAAGACCGGTCCCTGGCTGGAGTGCGACGACTCCAAAGACGCAGTGTTTCATTCCGTTTGCAAGTCGGCGTTCCAGCGGAGCTGTGTCACCTTTGCCAGTAAAATGCAGCTGAGCTTCGTTGAGACGGGCTTCAATTGCTGGCAGAAGGGTCTGGAAAGGTTCAGGAAGCATGAGAGATCAGAATGCCACGGAGAGCCCGTGTTCAAAACAGAAATTTTAAGCTCTGGCCTGACTGTGTCCACTCAGCTGTCCAGTGCCCAGAAGCAAGCCAGACTGGAGTAAGGTCCACCAGCAACCAGCAAACTGCCCTGCCCCACAGTGGGAGAGGGGGAGCTGCTGCTGGCTGGCTGCTTAGCAGCAGGCCTGACATTTGGGGACTCACACAGTACGCTCTCCGCTGCTTGACTCTGCTCATTGTCACAGAGAGAAAGCGAGAGGGGGTTGATTTTTTTCCTTTCCAAGAACTTTGCGTTTGCATTCCCTTTGCGTTTCTTTGGAAGTGCTGGGCTTCCAGAAGCAGTTATTTCTGGGTGGGTGGCGCCGCCGCCGTGTCTCACAACAAATGAGAATCTGGCCCTGCTGTGTGGCCTGCCTGTGGGCACTGGGTGAAGAAGTCCACCTTCCCCATACGGTTGTGCTGTGCTGTGCCACGCCACCAAGGAGCCCCTTTTGCACGCAGAGAAGTGGCGGATGGGCCTTTGCCAGGCTGGCACCTCCGCCTCCCTGCCCTGCCCGCCACGCCAAGGCAGCACCGCAGAATCACTTTGCATGCAGACAGTGGCGTTTCTACAGGGAGGGCAAAGCTCTAAGTTTTGCAAGAAGCCTTCCTTACCTTGCCGTGGAAATCACTCCTCTCCTGCACCGTTTTAGCCAATCTTGGCGTTGCTTACTGGCTACAGCAGCAAGGGAGAGGAGGGATTTACACGACAGGGTAAGGCTTCTTGCAACACTTAGAGCTTTGCCATCCCTGTAGAAACGCCTCTGCATGCAGAGAAGTGGCAGATGTGCCTTTGCCAGGCTGGCACCTCTGCCTCCCTGCCCTGCCCGCCACTTCAAGGCACCCACCGCTGCAGAATTACTTTGCCTGCAGACAATCTTCTGTGAGAAAACTCAGTGAGAGTGTCCTGCACCCCTCATGAGTTACGTTGCCGGCGCAGCTCCTCACTACCACATCAAAGTCACAGCCAGGAGCCAGCACACTATCCAGAAATTAGGATGAGATGAGAAGACGTAACACACCGCACTTTGCTATTTTAATTACATCAAGAAAGTTAGGGGGGAAAACCCGAAACCCACCCACTCCTAACCCTGGCTTTAGAAGGACTCGTCCTGGCCCACTATTCAGGGCTGGAAAAGGAGATGGGGACAGAAGTGATGCAGACACTATCTGTGTTCAATAGATTGTGCACATGATTTGTGCAAGAGGCACTTTTCCAAGTGGTGTTCCTCTTCTATTTAGCAGGGGGAGAGTAATAGTCCCTCTTCACCCCAGCGCAGTGTCTTTTCTAGTGGCTGCTGCTGCTGGTGTTCTGCATTTTTTTTTAGATTGTGAGCCCTTTTGGGACAGGGAGCCAATTTAACTTTATTTTTTTTGCCTGTAAACCGTTTTGTGAACTTTTTGTTGAAAGGTAAAGGTAAAGGTTTTCCCACGACCGAATGGTCTAGTCGTGACCGACTGTAGGGGGCGGTGCTCATCTCCGTTTCAAAGCCTGTAGAGCCGGCGTTTTTGTCCAATCATGTGGCCAGCATGACTCTACGCCGTAGCGCACGGAATGCCGTTACCTTCCCACCGAAGTGGTCCCTATTTATCTACCTGCATTTAAGGTGCTTTCGAACTGCTAGGTTGGCAGGAGCTGGAACAAACAACGGGAGCTCACTCCGTCACGCAGTCTTGAACTCCCAACCTTCCGGTCGAAAGCCCAGCAACAGCGGATTAACTCGCTGTGCCACCACGTCCCACTTTTGTTGAAAAGCAGTATATAAATATTGTTTGCTTGCTTTGTTTGCTTATTTAATTTGAAGACGGTGTTTTCCTGCTGTGTGGGCGTGGCCTGGCGTGGCAACATCGATGTCGTGGGCGTGGCTTTCGGCACCCCCAATGTTGAAATCAAGTTGGCGCCCATGCCCAGCAGCCAAAAGAAAGTGAGGCCCCTCGAGGGGAAATGGTCCCAATCCCCACGTTTTCTCAGGCTTTATAGAACCGATGCAAAAAATGCTCTCATTTCCTTTCCTAGTTGTGAGAAGAGACATTTGCATAGATTCCTACTCCTGATAGCCTGGAGCTGCAGACTTCTTCTCAGAAACCGAAATTAATATCTCTACGAACCTATCATAGCTTCAGCTGGTGTGGTTTCCGAAGCCCTCGTTTCTGAGATGTCCTGTTTTGAGTTAGAACACACCAGTGCCGTTCCATTTTGCAAAGATCTTTCTCCCTTTTTCCTCCCTCAGAGGAAAAGCGAGTTATCAGAATTTATGTATTTATTTCAAGAATTGATACCCCACCTTTCCTATGCCGAAGCAAATGCTTATAGAGAACAAGAAAAATGCTTATAGAAAATAAGCAAATGCTTATAGAGAACAAGAAAAAGTACACCAAATAAATAAAAGTACAACACAATAAATAAAACACATTTAAAAATATTTTTAAAGCATTAAACATGAACACAGAGAACGTTCAAAAATAAAATGAGACCCAATTCTCTTCATCGGGCCCTTTGGAGGGTGGGAAACAATTGACCAGGGGTGTAAACAAGCTATGACAGTTTTCCAGAGGGACGGCAGGCAGACAGCCAACCATCATCCAAAGGCCAGACGAAATAGGTATGATTTGAGACCTCTCCAAAAAGCTATGAGAGAGAGAGTGTAGTTCTAATCCTTCTGGAAGGAAATTCCATATTTGGAAGCCAGCTAAAGTAATGTAAGTGCCTCATTAGCGGCAAAAGGAAACGGTGACATGGTCTGAATGATCCACCTTGCTGAAACTAAATAGATCCAAGTCTGGGCTGTGACTGGTTAGGAGACCACCTGAGGAACCTGAACTGAGTCCCACCACTGACATCAGACAGGGCTTGTCTTGCTAAAGACCCTGCTCCACTCCTTTCCCACCAAAGGCTATGCCTGCTTAAGCTAATTAGTTCCCCTGACTCAGGATTAGTTCCTGTTTGTGCTGGGGTCCAGCAGTTTGTAAACACTGCCAGGGCTAGCTGTGTCTGGGCATGCAATCCTAACCTGGAGTTAGGCCGGCGTAATTAGGCTAGCAAACCTTGGCTGCCACAAGGGACACTGTAAAGTGTGTTTGGACCACTCTCGAAGTCAGAGAGGCCAGCACACAGGTGTGCACTATCCTCCCTGACTCCAAGAGTGGTCCAAGTGCGTTTTACGGTGTCCCTTGTGCCAGCCAAACGTTACTGGCCTAACTGTGCCGGCCTAATCCAGGTTAGGATTGCATGCCCAGACACAGCTAGCCCTGGCAGTGTATACAAGCTGCTGGACCCCAGCACGAACAGGGAGGCAACCCCTTCCCCAGTGGCTTACCTGTAGGCCACAAGTCCCTTCTTCCCTAGCTTCTGAGCAGTCGCTCTCTAGTAAACAGCAGTCCTCAGTCATCTCAGTCCAATGTTTTCAGAGTTACTTATGAGACCCAGTCCCTGTGGCTCACTTCTGCTCATTCTTCTGCTCCCTTCTATCCCCTTTCAACCATTTTTGAAACTACATTCATTCTCCTAAGGACTAGAAACTTCAATTGTGATACTTAGGGTGCGATCCTAACCAATTTTCCAGCCCCAGGGGAAGGGCAATGCAGCTCCAAGGTAAGGGAACAAACCTTACCCTTGAGGAGGCCTCCCTGACTACTTCTCCACTGTAGGATGCAGCAGAAGCCCCACTGGAGCAGTAGGTCAGTGCTGGTAAGTGGGTTAGGATCAATGATGTCATGCACCCACTACGCACCACTACGCGAGTACCGGTTCCTAGAAGTTGAGCGGGCCCCGCCCACTCGAAGCTGGCCCCATCGGCTGGTTGGCTCAGCAGCTGTGCATGCATACTGCACGCCTGCAGCCATTGCCTGCACTTTCTGTGAGGAGGCAGGCAGGCAGCGTGGTGGTGGCGGCAGCAGCGGAGCAAGAGGACTGGAGGCGGCGGTGGCGGCAGCAGCAGCAGCAGCAAGGGAGACCCGGGAATAAGGCAGCAAGCGTGAGAAGGTAGGCTGCCTGGGGTTCCCGCTCCCTCCAGCCACGCAGATCCAGCGTCCCGGTTCCTCCTGCAGCCTCCCCCCAGCCCCAGCCCCCACACGGTCTTTCAAAGCCCCGCCCACTCGAAGCTGGCCCCATCGGCTGGTTGGCTCAGCAGCTGCGCATGCGTACTGCATGCCCGCAGCCATTGCCTGCACTTTCTGTGAGGAGGCAGGCAGGCAGGCAGGCAGCGTGGTGGTGGTTGCGGCAGCAGCGGCAGCACTGGCGGCGCGAGAGGACTGGAGGCAGTGGCAGCGGCGGCAGCAGCAGCGAGGGAGACCTGGGAATAAGGCAGCAAGCATGAGAAGGTAGGCTGCCTGGGGCTCCCACTCCCTCCAGCCGCGCAGATCCAGCGTCCCAGTTCCTCCTGCAGCCTCCCCCCAGCCCCCATGCGGTCTTTTTTTGGTTGCCCGTTCCCCCTCCTGCTCCTTGTCGGCCAGCCCGGTGCTCGGTTGGGTGCCCACATGGAAGTGCAGCCCAGTGGGCGCCCGTTCCCCCTCCTGCTCCTTGCCGGCTCCTTGCATTTCACATTAAAGTTAAATGGCTCCCTGTCCCAAAAGGGCTCACAATCTAGTACAGTCTAGCCTGCTATTTAACCAGGGAACAGTTGAAGCAAACTATGTCTATACACATCTCTAGAAAGCAAAGCAATAGAAGTTAAATCAACACTAACTGCAAGCTGAAGTTATTACAAACATGATCACATCCATGGCAACAATCATGACCTCACTTCCAGCCATGACCTCACTTCCTGCCACGACATCACTTCCGGCTTATGACATCACTTCCGTTGGGCGGACCCCGACAAGTGCCAATCAAAAGTGAGTACCTGTTCCTAAATCATTTGGATGACACCACTGGTTAGGATTGCACTCTAAATGGTATTTGATTGAGCTTCAGTTCTGAACTCGGTCCAGATTTCCATAATGGTGCATTCTGCACAAGAGCATTATGAACAGGAAAAAAAATGTATTCACTACCACCACCACCACCACAGGCAGCCCAATCCTCCTGCGTCGCCTGTTGCGACGGCGCTGCGCAGTCTATAGGATTGCGCTGTTAGCCAGCTCAAGCGTAGTCATGAACGTACTTTCAGCATGTTCACGGCACTCTCAGGCTGGCTCAAAGAAGGTGCGCCAGCCAAGCGCATCTTCAGGATTGCGCTCAGAGTCTCTTTTCTTTTAGCCGGTTTCCAGGGTTGCTGACTTTGATTTCCCCAGCATGCATGGTTAAGTCTCTGAAGAAATGGGCAACCTTGCAGGGGGAGAGAGTGCAGGAGCTCGCATAGAAATCAGCCCCACGTCCAGGCAGTTGGCTTGGGTGAGGATTGTATGTTTAGCTGTCGACAAACGGTTCAGTAGCTATCAGTGAAACGTTTTCGGGAACCAGGTGAAGTGAGCGGCACAGGAAAGTCCAGCCCACGTGAGTCATACTGTGTGTGTGCAGTATTGTTTCTGTCTGTACCCCTCCTTTCAGAGGTGTAATGAGGGGCTTGGGGGAGAGAAGAAATCTGCATAAGAGTTCTGTGAGAACTCCGATGGAGGCCAATACCAAGAGGACTTCTCCCCCTGGGGAACTTCTTGGGGTTGCCCTTGCCTCAAGGTAACACCTGGCTTAGAGGAGGTCATGCTTCAGAAACAAAAATCTTTAAAAAATCCCACAGAGCCCACGCACAGCTTAGTAGAAGCTACCAAAAAAGCAGCGAATGGAAAGGTCTCATCTTCACTGAGGTGTGAGTTGGCAAACAAGTTGAAGGGAACGTTATTTTAAAAACGAGATGAATAATCAGCTAAAAATAACGTGTATTTTTCTGACTAATGTACGAGTCTGTTTTACAAAAAATTAGACAGGCTCGGGGACAATATTGTTGATTGTCCGGCCCTTAATTGATTGTATGTTGCCAAATATTGCATAAAGTCGAGAATGTTCTTGTAGAAATTGTGAAAATATCTATAAGTAATCTTGTAAAAATGTCATACAACCATTTTGAATCCAGTAAGGCAGTGGTATTAAATGTTTACACCGGGACTCACTTTTTAGAATGGCACTCGTGTCAGGACCCACCAGAAGTGATGTCATTAACCTGGAAGTGATTTTGTGGCAGGAGGTGACATCACCGAGCAGGAAGTGCTGTCATTGTGACATAATCAAATGACACTCCTGAAATGCAAATTGGCGTTCTTCAACTGCAGCAAGATTAGGACAAAATACGATGGAAAAGCAATAAACTAAAAACAAAATTAAAAAAACCCGACTCGAAAATTTGAACTGTTAACACTCACAAAAGATACATAGCAAGAGTAAGGTCTGCAGTTTCTAAGTTGGCTGCTCCCACTATCTGCAACCCACTTGACATCAGGTCATGACCCACCAAGTGGTTCCCGACCCACAGTTTGAATAACACAGCATTAGGGGGAACAAAACTAATCATAGGGTTAAAATACCGGGTTTTTTAGTTCACAGTCGACAAACTTGTTTGTTCAACAAAAACCTTCATAAGTCTGAATGTAAAGCAAAAAAGGTGAGAGAGAAACATCTGCTCCTAAGTGAGAAGAACAAGCCCTTGTTTGCAGTTTGTAATATTTGTATGTTCTAGACCAGCGGTCGCCAAACCCACAGCTGTTACGTACTGGATAACCTTTCCCTGTCCCAAGTGGCGCTTATCATTCTCTGGAAGCACCACTCCATTTTCAAGCTGCAGTGGTGGCAGGGATGCTCTGGGCAGTCACGTCTGTGCCTGGCGTCCTGTTGCACAGCCATCTGGGATGCCCAGTCACAGTCGCGACTGCCCAGAGCTTCCCTGCCACCAGATCAGCTTGGAAATGGAGCGGCGCTTCCACAGAATGATATGCTGTTCATGGGGGGGGGGGGGGGCGTATCCAAACCCCAGATCCAGCCTGGAGAGATTACATAAGAACATAAGAAGAGCCCTGCTGGATCAGGCCAAAGGCCCATCTAGTTCATCTTCCTGTATCTCACAGCGGCCCATCAGGTGCCCCAGGGAGGAATGAGACAACAAGATGCTTGCTTCTTGTTGCCACTCCCTTGCACCCGGTACTCTGAAGTAGCCTACTACTAATGTAAGGAGGTTTGCACAATCCATCATTGCCTATAGCCCACAATGGACTTTTCTTCCAGAAATCCGGCCAAACCCCTCTTAAAGGCATCAAAACCACCTCCTGTGGCAAAGAGTTCCACAGATTAACTACCCACTGGGTAAAAAAGTACTTCCTTTTATCTGTTTTAACTCTCCCAACCCTCAGTTTTAGCGGATGCCCCCTGGTTCTGGTGTTTTGAGAGAGGGAAAAGAACATCCCTTTATCGACTCTATCCCTTCCATGCATAATCTTGTATGTTTCAATCATGTCCCCCCTCAGGCGCCTTTTTTCTAGGCTGAAGAGCCCCAAACACTGCAGTCTTTCTTCATAAGGGAGGTGCCCCAGCCCTGTAATCATTTTTGTCGCTCTCTTCTGCACCTTTTCCAGCTCCACTATGTCCTTTTTGAGATGCGGCGACCAAAACTGGACACAATATTCCAGGTGCGGCCTTACCATCGATTTGTACAATGGCATGATAATATTGGCTGTTTTATTCTCAAGATTAGGTAGGCTTGGTGTGTGTGGCACAGACATGTTCTTATGGCAGCCTGTCCTGGTACTAGGTAGTGGTGGTCACTGCAAGCTGCTGAGTTATACGATGTCAGCCCCTGGACTGCCTGAATGAAGTCTTCTGCTGTCTTTCCTCAATTAGCGACAACAATATCACTCCTCTGCCTTTTCCCCAGCATGCACCACGACGAGAGGTGGTGCTGCCGGGGCACACAAGAACATGAATTGATGGCACGTGGAACCCAGACTACAGTTCCCAGATGTTGGATTGTCCCTAGACCCCAGAAGCTCACAATGTGGCTTTGGCTGTGAAGGTTAGGGAAGCACGTTAATACCTGGCACCCTGTTCTGTAGCCGTTGAGTGTCAGTGTACTCTCAGACACGGCAGAAGGTTCACAGACCTCCCGATGCGCACACGTTCAGGATCTTGGCTTTGTTTCCTTGGCTGGCCAACAGCTACCTGAACAGTAGCGGTGCCAGGCTTCCCCAAGAACAATGACTGCTTATAGAGAAACTGGACCAAGTGCTTTTGATGCCAAGGAGAAGGGGAGGGCCGTTCTTTGTTGCAGGTGCCGCTGGAGTCAGCTCAATAACGGGCACTTGGCAATCCATACAATGCGGCGTTTGTGGGTGTCATGTGATTGTTAGCAGAGACCTGCAGCCAGAGGTTTGAATCGATGTGGGTGAAATTCAGTCCCGCACCTCTTTCCCCATTAACAGCACTCTGCCATGAGGCCAAGCCCACCAACATGGCAAATTCAGCACACCAATGGGGATCAGTTACTAGCCTGTGGTTGCTGCCTGCCTGGGACTGCAGAAGCGGTGGGTATGAGAAACAACCACACCCTGCTACAACACAGGCACACACAAAGCTGGTGGGCTTTTCATGCAGCTTCATCAAGCCTTTGGAGATGATGGTCCAGACCACAAGAACGTGCAAAGCTGCCTCATACCAAGCCGAGCCATTGGTCTGCTTCAACAGCGGTTCTCAAATGTTTTAGACCGGGACCCGCTTTTTGGAGTGGCACTCATGTCAGGAACCAACAGATGTGATGTCATTAGCGTGGAAATGATGTCATAGCCAGAAGTGCTGACATGGTGACACAATAAAATGACACTCCTGGAATCCAAACTGGCATTCTTGGACCGCAGTAATTGCACGGCTATGAAACATCCCGGACAGAAAGCAAGATTAGGACAAAATCTAATGTAAAAGCACTGAACTAAACACAAAATGTTCTTATTTTTATTTTATTTTTTTTTTAAAAAAAAACCTCACTTGAAAATTCAGACTGTTAACACACACACAAGAAATATAGCAAAAGAAACTCTGCAGCTTCTAAGATGGCTACTCCCAGCTTTCCGTGACCCACCAAGTGGGTCCTGACCCACAGTTTGAGAAACACTGGCTTAGATTCCACTGTAGTCTGTCCTGACTGGCTGCCCTCCTCAGGGGTTTCAAGGCCTTTTCCTTGCCCTACCTGGAGATGTTGGGAATTGAACTTGAGAACTTCTGTATGCTATCCAGGTGCTTTACCTGCCGTCCCTCCTTTAGAACTTCAATCAGAAAAAAGTTGGGATTGTGGTTCCATAGGAAAGGGAAATCCTCTAAATAATTTCCTTGGGTTTAGCTTGCTGATGCTTATTGTTTTGTGGTTGCTTTTAACAGGTGTTTGAAGAAGATGACTGCCCAAGATCAACGTCATTAGATAAGTATCTTTTCACCTATGTTTTGATGGGTTTGACGGACACTTGTGGAAGATGCTTTGTTTACAAACCTCTCAGCAATTTTGCAGAGTCCTGAAATGCTTCCCCCCCTACTGGTCCTTACCCCCACCAGTCCTTCCCAGCACTGATCCCTTCCACTTTCGCTCAACTTCAGCAATGTCTGGAAGCAAGTAATGCATGGGAGCAAGTCACTGGATCAGTGGGGCAGAGATTAGGAGATTTGGCCGTCAGAGACGACATTTCTCTGGGCTGATGAGCAGAAAATGTGTGCACGGTGCTCATGCATTTAAGTGTCTCTTCTGGCACTATGCACAGAAGCAACAGACAAGATAGAATTGGACCACTGTTTCAATGCTTATTGAAGCCTTTTAAACAGCCACTTGTCATTTATAATTAGGGGTGGGATTTTTTTTGTTGAAAACCACCTTTTGGGTGTTAACAACCACCTTTTGGCAGTTAAAATATCTGAATAAAAACACAAAACACCCCATTTTTGTTAAGATATTTTCCAGAAATTAAAACAGACTACTTTTCCAATTAGAAATAACATTGTGGCTGCATCTGCTGACACTATTATCACATGTGTCATCTACCTACTACATTTTTAAAGCATTAAACATTAATAAAAATGAGAACTTGGATGGAGAATGTAGAATAAAAGCACAGAACACCGCAAATTTGCTATTCACATCGAGAAATTTTTGGGGGGGGAAATCACCAAAAACACACGCCCCTATTTGGGCTGAATGTGTACAGCCCCAAGTTTCGAAAGTGATGGAGCCACCTGGGCAAGATTTTTCTTTCATTTGTTTAGATGAAATTATAGTTATAAAATGAAATGAAAGTTATAAAAAAGGAAGACAATTGTAGCCTCTTTGTGCAGTTTGTAGCTTTCCTTTCTTCTTTGTTTTACAGTGGTTGGTTCCCTTCTCCGTACTGAAGTTTGACTCTGGAAACCTCCAGGTAAGAAATCAGCAAAGTAGTTGAAACATCTGATGTTCTTAGCAGGACTGCCTTGTTTAATTACAAATGATGGATCAATTTAAAAGATGCTCTGATTGGATAGCAGATTTTTTAAAAATGTGTTTTCAACGCAAGTGATTTTTACATACCACCAGTGACATAAGGTAAAGGTTTCCCCACGACCGCATGGTCTAGTTGTGACCGACTGTAAGGGGCGATGCTCATCTCAGTTTCAAAGCCTGTAGAGCCGGCGTTTTGTCAGAGGACAAGCTTCCATGGTCATGTGGCCGGCATGACTATATGCCGTAGCACACGGAACGCCCTTCCCTTCCCACCGAAGTGGTCCCTATTTATTTACTTGCATTTATGTGCTTTTGAACTGCTAGGTTGGCAGGGGCTGGGACAAGCAACGGGAGCTCACTCCGTCGCACGGTCTTGAACTCGCAACCTTCCGGTCGGAAAGCCCATCAGCAGCGGTTTAACCCGCTGCGCCACCACGCCCGCCAGTGACATACACACCCCTTAAGTGGCATTCTCCCTTTTCTTTCACCCCAGAAGCACTGTCACTTCTGTGATGGTGCCTCTTATCCCACATGCCTCTAAAATTGGAGTCAGAGTTTGCTGCAGAACTACTGAATTGCTGGTTTTGTAATATATGCAGATATAATGGATTAGTCAACTAAAACCCGGATGACTAATCAAGTAAGATTTTTTAGGCTGAATGACAACCCATCTGAAGCCCCAAGCTACATGCACACTGACATACCTGACTCAGAGACGCAGCCCTTCCCAACCCACACACACCCCTCTCAAACCTTTCTCACACTCAAGTAGCATCTCCCTCCCTCTTTTCACACACTTCATAATGCTACTATACCCTTAGATCAAAGGCATGCTGCTGGTAAAAACGGAGATTGCCGCCGCCTTAAAACGTTTTCCAGTTCTGTCATTGTAGCCCTGGATTCACAGCTGAGGTGAAGCGTTCCCACCGCAAAAATGCTTCAAGTTGATTCTGCGGCATTGCACTCCAAAGCACTCTGTCTATGTGTGGAATCTGTTCCATCTGCTCCCAGCAGTGAGTACCAGAAAGAGAGGAGCTGAGAAAAAGGAATACAGCTTTTCAAACTGTTTTGGGGAGTTCCTCCAAAGCAGTATTTCTCAAACTTTTTAGCACTGGAACCCACTTTTGAGAATGACAATCTGTCCAGGACCCACCGGAAGTGATGTCATGGCCGGAAGTGCCATCATTGTGACGCCAGAGCCTGCTGCTTTCCTGAGAATGCAGCAATAAGTTATTTCTCAGCCGTTTTCCAGTGGCTGGAAAATGGCTTTTACCATTTACCACCTTGACACAAGCAAAACAGCCACACAGCCCTGCCCCTTTCCAGCATCTCATCTTCCCATATTTTCGACATGGCTGCTCTAGGTGCTTCTCAACCCACCTGAAATTTGGGAACCCACCACAGTTTGGGAACCACTGCTCCAAAGCTTATTGGGATTTCTCAAAGGGCAGATTTGGACAATCTGTCCCAAGTCCAAGCAGTATGCATTGGGGGGGGGACCGAATGGTGCACCAGTATACTTGCTTTGCCACTGCCAGCCTGGGTCGTCCGCCAGAGTCATAATGTTTCAATATAGCTGTGCGCATATACCCGGATTGTACAGCTGGTTATATCCAGGATGCTGACTCTGCAACAACAGACAGGATGTTGGATTTTACATATGTAGGCTGTATTCTAGCATCATGGTCTTGCAAGGATATCCTGCATCAACATGTCAGTGGTAGGGCAGGTGCACCAGGTTACATAAGAACATAAGAAGTGCCCCGCTGGATCAGGCCAAAGGCCCATCTAGTCCAGCTTCCTGTATCTCACAGCGGCCCACCAGGTGCCCCAAGGAGGCACGAAACAACAAGATGCTTGCAACCTGTTGCCACTCCCTTGCACCCAGTACTCTGAAGTAGCCCACCACCAATGTAAGGAGGTTGCACAATCCATCATTGCCTACAGCCCACGATGGACCTTTCCTCCAGAAATCCATCCAATCCCCTCTTAAAGGCATCCAGACCAGATGCCATCACCACCTCCTGTGGCAAAGAGTTCCACAGATTAACTACCCACTGGGTAAAAAAGTACTTTTTTACCTGGTCAAGTTTTTTTTTGGGTGGGGGCAGAGGCATTCTCACTCCCCTCTAGATTACCAGCTTGATTAGGGGAAGATATCATTGCTCTGGTTTGTATTAGTGGACAAGATTGTAACAAATGGACAAGATTCTCTGAAAGACCTCAAGCTGCAAGAAAATTGTTGGATGTATTATGGGACACACATGGCTGTTTACGTGGAATGACCAAGCGACCCCCCCCCCCCCGGTCAGGCCAAGAGCCCAGCGGAAAGCTGGTGCGCTTGCTTGAACCCCCCCCC
>JAJKFI010000024.1:10605516-10634240 GCA_029204185.1 Lerista edwardsae
CAGTGCGCACATGTGGAAGACAGGATGTTTGAAAACGACTGGTCTTAGCATGCGATGGTGATGTTGTAGAAACGTCTACATAAAATCGCTGCTGGTTCTTTTTTGTATGCAGCCCAGCAGGAATACATTATATTTCAGAAGAAGAAACATCTATAATTCCATCGAAAGAGACCCTTGGCCCAGAAATCTGGGACTCCCGGGAGGTCACGCTATATATACTTTTGCATAACAGCCTTCTGCGTAGGATGGAAGCAGTGATGTCATGCAGGGGGAACGCGGGGGAACTCAGTTCCACTAGTTAAAATTAGGGCTGACTCCGCCCACTTCACTCTCCCTCCTCCCCCCTCCCAATTCCTCTGCAAAGAGCTTTTCTTCTTGGTTGGCCGGCACTCAGAGGGTTAAAGGGAGCGACTCCAGATTCCTAGGGGGGCAAAGGCAGTGATGTCATTCAGGGGGAATGGACCAGAACGGGCGTTCCGGATCCTAACGGGCTCCGTGGCTGGTTCCGGGTTCCCGACAAGTGCCAATCAAAAGTGAGTTCCTGTTCCTAAATCATTTGAATGACACCACTGGACGGAAGAGCTTCTTCCACTCCAGTGTTGCCAGCAGCCCGTGGAGGCTTTGAGAACTGCGTCTCCGAAGGCATCCCGTTGGCGGTTGAAGCAGGAATGCAGGCAAGCAGGTGTTGCCAGGTGCTCCCTCTCTGCATGTCGCGTTGGGGCTCAGTGCAGAGATGGAAGACTAAACAGCGCTACCTGCTGGGAGATCCTGCCTCTCTAACAGGTCAGAATTCCTAACAGCTGAGCTTGGGGTTCTCCTGTTGCTCCAGTAGCCTTATCGCAGCTCTCTTGCCCTCCCAACTGACCTTGACGAAATTCCTTAAGGGAAGACACAGAGCAAGCCAGAAGGAGAGGGAAGCCAGCCGAGAAGCAAAATCAGGACCGAGGGAGGAGAAGTGCACCAAAGTCCGGTCTCTCTCTTCCCAACTATTGTGCCTGCAAGGCTGGTGCTTATTGTTTATCCCTTGGTCTCAAGGACTTGTCTGCGTGGGTTAAGCGCTTAAGAAATTGCAGCTGTGGTCTTGCTGTTGGGGTGAGTAGCCACTGCTATCAGGCTCTGAGCACAATCCTAACCTGGAGTTAGGCCAGCAATGTTTGGCCGGCGCAAGAGACACTGTAAAGTATGTTTGGACCACTCTCGGAGTCAGAGGCCAGCACACAGAGGTGCTGCATCCTCCCTGACTCTGAGAGTGGTCTAAACATGCTTTACGGTGGCCCTTGTGCCGGCCAAACATTGCTGGCCTAACTGTGCTGGCCTAACTCCAGGTTAGGATTGTGCTCTGTCCTTTCTTCCAAGCTCCAGTCCTGCAGCCTTCAAAAGCTGAACGAAAAGCACAAATTCCACATATGTCTGCCCTCCCCTTGCCACCCTCTTCTGATCATTGTGGGGCAGAAAATACAAAGCAACAAGGAGCAAAGCAGCACCTGTTGAATTGTCTTCTGACTTCTGGGGTTTGACTACTGCCTGTGCGTTTTTAGACTCCCCATTGCATCTACATGGACTAGAACAGGGGTGTCAAACAAGGCCCAGGGGGCCGGATGTGGCCCGCGGAAGCTTTTTATCCGGCTCTCGGGCTTTCCCAGCTCTCAGCTGCTGAGCTGTGCTTAGGTGTCACTGCTGAAAGGGCAGCCTGCATGATAATTGGATTCTTCCATATCTTGAAAGTATGGTGGCAAGATACTAATCTTGAAAGTATAGGGACGTGGTGGCGCAGCGGGTTAATTCGCTGCTGCTGGGCTTTCCGACCAGAAGGTTGGGAGTTCAAGGCTGCGTGACGGAGTGAGCTCCCGTTGCTTGTCCCAGCTCCTGCCAACCTAGCAGTTCAAAAGCACCTAAATGCGAGTAGATAAATAGGGACCACTTCGGTGGGAAGGTAATGGTGTTCTGTGTGCTATGGCGTAGAGTCATGCCGGCCACATGACCACAGAAGCTTATCCTCGGACAAAACGCCGGCTTTACAGGCTTTGAAACAGAGATGAGCATCGCCCCCTACAGTCGGTCATGACTAGACCATCCGGTCATGGGGAAACCTTTACCTTTTATATCTTGAAAGTATGATCAAGATTTGTGTATTTTCTCTTCTGTCGTTTGCAGCTGAGTTCCTGAGAAAAATGTGCTTCTTTCTGGCCATTGGCTTAATGACATCACTTCCTGCTCAATGATGTCACTTCCAGCTCTCAGTATGCATCATGAATGCTATTTGGCCAACTGTATGAAATGAGTTTGACACCCCTGGACTAAAACCTTGTTCATCCTGAAAACTGTTCGGCAGTGCTGCGTCTTTCATCGAGTACCAGAACACTACAGCCTGGTGCAATTCTGTTGCAGGGGCATGAAATATAAGCCACCCCAGCTCCACATTTCACCAATTGCTTGTAGTAGCAATGGTAGTAGTAGTATTGTATTATCGCAATGGTAGATAGATTGTAGTAGCAGTGGTAGTAGCGGTCCTGATGACATAGGTGTGATGTATATGAAAACCTTTGAGTCACTGCTAAGTGGAAACGATATTTGGTGTGAGTAGTGGAAAGCTGCGCTCTGCCCTTTCTCACTGTTGCCATAAACGGGACACCTTTAATCTGCGGGTGTCTCCTTGGGTGCTTCCCCTCTGCCCCCTGGGAGGTCTAGATTTTCAAATGGTGCTCACAGGCTTGTCACAAATTTCAAATTTTGTGGCAGTTCATTGAAGGGGCTTTCCAGTCTGTTTGTTCTTAGTAAGCAAGCACTTAAATATATACCTCGTGGGTCAAACTGTGAACTGCAAGTGGCTGCTCAGCGCTGGGAGAGAGAGAGAGAGAAACAAAAAAAAAACACCTCTTGCTAGGTTGATTTCCGAGAAGTACAGCACGCTTTCCCAAGTGCGGTATCTTTTTTAGCAGCTCAGGTGATCAAATACTCCTTGCCTTAATACTTTTCCAGAGCAGTGCTGTAAGCTTTCTCTCCCTCTCTCATCCGCCTTCTCTAGAAAGGCTAAGAGAGATACATGGCTGCTGCCCAAGGTTCGTGTCTTCAAAGAGCCTTTTTTTGTGGTTTGCGGTTTTGGTAGTTGGTAGGCATGGTTGAAGCAGTGGGTCAAGGGCATATCTGCATAAACTAACGGCCCCCTAATTCCACCCATACAAAAAAAGAGGTGAATTCTGCAACCTGCATTACCCAGTTGGAGCAAATTTACACGAACTTGCCTATTTTGCATATTTCTGTTTGTGCTAACTATATCCATACTTACGCATAGTTATATGTTGGTTTCTTCCTGTTCCCCTGACTAGCAAAAGAGTTTTGCACAGCAGTGGTGCCTACCCAGTGGTGTCATTCAAATGATTTAGGAACAGGAACTCACTTTTGATTGGCACTTGTCGGGAACCCGGAACCAACCACGGAGCCTGTTAGGATCCGGAACGCCCATTCTGGTCCGTTCCCCCTGAATGACATCACTGCCTTTGCCCCCCTAGGAATCCGGAGTCACTCCCTTTAACCCTCTGAGTGCCAGCCAACCAAGAAGAAAAGCTCTTTGCAGAGGAATTGGGAGGGGGGGAGGGAGAGTGAAGTGGGCGGAGTCAGCCCTAATTTTAACTAGTGGAACTGAGTTCCCCTGTGTTCCCCCTGCATGACATCACTGTGCCTACCCCAGAACCATGAGAAATCCCTCTTAAACCCTCCCTGGATTCTGAGGTTTCACCAGGCATCACCCACGCATTTTGAACCTTTGTAGCCCATATGGACTAGAAACTTACTTTTTGTGTATAGGCGGAGGGAAGTACTGAAACTGAGATTTGCAGGATTTTGAATTCTGCATTCAGACTTGGTTTCTGCATTTTGTGCAATTGCAGAATGAAAATTGCCCTTCACAAAAGAGTAATCTCACAAATATGTGTTGCTAAGAATGATCTTATTTGTTGTGCAGAGGGCCTGCTGTGTCTTTTAACAACTGTGTACAAGGGGAACGTTGTCAGGATTCCCCCCCCCCCATTGCATTAGTGTAAAGGAAAACACAGCTCCTCCCCACTCCCCAAACTTTATTCTTGTAAAGAATAGCGGCAATATTCCCAGTGGGTAATTAATTTGTGGAACTCCTTGCCACAGGAGGTGGTGATGGTGTCTGGCCTAGGTGTTTCTTTTTCTTAAAAAAAAAAAAGATTTCTTTTTTTTAAAAAAGGTGTCTTTAAAAGGATTGGACAGATTCCTGGAGGAAAAGTCCATCACTGGCTGCAGGCCATGATGGGTGGTGCAACCTCCTTACATTAGAAGCAGGCTACCTCAGAATGCCAAGTACAAGGGTGCAGGCTTCTTGTTGTCTTGCATGCTCCCTGAGGCATCTGGCAGGCCACTGTGAGATACGGGAAACTGGACTAAATGGGCCCTTGGCCTAATCCAGTGGGGCTGTTCCTATGTTCCTATGAATGCATGTCTGAAGAGGAGCATCTGGTTCTGGTGCTGTCAAAGAGAAAGGCTGTGGAGAATCTTGACTAGTCACCAGTGTGTTTACCTCAGAATGCCAGAGGCAGGGGAGTGGCAACGAGATGCAGGTATCTAGTTGTCTTGCCACACAACTGCTTCCTGAGGCATCTGTTCCTGCTTCCTGAGGCAATTGTGAAAACCTTGGTACGTACGAAAAACACCATCATGTTATATACCGTTGGAAAGGTAATTTAATGCCGAATGCAATGAAACAGACCAGAGTGTAATATCTTTACTCTATCAAAAGTTATGGCCAAAACAACCCAGAGAAAATGAAAGTACAACGGTGACGTCACTTCCTGTTGTGATGTCACTTCCAGGGCAACATTTTGCCCTCTGCACTGGGCTACACGTTCATTAGCTACGCCCCTGCCTTTGAGTGCGTTCAGCAAAGCCCCTGGCAAGTTACAGAAGACTTCAGCTGAGTTTTCAACCCACACGTTTCCCTGATATTCATGGATATTTTGACATGATAAAGATTTTTGCAGCCCCCCAAGGGCAGTCTGTGTCCCTTAGAACTGCATTCAGCCAGCTCTGGACAGATTTTGCACCCCAGTCTTAGAAGCAGTTTGTGGGTTCTGAGCTTTCCTTCAGTAGGATGCTCGTGTAGCAGAACTCAGGGTGCCTTTCGTCAGCACCAGGGACTGGGTTCTTGCAGGACCACTTCTGCCGATATGAACTGCCCCAGATCTGTCAAATGTCCTCCTCTGAATGCCCCTGCTTTCAGAAATGAGGTGAGTGGTTACCAGAAAGAGGGCTTCTCCTAGGCTGGTGCCCTAGTTCTGGAACGCACTCGTCCTCTCCTGGGGCAGTTTGACTGGCACCACATTTTGTACTGTAAACACAGTGTTGTGACAGAGCTATGTATTCCCCAAAACTGTTAACAGGTGATTGTTGGCTGCTGTATTCCACTGCTGTATTGTTAATCTGTTCTTACTAAAAATCTGTTCCATTTTTTTTTTAAGGCTGCTCTCTGTGCTCCATATTTCTTAAATTGTTATATTCAATATGTTATATTGAAACTTGTTGTCAGCCACTTTGAATATTGCTTTGTAGATCTCCTAGGGCACAATCCTAACGTGGAGTTAGGCCAGCACAGTTAGGCCAACACAAGGGACATGGTTAAGTATGTTTGGACCACTCTCGGAGTCAGAGAGGCCAGCACACAGCCGTGAGCCATCCTCCCTGACTCCGAGAGTGGTCCAAACCTGCTTTACAGTGGTCCCTGTGCCGGCCAAAATTTGCTGGCCTAACTGTGCCAGCCTAACTCCAGATTTGGAGATTGTATCCAGCGATGGGATTAACAAACGACCTGGGGGAACGTTGGGCGGGATGTACGCAGAACTCCCGCACGATTGGCTACCCGTCAGTTCCGTTCCGCCGCCTTCCCCGCCGCCGCATGGGCTGCCCAGGCCTCGGAGGGGGTGCCTGCTCACCTGGGGACGGCGGCGGGGCAGAACAGACGGGCTGCCAATTGTGCGGGCTGCCAATCACGGGCTTCCAATTACAAGTACGTCCCGCCCAGCGTTCCCCCAGGTTGTTTGTGAATCCCATCGCTGATTGTATCCCCAATACAATAAGCTCTCCTGTGCAATCTCATCTTGATGTTGTCTCCCCTTTTTTTTTTTTCCTTTTTCTTCTGAACTCAAAACTACTTTTGCCTGTGTGGCTTATTAAAATCATCTTAGCAGCTCACACGAAGGTGATACCTGACCCAAATCAAGGCCCGTTGGGATTATCAGAAGTGGTGTAGGGGACAGTCCCAGAAATGGAAATGTCTGACGGTTGAATAACAAGATTATAGGATAACATCACATAATTCTGAGAGTGAGTAAGCAAGCAAATAGCAGGCAACTGTGCTGGGGGAAAAACAAGCGATAGTTCCTCCCTCTCAAATGCAACAGAGTTTTTGTATGTGCAGCCTATTCTGACTTGTGGCTGTATCCCCACTCTCACCCACCCTCCCTCCTGTATTAACTGCTTGGTCTCAGTTCAGCCCAAATACGTGGAGTTACAGCTGATTTATTTCCGCTTACCCCAGCGAGGTTTCATCAAACATAGAAATCCCAGCATTCCTGGTGTTCCTGGCTTGGGTTATGTGCTGTGGGTTTGCTTGATTAGAAATGGTGCAAAATGCCTCCCTTTGCATCAAGTAATTGGCCTTTGGCTCATTATGAAAGGGCCGCTGGACCCTGGAAAGGCTGCTATGAAGCTCAATGGGGGGGGGGCTGTCAAAACGGAAGTTCTCGCTGTAAAACTGTGGCCTTGTGAGATGCAAATACCAACAGGAGCTGGCAAACAAAGACAGGGAAGCTTTTTGCTTTTTTTACTACAAATCTCTGACTGTGGATTAAAGCAGGACAGGAGGCCACCCTGAATGTTCCATTCCTCACAAAAATGGGAGTCCTCAAGACCTTGTGGCTTTGCTGCACGCCCCACAGGAATCACTGAGAAGGCCCTGTGATCTTGGTGCCTTAAAGACCCAGATGGTTTGGGCAACTTAACTTGACGGCCTCCTTCCTCTTCTGGAAAGGGATTCAACTAAATTCCACCCAAAGGCTGCAATATTGGAATATTGTGTCCAGTTCTGGTCGCCGCATCTCAAAAAGGACATAGTGGAGCTGGAAAAGGTGCAGAAGAGAGCAACAAAAATGATTACAGGGCTGGGACACCTCCCTTATGAAGAAAGACTGCAGCGTTTGGGGCTCTTCAGTCTAGAAAAAAGGCGCCTGAGGGGGGACATGATTGAGACATACAAAATTATGCACGGAAGGGATAGAGTCGATAAAGGGATGTTCTTTTCTCTCTCTCAAAACACCAGAACTGGGGGCATCCACTAAAACTGAGGGTTGGGAGAGTTAAAACAGATAAAAGGAAGTACTTTTTTACCCAGCGGGTAGTTAATCTGTGGAACTCTTTGCCACAGGAAGTGGTGATGGCATCTGGTCTTGATGCCATTAAGAGGGGATTGGACGGATTTCTGGAGGAAAGGTGGGCTATAGGCAATGATGGATTGTACAACCTCCTTACAAAGGTGGTGGGCTCCTGGTACCGGGTGCAAGGGAGTGGCAACAGGATGCAAGCATCTTGTTGTCTCATGCCTCCCTGGGGCACCTGGTGGGGCCGCTGTGAGATACAGGAAGCTGGATTAGATGGGCCTTTGGCCTGATCCAGCAGGGCTCTTCTTATGTTCTTATGTTCTTAATACCATGAAAAGGATTTCTGGGAGATTATAAGAACATAAGAAGAGCCCTGCTGGATCAGGCCAAAGGCCCATCTACTCCAGCTTCCTGTATCTCACAGCGGCCCACCAGGTGCCTCAGGGAGGCACAAGACAACAAGATGCTTGCATCCTGTTGCCACTCCCTTGCACCCGGTACCAGTAGCCCACCACCTTTGTAAGGAGGTGGCTACTGGTACCGGGTGCAAGGGAGTGGGAATCTATCATTTCCATAGAACAGCATTTACTGACTTATTATTTATATATCTGAAGAGTTTATACCCCGCCTTTCCCACACCGAAGCAAATCCCCAAGGCGGCTTACATCGGCAGGCTAGTCTAAACCACCTTTTCTTCAATGGGGTTTTTACAAATATACATATGCAGTGTTCTGTGATTCACCAAATCCTCAGTCCCAGATGTAGCCTTGGCAGTGTAGTTCTCTCCTCTGGCTGCCTGCCATCTACCTTCAGTAGGTAACCCAGGTGCCAGTTTAGGAAGTGACCTCGCACAGCCACCTCCCAGATCAGCCTCAGCACTGGTGTCGTGCCAAAGCCGGTCCAGGAAGTGGCCATGTGTGGCCAGTACCCAGCCACAGACAACCGCTTCCTGGAGCAATGCGGCTGATGGGTGCCACCTGCTCTCGGAGGGACAGCACCCATCAGCCACGCCAAGGACAATCCAGGAAGCAGCCGCACACTTAGTGGCAGTGAGGGGGATCAGCTGGTGTTGCCACCGCCCCCCCCCAGGCAATGCCCGGGGCATTAGCACCTCTTGCCCCCCTCAGGTCTGCCACTGGGCTATAATACTATCTTACTCACCAGAAGCCAGGTGCAAGGGAGTAGCAACAGGATGCAGGCATCTTGTTGTCTCATGTGCTCCTTGAGGCATCTGGTGGGCCACTGTGAGATACAGGAAGCTGGACTAGATGGGCCTTTGACCTGATCCAGCAGGGCTATTATGTTCTTAAACAAACACCTCTATTTGCATCTGAATGAGGATCTGAACCTAATACTTCCTGGGTTTAATCTGATATTCTATCCAAGCAGGCTATGAGCCACCACACTGCCAGAGTGCGCACAGCACCAGAGGTGGGTGGCAGCGCATGCCTTAGGGCACAATCCTAACCAACGTTCCAGCACCGGGGTAAGGGCGATGCAACTCTGAGTTAGGGAACAAACATTCCCTTACCTTGAAGAGACCTCCATGACTGCCCCCCCCCAACTGCAGGATGCAGAACATGCCCGATTAGCACATGCCCCATTAGCACAGCTATATCAGTGTGCTATTTATTCAAAATAGACCAAGAAATGAGCTAGTATGTCTTCTGTTAGCTGACACTCATAGTGATATTACTCTAAATGTTGCAAATTTTGTGTTGGCAGCACAGAAGATTAGGTCCCAATATGTATAACTCTGCTTGGTATTATCTTAATTTTAAATCGTGAACTTTAATATTTGTCTGCTTAAATTGGTTGATTGCAATGACATATTGTTATGCAAATAAAGTTGACTTGACTATCAGTGCTGGAAAGTTGGTTAGGATTGTGCCCTCAGCCTGCAACATGACTGGGCCACCAAGACCGTCTGTGCCTTCTGCCTGTGCCCTACACGGTATCCATGCTGCAGGCTGGCTGTATGCCTGGCAGCATCCATGTGAGCTGTGCGCGTGTGCTGCAGGGAAGGCAAGAAGGGGGCTGCCGGCGAAGGGAGGAGGGGACGGCGGCTCACAGGGGCTCCCTTGCAATTCAGCTCCTTTGTATGGCAAGCGTCAATACCGAACTCAAAGCTACATTGACTTGCGTTTAACTCTGTTTACTGAGTCCTTGGAGGGCACAAAGGGTCACTCTTCTGAAGGCAGCGTTGGGAGCAGAGGGCAGGCGCAGAAGCCCAGCGCCCGCATCGGCCTGTCACATTCCTTCATGAAAGGAGAGATTGTCTGCGATAACGAAGGCTTGACAGAGGAAGGGAAGATGAAAGAGAGCGACCCGTGTGTGTGTGCGCGCGTGCGTGTGTGTGTGTGTGCGTGCGCGCCTCCTCCCGATCCCCAGCTCCTGCAGCAATTGAAAGCAAGGAAGTAAACGTGTGTGGGGAGAGAGATGCGAGGCATCTTTTGAATGGGTGCCAAGGTTGATTTAATTAGCTGCATTGAATTCATTAACGTTTCCTCCCCCCCACCCCCAAAATGATGTGTAGGCCATGAAGCGCGCATGAGAAGTTGGTGAGCATCGGCGGAGCACAGGGCTGCCCTGCCAAAAGACCCAGCAAAGCAGAAAGATTGACCTACTTTTTATCAAATCTGAAGGGATTGCCTTTTCAAGCTCTCCTTGGATAGACGCTAAGCCGCGCTTCTGCCTCCTCCTCCTCCTCCTTCTTTTCTTCTCTGTCTCGCTCTTGCACACACTGCGCACAAGGCTTTCTCTGCTTTTAATCTCCCCCATTGCCTGAGGCCAGACCAGAAAATCCGCACCTCCGATCATCAAATGCAGCTCAATTCCCCCATGCGGAGCTCGCTGTGTGCGCCGGCGCATAGAGCACCTTTGCAAGTCAGCGGTTTGTGCCCGGAGTTCAAGCACTCGCTGTGTACAAAGTAGCCATGCTTCCACTGGGCTGAATCGTCATTGGTCTCAGTGTGCAATAAAAGTGGGCGGTTGTAACTGGCAAACTGGCCCGTTCCCAAGTCATTCTAACACTCTTTGCTACATCATGGTAGTATTAAGAACATAAGAAAAGCCTGAAATGCAGAATCCTGTTTTCAAAAT
Source organism: Lerista edwardsae (assembly GCA_029204185.1). NCBI lineage: Eukaryota > Metazoa > Chordata > Lepidosauria > Squamata > Scincidae > Lerista > Lerista edwardsae. The sequence goes on from JAJKFI010000024.1 coordinate 10,616,013, forward strand.
GACTGGCCAGATGCTGAGCATAACAGCTCCCTGATATTGTTGCACCCCAGCATCTGGCATTTAGTAGCATACGTATGGCTGAACATTAATAAGCATATTCTGCATATGTTTGTCAATTTCTTTTTGAAACCATCATCCTGTGTTCAGTGAAGTTGGTGTTCTTCAGCCTTGGGGTTGGAACCCCAATGGGGTTGTAACAGCAGCTTACGGGAATGAAAAACGTTGAAGACCACTGGAATAGAGCACCAAGGGAAGGCATCTGTTATACCCATTCAGGTACCAGCAGTGGCATCTGTACAGGGAGGGCAGAGCTCTAGGTTTTGCAAGGAGCCTTGCCCTGTCATGTAAATCCCTCCTCTCCCTTGCTGCTGTAGCCAGTAAGCAACGCCAAGATGTTGCTGTTCCCTGTGAGGATTGGCTAGAACGGTGCAGGAGAGGAGTGGTTTCCACTGCAAGGTAAGGCTTCTTGCAAAACTTAGAGCTCTGCCCTCCCTGTAGAGACGCCACTGGGTACCAGGAGATTGTGGGTGCAATCCTAACCTGGAGTTAGGCCGGCACAGTTAGGCCAGCAAAGTTTGGCCTGCGCAAGAATCACCGTAAAATGTCTTTGGATCACTCGTGGAGTCAGAGAGGCCAGCACACAGCCGTGCTCCATCCTCCCTGACTCCGAGAGTGGTCCAAACGCACTTTACAGTGGCTCTTTGCTGGCCTAACTGTGCCGGCCCAACTCCAGGTTACGATTGCGGCATATCTCACAGTGCAATCTTGTACTGCTCTGGAACAGTCAGGCCAGCGGGCCTGCACTGCATCCATTGCAGTATTGAGGGAGACTGGAGCCTGTCCAGCACATGGGCATGCGCCAGTCCCTGGGATCGCGCCCTCAGTCCTGCTCAGGTTCTTAGGAATTATGCTAAAATAGGTTTCACGAGTGCCAGGCTTCAGGGTAATTTTTCTGCTCTCTAAATATAAGGAATATTTAGTTACAGTCAGTGGTGTCATTCAAATGATTTAGGAACAGGAACTCACTTTTGATTGGCACTTGTCGGGAACCTGGAACCAGCCACGGAGCCCGTTAGGATCCGGAACGCCCGTTCTGGTCCGTTTCCCCTGAATGACATCAGTGGTTACAGTAAACAGTACTGGGAGGGTGTGGGCAGTGACTGAGGCAGAGGTGGGAGGATAGGATCTCTGGGGGGGGGCAGATCTACTGTGGGTCCCCAGTCGCAGTTTACTGTGGGTTTACGTACTTACTTGGGGCACAATTCTAACCAGCTTTGCAGCACTGACATAGCTGTGCCAATGGGGCATGTCCTGCACCCTGCAGTTGGGGGGGCAGTCATGGAGGCCTCCTAAAAGTAAGGGAATGTGTGTTTCCTTAACTCAGAGCTGCATTGCCCTTACCTTGGTGCTGGAAAATTGGTTAGGATTGGCCCCTTATTTATTTATTGGGGTCATGGCCCAAAAAAGGTTGAAAACCACTGCCATAAATTAATCCTGTGCTGTGCGCAGATAGAGTACCTTTCTCTGTCTTCTAATCTGCCTATTAATTCCTATGGGGTGACTCCAAGTTCTCATGCTATAGGAAGATGAGAAGACATTCTATTTCCACTTTCTGTTGCTGGGAGAATAGCAAGTGGATGAACACTTGTGTAGCTAGAACTTGAGCTTTTTGGAAGAATGATGGGATGCAAATGAACTGAGTGTTTTCAGTGGACTGTCCACGGTGCACTAACATTTGAGAAGTAACTTGAAATAAAGTGTGTGTGTGTGTTGTGCCTTGATTGAGAACAGGCACACCATAGTGGTGAACAGACTAGTGGAAGCCGCAGTTTGCATTTCACTTTTACCATGAAATTACTTGGCTGACTTAGGTCAGATGAGGACTTACATCAGTCCCCACCTGCAGTGCTGGGAGAATAATACCTTGCATCAGTGGTTCTCAAATGTTTTAGCACTGGGACCCACTTTTGAGAATGTCACTCGTGTCAGGACTCACCAGAAGGGTTGTCTTGGCTGGAAGATCATTGTGGTACAATAAAATGACACTCCTGGAATACAAACTGGCATTCTTGGACTGCAGTAATTGCACAACCATGAAACATCACTAACAGAGAGCAAGATCAGGACAAAATCTAATGTAAAAGCGCTGAACTAAAAACAATTAAAAAAAACAACTATCACTTAAAATTCAAACTGTTAACACTCACAGAAGGAATATAGCTAAAGAATGGCCTGCAACTACCTAGATGGCTGCTGCTCCCACCTTTACGTGACCCACCTGGCATCAGGTTACAACCCACCAAGTGGGTCCCGGCCCACAGTTTGAGAAACACTGCCTTACATGGTTGCTGCAAAGATAATGACAATGTGATGCACATGCAGTGGCGTCATGCAGCCGGAACGCTGGGCGGGAGGAACGGGTGAGCGGCAGCCCGCCCATTGCATACCGCTCTGTTTTGCCGTCTTCCCCGCCCCCGCGGTACGCAACGGAGCGGTATGCAACGGGCGGGCTGTCGCTCACCCGTTCCTCCCGCCGAGCGTTCCAGCTGCATGACGCCGCTGTGCACATGTTGTTCTGAACACTTGTAAGCTTGCCAAGTAGGTTTTTAACAGAGTGAGAAATTCATAGTGTTTCTGTTGGTTCTTGGGAAAAAATGGACAAGCCTGCCTCGTCATTGGCTAGAGGGAGGGAGGCGAAGGATGGAGGCAAGTCTCCCAGGGGGGCTAGTGGTTAAGCAGCACATTCTTGGGGCAGGCCTGTCTTGCGCGTCCGAACCGTTCCTGAAGGGCAGTGCCGGCTTCCTTTTTAGTAAAGCAGCAGCACAGATGCTCGAGTGTTGTCTTGTGACGCTTGGAGGTTTTGTGGCTTCGTTTACAAGCTGCTTCTGAGTGAGGCGTTTTTCATTTTGACTTCAGCTGTTGACTGCCTCGTACCTTCAAACGGCTCTACCCCAAACTCCGTCTTTTATCACCTGTGACTCATTGTATTGGGTCCGCGGCAGCCCAGAGCACCAGCTCCTTGCGTGTGTCTTGGTTTCGGTGCAAATTGACTGCGAGGGGTGGCCCATTTTTACAAAACCTTTTTGCCAGGATTCTGCTGCTGTGTGCAGGACAGAGAGCCTGTGAAATGGGGTGACTGTCGGGGAGCAAAAGAAAGACATGAGGGTTGCCTTGTCTGCCCGGCATCTTGTACGGGCTGTCTTTTAAACCCAAAGGTGTTGACCCTGCATGCCAGTTACTCTGTACGCCATGTAGTCAGAGGAAGAAGGACCAGTTCTAGTTGAGGAGGACATGGAGAGACCTTGCAGTGAATCAGAATTCACAGCGGGGCTTAGAGCAGTGGGTTCCCCAACTGTGGGTCAAGACCCACCAGTGGGTCATGAGCCAATTTCAGGCGGGTCGCAAAGCACCTAGGGCAGCCGTATTGGAAAATATGGAAAGAGGGGATGCTGCAAAGGGGGAGGGCTGTGTGGTTGTTTTGCATGTGTCAGGGTTGTAAATAGGCTTTTTTTTTTCTTTCCCGTTCCCTTTGCTATTGGAAAACGGCTGCGAAATAACCCAACTTACTGCTGCGTTCTCAGGAAAGCAGCAGGCTCCGGCGTCACAATGTCAGCATTTCCGGCCATGACATCTCTTCTGGTGGGTCCTGTACCGATCGTCATTCCAAAAAGTGGGTCCCGGTGCTAAAAGGTTTGGGGACCACTGGCTTAGAGTCGTGTCCCTCCTATAGAATGCAGTGACCATTGTGCCCGATCTTATGTAGACCAGCCAGAGGTGGATCTACAGGGAGGGCAGAGCTCTAAGTGTTGCAAGAAGCCTTACCCTGTCATCAGTAGTGTCAGCCTACCGGTACGCTGGGCGTGTCTTCCGGGTGAGCGGCAGCGCGATCGCTGCGTTCTGCTGCATTTGCTGCGTTCTGCAGCGGGCAGGCTTTCGCCGTTACGCAACAGAACGCAGCGATCACGCTGCCGCTCACCCGGAAGACACGCCCAGCGTACCGGTAGGCTGACACTACTGCCTGAAATCCCTCCTCTCCCTTGCTGCTGTAGCCAGTAAGCAATGCCAAGATGTTGCTGTTCCCTGTGAGGATTGGCTAGAACAGTGCAGGAGAGGAGTGATTTCCACTTCAAGGTAAGGCTTCTTGCAAAACTTAGAGCTTTGCCCTCCCTTAGATCTGCCTCTGAGCCCAGCCTCAGAGGTAAGGAGGCCCCGATGCAGAGCCGGCCAGTGGTAAGTCTCACCGCCACTGGGGAGGGCGTGGAGAGGGTGGGACTGGGCAGGGAGAGTTGCTGAGTGAGGGTGGCGCTGGCAGTGGCTACCCCGGAGGCCTGTGTCGGCCTAACGCGGTTGTGAAAGTGCCATAATGCACTTTGGCGCCAGTGCTTCTGGCACAGGCAGTTGCGTCGGCCCTGCAATGCCGCCGTGACACCTGGGTAAGTCAGTCCCACGCTGGCCACGTTTGGCCAGCGCGGGACCATTTCTGGGCAGGTTGGGGGGAAGGCGGGAGGGAGGGCATTCCAGGGAGCGGGGAGGAGCCCCGATCCGGCAGTTCTGCCAGATCCACACTCCAACCCCCAGGCCACGCGGCCCCGATTCAGGCTGTTCTGCAGGCGCAGATCCAAGCAGCCCAATCGGGCTGCCTGTTACTCACCACCAGGCAAGGTGACGTTTGACTCCTTGCCCTGGACTAAGTTGCTGCTGCCTCAAACTTGGGTTTGGATCAGTGGTGTCATCTAAATGATTTAAAAACAGGTACTCACTTTTGATTGGCACGTGTCGGGACCCGCCCACCGGAAGTGACATCATAAGCCAGAAGTGATGTCGTGGCAGGAAGTGACATGAAAAAAGCCCTTTTTGAGGCCTCAGATGATTTTAAACTGACCCAACAGTTACAACAGTATTCCACAGCACCCCCAGAACATGTGAAGGAGGCCTGGCATCATGTTAAAACCCCAGAGCAACTCATTTTTCAGTGGCAAGGAAAGGAAAGGCTCTGCTCGCTGCCTGCCTGCCTGCCTGCCTGCCTGCCTGCCTGCCTGGCTCTGAGAACATGCAGGCAACTCAAACATGCAGGAAATTCAAACATTGCAGAGGGTGGAGTCGACGAGTGGGCGGGCGAATGGGCGGGGCCAGCTGTAATCCTAGAAACCGGTACTCGCGTACCCCCTGCGTTTGGATGCAGCTTAGGCTGGCTGGCTGGCAGCCTCCTCCAGCCCAAGTTAGGACTGGGCTGTTAGCCTGTTTTTTCATGCCCCTCTGCACTGTTCGGGGCTCCCAAATGCATTGCCATGGCAGAGGCTCAATGAGGAGCATTGTTCCTGGGTCCTTCTGTGGAAGGCCCTTGCGCTTGATGCTCGCGGTCCTCAGTATGCCAGAGGAAGAGCTGAAGGGCAGTTCGGTGCTAATTACGTTCTAAAATTGACGCTGGCTTAGTCGAGCTTGTCCTCATTTTGGCTGCAAGAAGTTCCTCGCATAAGACCTTCACAGATCCCCGTCACACAGTCGTCTTTTCACTTTCCATCTTTTTTTTTTTCTTCAAAAAAAGAAACTTCCCCCTGGGCCTGCACGGCGCTTCGTTCAGATGTGCCCGGTGAATTAACATACTGTAGTTCGTTGTTGCTCAGGTAATTACACTCTCATGTTGCCCGCTGCCCAGACACAAAGCATCCTTCACCCTCTCTGAGAGCGCAATCCTAACCTAGACATAGGCCAGCACAGTTAGGCCAGCAAAGTGTGGCTGGCACAAGGGACACCATAAAGTATGTTTGGACCACTCTCGGAGTCAGCGAGCCCAGCACACAGACGTGCGCCATCCTCCCTGACTCCGAGAGTGGTCCAAACGCGCTTTACGGTGACCCTTGTGCCGGCCAAACGTTGCTGGCCGAACTGCACTTTAGGATTGGGTCCTGAGTCTGCACTACGAAGCATCACCAAATGCTTTGCTGGGGGAGGGGGTGGAAGGGAGGGGAAGAGAACTGTCATCCACAAATGCCAGGACTGTCTCAGGCTTGCCTAGGAAATGTAGTACCGCCTGGTAAAATCGGATTAGCACTGGAGCCTTCCCCATGAAAGAATGGAAGGATGCTGCTGTTGGCAGGATTAGAGTACTACAGTTGCCACAGTCTAGAGCTGTTGTTTCATCCTCCCCTTGCCGGTGGTGTGTGCCTATCATAGAAGGTGATGATATATCCTCTCTTGAAAATGGATATATGGACATCTCTGGGACATTGACAGACGATCATGAAGATAATTAGGGGTGTCATCCAATTTAAGGAATCATTGATTTAAATCTGCATCAGCCTTTCAAGCCCTGATCTCTGGCCCACCTTGGACTCTAATTTGGCTGGTGGCTCCCTAAGGCAGAGCTTTTTCAGTGGTGGCATCTCATCTTTGGAATTCCCAACCAGGGAGATCCGTAAAGATCCTTCCTCTTTGTTTTTTAGTTGATAGTGACAAGCCTCCTTTTAATTATAGGGGTGCCCCAGTATCTCAGTTATCCACGGATATCGTGGATACTGGGACGCCTATTGAAAAGAACAATAAACAAATCTTTTTTTTTTTATTTACCTTGTTGCAGCAAAACCACTGATGTTCCCCTGTCTTTAAGAAGGCATCCCCTGTATCCATAGTTTCAGGTATCCACAGATGGGTCCAGTGGTGTCATCCAAATAATTTAATAACAGGTACTCACTTTTGATTGGCACGTGTCGGGACCCGCCCACCGGAAGTGACGTCATAAGCCAGAAGTGATGTCGTGGCAGGAAGTGACATGAAAAAAGCCCTTTTTGAGGCCTCAGATGATTTTAAACTGACCCAACAGTTGCAACAGTATTCCACAGCACCCCCAGAACATGTGAAGGAGGCCTGGCATCATGTTAAAACCCCAGAGCAACTCATTTTTCAGTGGCAAGGAAAGGAAAGGCTCCGCTCGCTGCCTGCTTGCCTGCCTCGCTCTGAGAACATGCAGGCAACTCAAACATGCAGGAAATTCAAACGTTGCAGAGGGCGGAGTCGACGAGTGGGCGGGCGAATGGGCGGGGCCAGCTGTAATCCTAGGAACCGGTACTCGCGTACCCCCTGCATGACATCACTGGATGGGTCCCACCAATAATCATTTGGCCCCAACCTTTCCTAGTGGCATCTATGGGCTTTCCAGGGATTCTCCAGAACCAGCAGAGTTTTCTGGCAGCATATGCTTTTTTTTCACCTGTAGCTTTGAGCTGTACCATTGAGTTCCATCTTTTCTCCTTTGTCTGGTTAACTTCTGCTTTCTGTGATGATGCTTTTGCAAATCAAGTCAAAATAAACACACAGTGACTTATTTATTATTTTAATCTCTTCCCTATTTCCATGCTCTTAGCTGGCCATTGGTCATTTCCTGTCTTCCTCTTGATGTCTAGTCACATTATTTTTGACTGGAGCAGAAATGTTGGGCCAACAGGCTTCTTTGCAGGAGGGTGCCTTCTATTCACCCAACAAGATTTTCTGCACCAACAACACTTTGGTATGGAAAAAACTGTGTTTTAATACTATTGTATCTGATAAATGAGCATGGCCTTTTTTGCTGCATGCGCACTTGGTGGCAGGCCTGGCACCAGATTGCTGAATCCCATGGCATAACACAATGTTGATTACGGGGCTGGGGCACCTCCCTTATGAAGAAAGACTGCAGCGTTTGGGGCTCTTCAGCCTACAAAAAAGGCGCCTGAGAGGGGACATGATTGAGACATACAAAATAATGCGCGGAAGGGTTAGAGTCGATAGAGGGATGTTCTTTTCCCTCTCTCAAAACACCACAAGCAGGGGGCATCCACTAAAACTGAGGGTTGGGAGAGTTAAAACAGATAAAAGGAAGTACTTTTTTACCCAGCGGGTAGTTAATCTGTGGAACTCTTTGCCACAGGAGGTGTTGATGGCATCTGGTCTTGATGCCTTTAAGAGGGGATTGGACGGATTTCTGGAAGAAAAGTCCATCATGGGCTATAGGCCATGATGGATTGTGCAACCTCCTTACATTAGTAGTAGGCTACTTCAGAGCGCCGGGTGCAAGGGAGTGGCAACAGGATGCAAGCATCTTGTTGTCTCGTACCTCCCTGGGGCACCTGGTGGGTCCTCTGTGAGATACAGGAAGCTGGATTAGATGGTCCTTCGGCCTGATCCAGCAGGGCTCTTCTTATGTTCTTAATGGCATAGCCAACTGGCGTGCTGCCCACTGCCACATATCAGATGTAACTGCAGTGACGTGATGACATCATCACAATTACTTTCAGTGCAGCCAATGGGCTGTGCTCAGGAAGACTCAGGGGGTGGCGTTCCTGCCATCAGAGGAAACAGCCAACTTTGCTGCAGCTGCACCACTCTTGAGGAAGGATCCGGGGATGGTGGGTTCTACCTGCACCCAGGCCCTACATTGGCAGGGTCAAGGTTGTGAGTGAGAGGGCGCAGGTGGCCCAGGGTCATGTGGTCCCTGTGACCCCTCCTCGGCTACACAACTGGGAGAACCCCCCACCCATCAGGACACTCACCGCCGTGCCGTCATTTCTGATATTTAAGGGTTCAGGTTTCGGACTGACTAGACAGGCCCTCCATTGGCCAGTGCCTGACCCTTGCTGACCCTGCTTGTTGGCAACACATGAAACTGCCTTTCACTGGGCCTGATCAGTCTAGCTCCATATCTACTCAAGAGTGTCAACATTTTCCAGAATTTTGGGTAGGACGAGATTGTTCCCAGACTGGCCTGATGATTCTAGAGATTGACACTAGGACAATCCAGTCTGCCACAAAACTAGCTTTGTTCTTTCTTGAAGGATGCCAAATTCTCTACCAAAGAGAATTATTGCTGTGTGTGTAAGGTGTGGGACGTGGTGGCACAGCGGGTAAATTCGCTGTTGCTGGGCTTTCCGACCGGAAGGTTGGGAGTTCAAGACCGCGTGACGGAGTGAGCTCCCGTTGCTTGTCCCAGCTCCTGCCAACCTAGCACTTCGAAAGCACCTAAATGCAAGGAGATAAATAGGGACCACTTCGGTGGGAAGGTAACAGCATTCCGTGCGCTATGGCGTAGAGTCATGCCGGCCACATGACCACGGAAGCTTGTCCTTGGACAAAACGCCGGCTCTACAGGCTTTGAAACAGAGATGAGCATCGCCCCCTACAGTCGGTCACGACTAGACCATTCGGTCGTGGGGAAACCTTTAACCTTTTAATGTGTGTAAGAGCGCAATCCTAACCCGGATTTAGGCCACTTCGCAACCGCGGAACTTCCGGAACTTTTTTTCCTGGCAATACGCACACCTAGTACTGTCAAATCCAGCTGTCAGAGCTTTATTTACACTAATTCCGATTTGATTTCCTAGGTGAGGCCAGCACACAGGCGTGCACCATCCGCCCTGACTCCGAGAGTAGTCCAAACACGCATTATGGTGGTCTTGTGCCAGCTAAACTTTGCTGGCCTAACTGTGCCAGCTAGAGGCGTTTCTACAGGGAGGGCAAAGCTCTAAGTTTTGCAAGAAGCCTTACCCTGTCATGTAAATCCCTCCTCTCCTTTGCTGCTGTAGCCAGTAAGCAACGCCAAGATGTTGCTGTTCCCTGTGAGGATTGGCTAAAATGGTGCAGGAGAGGAGTGATTTCCACTGCAAGGTAAGGCTGCTTGCAAAACTTAGAGCTTTGCCCTCCCTGTAGAAACGCCACTGGTGCCAGCCTAACTCCAGATTAGCATTGAGCCCTCAGTGTAACTCTGAAATAACCACACCAGATAGAGGCTTGGGAGAAAGGGTCACTTTATGAAATCCCGAACATTAAAACCTGCAGCAGGGCAAACTAAGTTAACTGGCCCATGTGCGGGCTACTAATTTGGGGGAAACAGCACTAGCCGTCCACACACACACACACACACACACACACACACACACACACACACACACAAAGCTCCCTTGGTTTTCCACGCAAGGGAGTTCATCACAGCCAACCCAAAGGGATCAAGGCAGATGGCCAGGCAGATACCCTGTGGACATTCCAGCGGGAGCTCACTGCCCAGCCAGGCCTGAGAACTCCACAGACCGCCTCACAGATTCGGATCATGTGACTGGCGTGCTCCGCCCCCAGGCCCTTGCTGACCTCAGTGCTGTATACCATATTCCCGAACACCCTCTCTACCCAAGCCTGCAGGTCACCAGCCACATGGGGGGGGGGGGTAGCCTACGGCGGACTGACCCCAAATGGCATGGAGCCTTTGGGCTGACAGCCTGCCACGCCCCCAACGTGAATGGCAGCCAATCAGCTGCCCCAATTTTCCCGCCTCTTCCTAGCTCGTCTGCCGAGTGCCATAGCTGTGATGAGCTTCACCCCTATTGTGTTGCTTCTGTGCGTGAGTGCCTGTTCTGTTGCTTTTGTATGCGAGTGCCATAGTGCCGCTGTGGAATCCTAGCGAAATTGCCCACTGTGTCCTGAAAACAAATGAGGGAAATATACCAGGATCTGGAGCAAGGATAAGACCATTAGAGTCTGCTGTGTCTGTTAGTGGAATCAAATTGTGGTTACTCTGGTGAGACGTGATAATTCAGGGCTTTTCATCCGTTAGCGTCTTCATCAAAGGGTGTAGCTGGGCTGAGCCGCCGGCTTGTGTCCTTTATCTCCTCAGAACCTTGGTTTATAGATGCGCAAGGAGGTAAGCTCCTTGGCAAAGTGAGGGCAGCCAGCTCAACTGCAGCTGGGAGCTCAAAGCCAAAGGACGTGAGGACCACAGACACCCACGTCTGAGGCACGGCTGATAAGATGCATTGCAAAGTCAAAAGAGAGTCTGAAAAGGAGATGCCAAAATGTTAATGTATTTGAAGGGAAGGCTTTCTGCACGGCATACACACAAACACCTCCCTCTCTCCCACTGCAAAGCCTTGCGGGTTATAAACATTCCAGACATTCCAAGCCGTTCCTGCCAAGGATGAGCTCTCTATTTATAGCACTCGCTCTGCCAGCTGCCACTTTCTCCCTCAAGTCTGCTTCCGATAGCCGAGATCTTCCCAAGGAGTGAGCTTCCTGCATCGGGTGAAATGGGCTGCAATCTGCACAGGCATACGCCGAAAGAAACGGGCTTGGCTTTCATAAGGTGCCACAAGACGTGCGATGCTTTCTGAGCCATTTCGAGGCTGATCCCGGCTTCCCTCCCACACATTGACGGCTAGGTAGCAAAGGACCTACTTTGCAGTGTGGAAAGGGCCTGGTTTCAGTTCCTGGCACACCTCCAAGTAGGGCTGAGAGAGACCCTAGAGAGCCACTGCCAGACAGTGTGGGTGATACTGGAGTAGATTAATCAGTAGTATGGCTTGAAAAAAGGCAGCTTCCTATGTGACATCAGCATAGCATGCTTCTGTTTTCTTTTTTTTCTAAATAGTAGCTGGGGTGGATGGGCAGGATCCAGATGGGGTTGGGCTAGATGGCCTACCAGTCCCTTTCATGCTGCAATTCTTAAACCTTGGCAGGGGCAGGGGCTAAAGCCAGCGGCATCATGGAGCCGGAACACTGGGCGGGAGGAACGGGTGAGCGGCAGCCCGCCTGTTGCGTACCGCTCTGTTTCGCCGTCTTCCCTGCCCCCGGGGCGGGGAAGACGGCAAAACGGAGCGGTACGCCACGGGCGGGCTGCCACTCACCCGTTCCTCCCGCCCAGCATTCCGGGGGCGGGGAAGACGGCGAAATGGAGCAGTACACAACGGGCGGGCTGCCGCTCACCCGTTCCTCCTGCCTAGCATTCCAGCTGCATGACGCCGCTGGCTAAAGCCCTTCTCCCCAACCCTGTTGTCCCAGTCCAGATCATGCCCTTCACACTTGCTGTTTAGGAAGAAAACAAGCATGCCACAGCCCACAATATACTTCATGTAGGATGTAGTTCAGCCTTCAGTATGCATGTTGAAAAGTCAGATGGGACTCCCATCTAGGTTTCTGACTGTATCCACACCTCTTCAGTTTCTGCTCCCTGAATATTTAAACCAGTGGTTCTCAAACTTTTTATCACCAGATTTTAGAATGACAGTCTGTCCAGGACCCACTGGAAGTGATGTCATGGCCAGAAGTCTTATCATTGTGCTTCCAGAGTCTGCTGCTTTCCTGAGAATGCAGCAGTAATTGGGGTTATTTCTCAGCCATTTTCCAATAGCAAAGTGAATCAGAAAGGGAAAGGCCTCTTTACAACCTTGACACAAGCCAAACAACCACACAGCCTTCCCCCTTTCCAGCTCCAGTCTTCCCATATTTTCAATATGGCTGCTCTCGGTGCTTTGCGACCCACCTGAAATTGATGGGTCCTGATCCACAGTTTGCCTTACCCTACCTTATAAAAAGCATTATTCAGAATCATAGTTTGCACAACCTACTAAGGAAGATTACAAAGACGAAATTCAGAACATTTAACAATTGACACATTTATTCAAAATTCAATTAAAACATTTTAGCTTAATTTATTCTACAAAATTGATGAATTTATCCATTCATATTAGCTTTTGAAAGTCTGAGAGTCATTCAGCAAGAAAGATATCAAAGTTACTACTGTGTTTCAGTGGTCAGTCAATTCTTAATGCAGTGAGTACACTTGATGAAGTGATATCAGGTCTGGTTTAAAGTCACTTAGCAGGAATCTTAAATTGCCCTGTTTAATCATCAGAAGTCAATTTCTTTCATTGGAGAGAAGCTAGATGAAAACAGTAGCACCATGTTTCACCTGCACTATGGCAGGTGGATAAGAAGCGTTATGTTTTCACCATCATATTTGATGTTGGAAACATAACAAGGAGCTTCTTGACCATAATGCAAGATAGTGATCTTCTGTAACCAAAACTCTTAGTATGATTTCTTAAACTTCAGTTTCAGCTCAATGTTATTTTGTACCACAATTAGTTCTTCCTCCACTACCCCAACTTCCTCAGTATCAAAACAATGGATTTATGATCCAATCTGGAATTTCCATCGAAAGAAGATCCTCAGATCACATATATTCATGCAGCATATTCAAATGGTCACAAAAAGGTCACAGATCATTTTTCTCTTCCAGCTCAGACTGGCTTAGAAATTGATATATCTAGAGACAGCCTATATTGCGCTTGAGCAGAGTTAACTTTGAAATAAATGTAGAGATGACAGATTTGGCCTTAATAAGATTGACCTCATTTCCTTGAAACTGCAAATTCATTTCATTGAACTTTGCAAATAGTTCTGATAAATAGCAATGACGTGCCTGATCTTTTTGAGTCCGTCACTGAGCAAAGCATTTGTGTCTTCAAAAACTTCAGAACTGTTTCAGAAGGTTGTGAAAGTGTTGAACATAGTCAACCTTTAGTTAGCCAATAGATTTCAGTGTAAAGCAGCAATCATTCAAAATCTTTTCAACATAGAGCTCCCAGAATAGTCAATCATTGAGCAATGGGTTTTAATTTTTATTCACTCGAGTAATGACAGTGTGTAATGATTTGTGCAGGCGATCACTGAGGTTTTGCAACCAGATATTGGCAATGAATGACACAGTGAATGGTAAAGAAATCTGGCAGTAAAACATAATTAGAAATGTGGCTTGAGTTTTGGCAATGCTTTTTTTGTAGCACACCCACGACCCCTCAGTTGCACAAGCAAGTTTGTCAATAAGTGACAATGTATTTGTCTTTGAAAAACTGCAAACAACACAAAATATTGTCTCCCTATTTGTATCCGCTATTAGTTGCCTTGCAAATAACAACTGTTGAGCCAAACTTTCATCAACCACACATAAACAAGCCACAAAGATTCATTGCCTGGCAAAGTTGACTCATCCAGCCGTAATGCAAATTCTGTTGTTCTTAATATGCTGCACAATGTATCTCCCATATTTTCAACCATGTCATCTATGTATCAATTGTAGCAGAGAGAAATTATCTTAATTGTCGCATCTGGTGATTTATGCAGAACCTCACAAACTGCTTAGTTCCCCGGCTGTATGTGGCTTTCCAGACTTGGCAATCAAAATGAAACGTCGTATGATGCACGCAAGCATCAAAGTTTTCTTGTGACGCACTGCAAAACATGCTTGACGGTGTTGGCCACTTTAGAAATTGGTCACAAAGTAATAAAAAAATTCACATTCTATCTTGTCAAGATGTGCCTTCTTCAAATGCTTAATCAGTCCTGAAAGCTTCAATGGCTCATTAGAAAAGATTTCTTCAAATGTTAGACACGTTGGCAGCTGCTGGTTCGTTGGTGCTGGTCTAAAACCTTATTTCAAACTATATTGTCTACGTGTCTTTGATTTTTTTGATTCTGCCATCTCTATTTAGAGACAAAGAGATAAGAATGATGTCACACAATGTCAACAGTTGCTCAAAATGTGCTACACTGGTCTTGTTGCGTATTTATTTAGGGTTTCTGACAAAATAATGCTGCTGACAGATGCCGCAGTAGCGTTTGGCTTTTTATGGATCAGAAAATGAAAATGTAACTTGTGCTTCTGGCCTACCTCGATTGGTCCACGTCCAGAGGTTATCAGAGCTGTTTGAATCCTGCATTTAAACACGCTCTCCATAATTCTGCATCCCAGAAAGTGGAATGACTCATCTACTCATTTTTGAACAGTCAAACTAACTTTGCCTATTCCTTAAAAAGAGCGGAAATCCTGTCCAGCTACCTCTCACCGCGGCCATTTGCAAGCCATTGATCATTGCAGCCATTGATCATCTGAGGTGGCATGCCCCCTTACCCAAGGAGTGCTGCCCTCTCACCCAATGAGGTGCCAGCCTCTGTTCCTCCCACTCTAATGTTCTATCTCAGCACTTTTCTCCCGTCCATCCACAGTCAGGATGGTGTAGTGGTTTAAAAGGACTTTGATCTAGAAGATCCAGTTTCAGTCAAGCAGAGGGTTGATAGGCAGCTGCTGGAGATGCTCTAGGAGGATTTCCTGCCTCAGGCAGGAGGTTGTACTAGATGACCTTGTAGGTCCCTTCCAACTCTATGATTCTATGATTAAGGACACAATCCTAACCTGGAGTTAGGCCAGCAAGAGTTGGCTGGCACAAGGGCCACCATAAAGCGCAATCGGACCACCTCTCTGAGTCAAGGAGGATGGCGCACATCTGTGTGCTGGCCTCTCTGACTCCGAGAGTGGTCCAAACAGACTTCACGGTGTCCCTTCGCCAAACTTTGCTGGCCTATCTGTGCCGGCCTAACTCCAGGTTAGGACTGCGCCCTAACTCTCTGATCAGCCGTGAAGCCACCTTCCTGCGTGACCCTGGGTCAGTCATTATCTCACAGCCTTGCCTACCTCATAGGGTTGTAGTGAGGTCACAATGGAGGGAAGGAACCCCTGTATATCACCCTGAGCTCCTTGGAGGAAAGGCAGTATAAAAATGTAAACAATACATTTCTTCTTCCTCTCTGTATCTCTCTTTTCCAGTCCAGGAAGTGGAAGGAAAAGGAGAAAGCAAACGAGTGCGCAGGGACAGGTGCCCGCAACTGATCAGCTGCCTGAGGCAGTCACACCAATTGGCCTCAGAAAGGGCCGGCAATGATCGTTTGCCTGCTAATATCTTGTGCCAATGGGCCAGCACACGTGGCAGAAGATTTAGTCGAGAGGGTTAATGCCTCTGTTTGCCTGAAGATAGGAGCTGAAGAGCTGAAGGTCGCCAGTTCGGGACTACTGGAAGTCTCTGTGAGCGGCAGACCTTGTAAATTGCAACTGATTAACAGCTGAGCTGTCTTTGGCTGCCTTGTGAGAGGGGGAGTTGTGCCGAAGTCAGCCGCTTCTCTGGTGGGAGCAAGGAAGCCGCTTATCAGCCAGCAAGAAGACAAACGGGTGGCCAGAAAGAAGGACTAAATCCAGAAAGATCCATCTGTATGTGCGTGGTTCTTGGAAGATAGAATGTTTCTGTAAACATTGTAAAAACCTTTGGGTTTCTGAATAAAGTCTGCCTATCTAAACCACCTTCAGTTATAGCCATTAGAGAAATCTGGTGACCTAAGAAAGGCGGTATATAAATAAATATTATTATTATTATTATTATTATTATTATTATTATTATTATTATTATTATTATTATTATTATTATTAAGCATGACAAAGCTCATGTTGCAAGATTTGCATAGCTAAGACCCCTGGGCCAGACCTTCTCTCCATCACGCAGGCTCAACTCTGTCTACGTGCGCCACATTCCAGTGGCTTTCAAAGCCAAACATGACTCTGACCTTGGAGGGTCTAGGTTGGGAGTGTTTATCCTTGTTAAACTATGTTGTCCTTTGGAGGACTGCTTGTAACAACACAAAAATATTTTCCTTTGGGGAAGAATCTCGTTGCTTCTAACCGAGGTGATCTTTTGTGCATTTTTATCTAAATGTAGCACAGCCAGTGGACCTTGAGTTGCATTTGAATGCTGGATTTCAATGACAAGAATAGAACAAAACACCCCTTGGAAGAGAGGTGCTCCTCACCGCCTGCCTGTGACATGGCCTTGTCTTGTTTTTGTTGCTTGAAAAATGCCTCCGTCCTCTCTCGCTGCTTGCGTGAAACAAGTCAGAAATAACACAGTGTGCATGGACTGTAGCGGTCCCCAACTGGAAATGGAAACAAAAATAATAGATAAATGTGGGAAGCCAGCAGAATGATACTGTGGCACAGGTAGTTACGATTGCAGTGGGCGTGTTTCTAAGTGCGTCTGTTACAGTAAACACTCTTCAGCCAGCTGGCCAAGGGGACGGCATGGAATCTTCACAAATGTTCCACCTGCTCCAGGAACTCCAGAATCTTTGATGTTGTTGTTTCCATTTTATAGCACAAACGTCCACAGGGTAGGGTCGCCAATTCTTGACTGAAGCTATCCCTGGAGATTTTCTTTTTAATATGATATAATGTTGGACACACCTCCAGGAGATTTATGCTGATTCTTGGAGGCTTTGGGGCAATCCTGCAGGGTTGGCAATCCTATCCCAGAGTTGCTTGGTAGGATGTAAAGAGAAAAAAAATACGTTTGGACTCCGGACTTAATTTCTAGCATATTCAAGTGCTTAGGAGCATTTCCTGAAACAGAACTAAGGGTGCAATCCTAACCTGGAGTTAGGCCTGCACACGTTAGGCCAGCAAAGTTTGGCTGGCACAAGGGCCACTGAAAAGTGTGTTTGGACCATTCTTGGAGTCAGGGTGGGTGGCACATGGCACAGGATGGACTCCAAGAGTGGTCCAAACAGACTTTACGGTATCCCTTGTGCCTGCCAAACTTTGCTGGTCTCACTTGTGCTGGCCTAACTCCAGGTTAGGATTGCGCTGTAAAGCCACATACTGAGTGAATTGTGAAGTTAATGGCAATCCAAATGCACTGAAATGGCATATGCTACAATTCTTCTGAATGGGGCAACAGCATTTTCAAAGACAATGTTAAAAAAATAAAACTAACTTGCACATAGGAAACTAGCACAACTGGAAAAAAGCTAAGCTAAAACCTCTACTTGCTGACATGCTAGTTTTCCATGAGAGGAAATATTTATATGGGGAAAACTCAAACATGCTTCTTACCCCATCGGCCGTCTGAAGCCATTGTTCAGGGGCACAGCACATACTTTGCATTCTCAAGACCTTGTGGTCAGTTCTTTAAAAGGTAAAGGTTTCCCCACGACCGAATGGTCTAGTCATGACCGACTGTAGGGGGCGGTGCTCATCTCCGTTTCTAAGCCTATAGAGCTGGCGTTTGTCCAAGGACAAGCTTCTGTGGTCATGTGGCCGGCATGACTCTACGCTGTAGCGCACGGAATGCCGTTACCGTCCCACCGAAGTGGTCCCTATTTATCTACTTGCATTTTTAGGTGCTTTTGAACTGCTAGGTTGACAGGAGCTGGGACAAGCAACGGGAGCTCACTCCGTCACATGGTCTCGAACTCCCAACCTTCTGGTCAGAAAGTTCAGCAGCAGTGGTTTAACCCACTGCGCCACCATGTCCTTTACCTCCAGTAAAAAGATTTCAGCTAGCAGGGCAGGGAAATCTCCAGCCCCGGACCTTGGAGAGCTGCTGCCAGGCCTGGGTTGGATGGACCAATTGTCTGACTTGGTAGAAGGCAACATCCTAGGCTCAGATACTGCAGTCTGCAGTTTGCTTTCAGGCAGGGGTATGTCAGGCCATGCTTCTAAGACGGAATATCTCACAAATTACTCTTTTGAAATAAGAGCCAGCTGGACCTTGTCACACACACACACACACACACACACACACACACACACACACACACACACACACACAC